>JAMXDD010000008.1:31468313-32037796 GCA_024733475.1 Syzygium grande | reverse complement strand
GTCGCCGTCGAGGTTAGAGGCCGGGGCTTCTTCCAGCGGCGATGACAGCAGAGACATAGAAGAGGCGGAACCATCGTCCTGGCAAAGTTCCGCCACTCCTCCATTGACCCCAATGAAGAAACTCCCCGCTCAGGCCTGCTCTGTTTCATTAAGAGATGCAGGGTCTCTGTGCACATCAGGGAGCGACTGTCATTCGCATAGCAACAATGGCCTCTCTTTCTCGTCCACAGGAACCCCATCTACTTCTCCTTCATGGTAGTTTAGCTCAGTTTAGTTCTGTACATTTTCTGCAAAAAAAAGAAGCGTAGAAATCTGCTAGAAAATCTGCTCTGTTCCACAACTTTTTGGAGTTGGGTGTTACGTACATCAGCAAAAGTGATGATCAACGGAGGGTGGGTTTCGCTACTCTTTTTCTTTGCAGGCATGCACATTGGGCTCGCCCACCTAAGCCACGCTTGTACTGACTGAAACTGCTCTGTTTTTTTATTTTTTTCTCCTTGTTGTGACTGCTTGCTCCTTTTCTTTTTCTTGGTATACGTCTCTTCTGTAAATTAGCAGAGGGGCAGTGCTTTTACTTTTCACTTTGGTTTCGTTCTGACGTGCGTGGGCGTATTTGGAAAGCTAGTAGTATAGTACGTCGTCCCAGCTTCTTCTTATCTCAGCAGAGGTCGTAGGTACGAAGCAGGCAGGCTTTTCTTGTCCATCGTTGGTTGGCCCGTGTTGGCATTACGATCCAAGAGTTGGCATGTGAACCGCTATGGAGTGTTAAAAAAAAAGTGAACAAATTGGGGTAGAAAAAGAAGCCAACGCGTCGTTGTATTTCCATGGTTTTGTTGGTTCCAACGCACTGAAGCCGAGAAACGGAGCTTTTGTCCCCACCCGCGAGGCTCTTGTCCCCTGCGATAACGATGGAGTTACCCTCTTTGGATTCCAACTGCTCCCTGCGTCGAACATGATGTTTGGTATCCATTGGTTTATTTGAGTAATGGTTGGGAACAACGCTTGCGAATTTGCGCACTAAATAAGGTCATGTGCTAATTGTGTGTGGATGTTAAAATGATACAAGTGATCATACTTCAACGTTCAATAAGCCTGGAAAATCATTTTATACATCAGTCTTTTAGAAGGGACCCGAGTAAGTCCTTGAGAGGCTTCATCTCGGTCCTCGTCCGGACCTCGGGATTACCGGGATGTAAAACCACTAGAGTATCCTTTCCCTATGGAAGACAAAGGTACAGGGGGAAAATTGTGAGTGCAAGGCGTGCGGATACCGGCACGTTAAAATAAGTAATGTGTTTGTGAGGCTTGCCGTTCCTGTATATTAGATGGATAGGCCGCGAAGGCCCTCATAGGAGTTTCATAAGTGATCATACTTTAACATTCAATGAGCCCGTAAAATCATTTTCTAAATCAGTCTTTTAAATCAAGCCTTGCATTTTCGGCATTCCATTTGCTTTTTGCGCGCATAGGTTGTGTTCAGCAGAAATTTCTATTATTTTTTTCCCTCGTGTTAAAGGAAGTTACCGTGAATTCATAAAAGAGAATGACGGTTTCGTCAAGCGATCTTCCTAGAGTACAAAACGCAAATAGCTCTTTATTTGGGGCCAATCGTTTTTAGGCTTGGTCTCCAGTCTTATTCGATAGTAAAGTTAAAATGGTATTTTACGGATTCGAGGTTTACCTTCTCTGAAAAGGATTTTGTAGCCCATTTCTCGTCCTTAAAACAAGAGAATAATAGAACTCCTTTTGTTACCATTCTAAGAAAATGCAGCTTACCCTGAGATTTGACCGAGGTAATTAGCCGTCTCTCATGTAAATAGTTATAAGAAAAGGCGGCTTCTCAGAGTAGGAGCCTCTCATTTAATTGGTTACCTTTGCAGGCCCAAGTTGATCATTGGTTTGCTACATAATGCCTAGAGATTCTCAGTATCAACGATTTCACGTTTGGTTCAAAACCGCACATTAAATCTTTTGTAATTTGTTGAAATTTAAAAAAAAAAATTTGTATTTTCAAATTTTATGAAATTCACAATAAGTCCGTGGAGGATCTTCTACCGTAACCCAAAGTTTTGTTAGCCAATCATCAAATGTCGCCATCTTTACTTGAGCAAACAAAGTGCTGAACAAATTCTCCTTAAATAGCTTCGACTTGAAGATTATCACGGAGGCGTAAGAAGCAGCAAAAAGCTTTTCTTTTTCCAACTAGTGTTAGGCATTGTCGAAGTTGCAATTGCATGTGTTCTTTAACCATTATGATGTATCTATTACAATCTAAATAAAAAAAAAGTATTTCCAAATGATTCTTTCCTCTTCCTCCAATCACAGTGTACGTGTTAAGACACTTGAACTCTGGTAATAGTAAACCCTTCACCGAGGTGTCCGGATACGTGGGTACCGGAATCATCACCAGGCAAGAAAAGGAAAGGAAGAAGATGGTGGAAAATATTGTCGATCATGGCACGATGGGCATTTCGGCGATTAGAGAAGGCTAATCAAACCATCAGATTGGACTCTTTGAGCGAAAGAAAACAAGATGTCAAAATCAGTTGATGAGGTATGACATTCGCATCAACCTCATCAACTGATTTCCCACGACGTTGGAGACCTGGCCACGGTCGGTGTTGGGAAGGTCGTGTGCGTCACCGGAGCGTCCGGTTTCATCTCTTCGTGGCTCATCAAGCTCCTCTTGCAGTGCGGCTACACCGTCAAGGCTTCCGTTCGCGATCCCAGTCCGTTCTCCATCCCTCTCGTTTCCGTTTTGGTTCGCCTTTTTTTTTTTTTCTGGAGCTGTGTGTCTTTCGTGATGATTGACGCGAGCGACGGTTTGATTGTCCATGATCGACTGATTTTTGCTTCCTGATGCGCTCTCGTGTTGTTAAGCATGGTCTGTTTCGTTCGTCATTTCGTGCGATTTTGTTGTTGTAGATGAAAGTTCGTGCATCTGTAGTTTGAGACTGCAGCCAAGTAGTTTCGGGTTTGGCTGGATTGTTTTGAAGTGACGAAGGTTTGTAGCCGTCGAGTGAGGTTTAGAATCATCCGGTTGTATATGCTTTTGCTCAAACGGTGTGCCTTGTAGAAAGGTTTTCCTTCGGCTTCTTTGCCAAGCTTTTCTAGAGTATAGAGGAGTCATCTCGCGAGATTATTGATTACCAAATGAGAGTGGTTAGAGGTATAATTAATATGAATAAACCATTTTTCTTTTGGCCTACGCAAAGGTTATTCTTTCAGAATCGGAGTAGTTGAACTTTATGGTTATTCTTATATTTCTCTGGGAATAAAATGCAAAATAGCATAATCAATGATGGAGTCCATTTACTGGCTTCTTAATGTTTATTGTTAGAAGAATCTTGGATAATGTGAGATGGAGTCCGATATATTGTTAGAAGAAGTGGATAATGTGGAGACCGATATATTGTTAGAAGAAGTGGATAATGTAGACGAATAACTTCTTGTTATATTTGATGATGAAGTGTGGATTGTTTTTTTTTTTTTTTGACTTTTTGTTAAATGTTAAATTTAATGGTGGTTTGTGGATTGCTTGTTTTATTTTCTTCAAGTTTTATGGATTATTGGAATGGAATGTAGTTGAATTTGTTAAATCAAAACAATGAATGATATTAACAAATGGTAGATTAATATTTTTAGTGTAAACTCATTTTAGGCTCTTTTTATTATTATTTATTTATTTATGGATTTGAATCAAATTAATTTATCATGTATATATAAAAATATATATTTGATATATAACGTGTCAAAAATTCTATTTTTTTGAGAAATAACGTGTCGTGTGTCGCGTGCCGATGCTATTTAGGTCGTCGCCCATGGCTCGGGCGCGGTGGATCCCCAGTTGATCGTAGCAGAGGCCTCAGTACCGCGATGAGGACCCGGAAATCGTTTCACTTCCTCCACGATCAGTTTCCCTCCCTCGTAACAACAGCTGCACCGGAGCCAGCCAAGGTGTATTCACTAGTGCTGCTTCATTTCCAGCCCAACTTGGCTCGGCAAGTGCACCCGAACTTGCCAGATCATGATGATTTGGCAGCTCGAATTGCAGCCTTAAGAGGAAGTTAAGCGGATCCATTGGAAGAACGATACTCCCTTCTATGACACACTGTCCTGGATGACAGCAGCAGAAAGATACTATTTACTGCGACGCTGTCCCCGGGTGCAAATTAGTCTCTGCCTGTATCGCCACCCAGGGTGTTCTATAATCTCAGAATGATATCATTAGCAATTTTACAGGCCTCTGGTGTACATATCGAACCCTGTCTGCAACAATGACGTGAACTGTCCGAATCGGCAAGTGAACAATCCATTCGAGACTCCGGGCTCTTCGCCGTCGAGGTTAGAGGCCGGGGCTTCCTCCAGCGACGATGACAACAAAGACATAGAAGAGGCGGAACCATCGTCCCGGCGAAGTCCCGCCACTCCTCCATTGACCCCAGTGAAGAAACTCCCCGCTCAGGCCTGCTCTGTTTCATTGAGAGATGCATAGTCTCTGTGCACATGAGGGAGTGACTGTCATTCTCATAGCGACAATGGCCTCTCGTTCTCATCCATAGGAACCCCATCTACTTCTCTTTCATGGTAGTTTAGCTCAGTTTAGTTTAGTACATTTTCTGCAATAGAAGAAATCTGCTAGAAAATCTGCTCGGTTCCACGACTTTTTGGAGTTGGGTGTTTGTGCATCAGCAAAGTGATGATGAATGGAGGGTGGGTTTTCGCTACTTTCTTTCTTTGCCAGGCATGCAGATTGGGCTCGCCCACCTAAGCCACACTTGTACTGACTGAAACTGCTCTGCTTTTCGTTTTTTCTCCTTGTTGTGACTGCTTGCTTGCTCCTTTTCTTTTTCTTTGCATATATCTCCTCTCCAAATTAGCAGAGGGGCAGTGCTTTTATTTCGCTTTGGTTTTGTTCTGACGTGCGTGGGCGTATTTGGAAAGCTGGTAGGAGTAATACGTCGTCCCAGCTTCTTCTTACCTTAGCAGATGTCGCATGTATGAAGCAGGCAGGCCTTTGTTGTCCGTCGTTGGTTGGCCGGTGTTGGGATTACGAGAGTTGGCATGTGAACCGCGATGGAGTGTTAAAAAAAGTGAACAAATGGGGTAGAAAAAGAAGCCAACGCCTCGCTGTTTTTCATGGTTTTGTTGGTTCCAACGCACGGAAGCCGAGAAACGGAGTTCTTGTCCCCACCCGCGAGGCTCTTGTCCCCTGCGATAACGATGGAGTTGCCCTCTTTGGATTCCAACTACTCCCTGCATCGAACATGATATTTGGTATCCATTGGTTTATTTGAGTAATGGTTGGGAACAACACTCGCAAATTGGCTTACAAAATAGAGTCATATGCTAATTGTGTGTGGAGGTTCAAATGACATAAGTGATCATACTTCAATTAGGAGTGTGTAAAATGGACTGCCCAAATACGGAATCGCCCGGACTGGACCGAATCGGCCGATTGGGTCTGGTTCCCAAGAGTGTTGAATCGGTTCTCAGTTTTTTAAAGTGGAATCGGTATCTAGGCAGTCTGGTTTCCGGTTCCAAGGGGCAAGTGGACCGATCGGATCGGACCGACTACATATATATTTTTTATTTTTTTATTTCTTCAAAAAAATTAATTAAATGTGAATTAAATCCTAAGTAAACTTCATTCACATAAATTCATTGACAAAAATTAGTAAAATGTGAACTAAACCCTAAGTGAATTTCATTGACATAGATTCATTGACAAAAGTTAGCAAAATATGAATTAAACTTTAAGTGATCGGTTCCATTAGACTGGACGGTTCGATCCGGTTCCTAATCCTAGGATCAACCGGTCCGGTTCCTGGTTTTACCTTGGAACCGATCACTCCCAACTTTAATGTTCAATAAGCCTGTAAAATTATTTTATACATCAGTCTTTTAGAGCGGACCTGAGCAAGTCCTTGAGAGGTTTCATCTCAATTGATGTCCATACCTCAGGATTACGGGCTCATAATATTATTGCGTCTGATGTGAGTGCCTCCAGCTTGATTTCACAATAAACGCGCTTATGTCGTTGAATATGGTCGTGACTCTGTTGGTGGCGAATGTGTTAGGGACCACAGTTCCAGGCAATCGGCAAGAGCGTGGGGCGTATATATGGTCACAACGGGATGATATAGCAGCAGATCCATCTTTGCTTGCTGATTACTCCCATCCTAGAAAAGTTGCCCGGATCTTCTGTTGCTCAAGGTGTTTGAATGCCTAAAAATTTGGCAGATGATGGCTTGTGTGCTGCAAGATTTCTTGTATAGTACTTGTTGTTAAGGAGCCTTGAAAAATAGAGCGCTCTTTTTCTCGGAGACAATACAGCTGATTGTGAAGAAACCCATGATGGCAAGCCTTTGCTTGCAAACTAAAAACTTGGTTATACCATAGATAGAGTTGTGATGTTTTACCTTAGAAGTCAATTGTATGATTTTGGAACTAGGGAAAGAATATTCTTTGGTATTGGGTATATTTTGTAGACTGTTCCATTTAATCTGGTCTTTTGGAAAAGGCCAGATTTATCCAGATGACTGGCCAGAAGCATCTAGATAACCTCAAATACCACCTCATCATGTAACTCTCAGAATATACCTATTTGTAGTGAACCTAACTATTAAGTAAACATGCGTATTGGATGACTTCTTGTATTGTTTTATTAGCCCCACAGACTTTGATGATAATTGCTCAAGTGTCTCTTCTCTAATCCGACAGATCTGGAAAGTATGAGATACTTCCATCAGTATAGTCGCTCAAGTCTTTAGTATTTCTCGCAAGTAAGGACAATGAGAAAGAGATTACATATTGATTGTATTCCAGCACCCATTATACATGCTTTTTCGATATTTTCACCCCCTAGGAAAAAAAAAGAAGGTGCGATGCGTTCATGTTTACATTTTTAAAGGAAATGAGCAATTACCCAACTTGCTAATTCTCACCCTCCATATGACACATGCAAAGAATTCTTCTTGGCAATGAAAAATAATTGCGAGGAATGTCGATGCACTGAGCATTTACTCCATGAGAAGCTGCATGTGCCGGTTAAGATCCTTTAGATACGAAGTGCAAGAATAGTCTTCCAGGTCACAGGCATCCAAGAGAAGTGCTCCTCCTGATACTGATTTCTACTTCCACTCATGAGCACCATCCTCGCCCTCAGCATATGCACAACCTGAAACCTGGAAAAACCTGCATGACATCAGTATCAGACTCTTTAACTTCAAGACAGCGTGCGATTCGTCGACTAAACGCCATGATACTAATGAGCGCAAATTCATTGATAACGATCCTTTTGCTTGTGCTGCGAGGGTGACTAGCAACGGTACCAAAAGGCTGTGCTTATTTATTTTACCTTCTTCATATCTGGACGCATGGTGGATATGCAGTGAACGCACAATGAAGCCGTCGGCGTGGCTCTTTTCACTTCTGCAATATCATAAGTGTTTCAACCGAGGACCCGCCAATTCTCTGATGTTAATTACGTCGAGGAGTGGCTTTGCCTGCACAACAGTGACAACATTCCAAAGAGAACTTCCAGAACATTGGCAGCAACAAAAATACCCGGGAGAAGCAGGTTGAAAACCTTCATTAAAATTTTTCAAATGACCGTTCCTTTGACTAATCAAATTGACGACTTTTCGGAGGAAGATTCGAGGAAAGTGACCTACCCACATAACTAGGCTCTGGCGGGTTGAATCAACAGCACGGCAACCTGTTATGAGCTCTAGTAGCAGAACTCCAAACGCAAAATCGTCGATCTTTTCATCCACTATTCCGTGCATGAAATATTCCAGGGCCAAATAATCGTAAAAACTAGGGATAATGACACAAACAATTCCTGAACTTTGGCTTAATGTGCAGTGTGATCCTTCGATTTTTGGTATATATTCAATGTAGTCCCTGAACTTGAATTAATAGAAGAACTACATTGAACATTTTCATATAGTTCAGGGATTAAATTGAACATGTACCAAAAGTTTAGGGATCATATTGAACAAATTAAAAGTTTAGGGACCATATTGCACATTGTGTTAAAATACAAGGACTACATCGGACAAATTAAAAGTTTAGGGACCACATTGAACATTGGGCCAAAGTTAAAGGACTATTTATGTCATTTTCTCTAAAAAATATAAATTACAGCAGAAAAGGAACTGAAAATAAGTGATTATCATCGCAAATGACTACATGGAACAGCATGCCTAACCTGAACGTGCCCTCAATTGGGAACACAACATGCTGAGCCCACTTCTCAGGAAGCCACTTTGCCAATCGGAAATCAGATATCAGCCACACAGAATTTGGTTTCCTTTTGTTCTTTGTTCTTACTTACTATTGTTGTAAGTTTACGAGTAGTGTCCCTGCTTGGAGCTTGTCAGGTTACAATTTGGGTTTAACTTAAAAACTTAAATGGGTTGAATATGGGTCTGGTGCAAACCCATATAAACTTGGGTTTTAATGTTTCAAACCTATTTTGATCTATTTTTTTTTTAATTTAAGTGATTCATATTCAACATAATCCACTAAAACTGAGTTAAAAAGTGGGTGGCTGACCCATATTGCCACCTCTAAACACTATATATGTCATGCATATTAAACTGACGAATAAAATCTTATGCTTGATATTTGTTGATTATATATATTGTTCTATTGATGCTAATGTGATACCAATATCAATATATGAGTGATAAAAATTCGACTAAACTTCAAAAGCATCTATGTACAAAATAATATGAATTTAGAGCCATATATTGAATGGCTAACGTTTCTATGCTAACTCATCAACAAATTTTATGCAGTGAAAGATATTTATCGGAAAATTTAAAGTCATTCATCACAAAAAGTATACATCATATATTTGTTTTATTGAATTATCTATCATAAGATAAATTATAGAGAAGTAACGAGAATTATTCATTATATCTAAATCGATCTTTTTCTCAAAGGAACTGTTGCCTTTGTATAAATAATTATTTATTCTCAATTAGCACTTTCTTTTACTAATTTTGATAAGAAGAAAAGTTGGTGCGGATTATTCGTCCAAAAAAAAATCCCGTGAATTACCAACAAGCCTAGATTGATTAATCAATAATATAAATGTTAATATATTCTAGTACTTATATAAATATAGTAATAATTCAGATAAGTTATATATAAGAACTTCTGCACCAAGGGTTTTCTAGTAATGATATTTTATTTCAATAACATAATTACCTAGACATATGATTATCAACCAAGTTCCAGTGCACATACCCAAAGCAAGATTGGTGTTTCGCAACAACATCAGCAGAACCGACCCCCAATACATAGATTTCAGCCTATAATCCCGGTTTGAGCCCAAGTTTAGGTCATGACACTGATGGGATTTAGGTTATAGTGCAAAATAGACTACGCCTAATACTACCGGAGGTCAAGGACCGTTAGCTATTACGATTCGAACCCATGAACTGAGACCCTATGCATGTTAATCATCATAATTTACATTCAAAATGTCATTTGCTCGTGCCATATTCAAATTTCCATATCATAACGAATGTCATTCGCACATGTCTTATTCAAATCTCATATCATTACACAAGTCATTTGCTCATATCCTTTTCTGATTCCATGCCACCAAGCTTGTCATTCGCACATGTTATGATTCGATTTTAATGTCATAATGTATGCCATTAGCACATGTCATAATTCGATTCCGCAGTGATCACACGTGCCATTCCTTCTTGCCATATTCAAATTTCCACTTCACAACGCAAGTAATTTGCACATATCCTATTCGACTTCCGTGTCATTACACAAGTCATTCGCTCGTGTTGCATTTGAATTCCTTTTGACCATGCATGTGATTCGCACATGTCATAATTGGATTTCCACGTCATAACGCATGCCATTCGCCCATGTCATTTTCAATTTCTAAGTCATTTACAAATGTAGTTAGCTCATGTCCTATGCAAACTATATGTTATTACACATGCCATTCACTCATATCATATTTGAATCCAACATTTCACATGTCATTCATACATTAATTATCCAATCTCCACGTTATCCTACATGTCAATCAGGTTCCATATCATAGCACATGTCATATTCGGTTGTCCCATTTCTCATTTGCGGATGTCATTCGCACTTGTCATATTCAATTGCACATAACATTAGCATATGTATCATTCAAACACCACACATCATCCATAGTATATTTCAAAATACATGATAACACACAATTTGGGTCATCTAATTTACAAGAGGATGCGATCTTTTCGTCTGATTGTGTACTGGCTAATATTCGATTTTTCCAGATGTTCAATGTGAATTAAGGAAATGCATGATAATTGTGAATCCAAAATAGAAGCTCACATTCAGTCACGGTGGATGGCATCATGTATTCTCGCGTTCAGAACTTAACATGAATCCGGCAAAACTAATCAGAACATCACGAACAAATTCCAAATACATCGAAACTTGATCAATTCAGAAATAATCATACAAACATCGAAATCAACTCAGTTTCTTGGCAAAAACACATCAGGATCACTTCAGTTTCATACAAGTGGCTCTCGGCCACATCCAGAAACACACAGAATCAAATCCATTACATATGAACGCCGGGAGTAAATACCAAACTGAGATCGTCGGTAACGAACTTTAAAATGAATGACTACTAGTTATACCAAACTGAGGATTTTCGTTAGCGACGTTTTCACTAGCGTGTGTTCAAACTTCCCATCCATTCTTTTCTGGGAAAAGTGCCAAAAGTCCTAAACCTTTTGCATTAGTGCCAATTTAGTCCTAAACCCTTTTTGGTGCCAATTCAGTCTTAAACCTTTTGCATTGGTGCAAATTTAGTCCTAAACCTTTTTTTATAAAAAAATATTTAAAAACTGGTTAAGATCACCTATTCACTCCCCCTCTAGGTGATTTTTGCTAGCTACTTCACACATGCCATTCACTCATATCATATTTGAATCCAACATTTCACATGTCATTCATACATTAATTATCAAATCTCCACATTATCCTACATGTCATTTAGGTTCCATATCATAGCATGTCATATTCGATCGTCCCACTTCTCATTTGTGGATGTCATTCTCACTTGTCATATTCAATTGCACATAACATTAGCATATGTATCATTCAAACACCACACATCATCCATGGTATATTTCAAAATACACGATAACACACAATTTGGGTGATCTAATTTACAAGATGATGCGATCCTTTTGCCTGATTGTGTATCGGCTAATATTCGAATTTTCCAGATGTTCAATGTGAATTAAGGAAATGCACAATAATTGTGAATCCAAAATAGAAGCTCACATTCAGTCACGGTGGATGGCATCATGTATTCTCGCGTTCAGAACTTAACATGAATCTGGCAAAACTAATCAAAAACAAATGAAAAAATTCCAAAAAAAAAAAAAACTTGAAAAAATAGAAAAATCATACAAAACTTATCAAAATATTATTCAGTTTCTTGGCAAAAACACATCAGGATCACTTCAGTTTCATACAAGTGGCTCTCGGCCACATCCAGAAACACGATCAAAAGAATCAAATAAATTACATATGAACGTTTAGGAGTAAATGGCAAACTGAGATCGTCGGTAACGAAATTAAAAATGAATGAGGACTGAATTTATACCAAACTGAGGATTTTCGTTAGCGACGTTTTCACTAGCGTGTGTTCAAACTTCCCATCCATTCCTTCCTCAGCTCTCATCAATGCACGCGTGCCTCAGACGTTGAACTTGAACCTTGAGAGAGAGAGAGAGAGTGAACCAGCTAAGGAATGGAGGGCCCTTTCATGGGCCGTGGGCCAAGGTCAAGCGTTTGATGGACTTGGGCTGTTGGGCTGAGGATGAGCGAATTGGACCTGATTTTTTGGACGGGCTAGAGAGTGATGGGCCGAATTGAGTTGGCTCTAATTGGACCAAATCATTGATGGGCTTGGGGTGATTTTAATAGGCTGCACTTATGGTTTAATGGTGTTTGCCGTTTGGTGCTTTATTTGTTATTTATATTTTTTTGATATCCTTTTCTTTCTTTCTTCTTTTCCTTTTTCTTCTTTCATCATCATTATTATTATTTACAAAAAAATGCAGTTTGAATTTTATCCTGACTACCAAACGTAAACTATTTTTATAGGAGGGATATAGCCCGGATATAATTATTCTATGAGGGAGGTGGGATAAATGTGGATAGAATTTTTAATATTCATAACATAAAATTTATTTTTCTCGAATAAGAAACTTGTTATATTAAAATAATATTTGAATATAAATAAAATTTCAAAACAACAAAAAATTCAAAATTTTTTTATTTATTCTTATTTTTATTTATATATTCAAATTTCTTTCTATCTTGTGATATAAATTTCATATATATATAAATAAATACATTTAGTATTTATGTTTATTACATAGTTTAGGTATATTAGTATAATTTACTATTTACTAAAATTTTCTTAGAGAATGATGGCACAAGGAAAAAATAAAAAAGAAAAGAATTAAAAAAAGAGGGAAAATAATAAAAAAAATAAGAAAATAAAAATGAATTAGATAAGAGTGTCCTGAGAGATTTTTATTATCTTCATTTGTGCAATTTTTAGGTTCATTTACATCAATATGGTGTTATAGCAAATAATAGACATGATAAGATGTAAAAATATCTAGCTTTATTACTGTGATTCACCAAATAGTAGATAGGATATAACAAATTTCTTAAATTTCATATCCTATTATATCTAGTCTTATCATAGTTAGAAATCAGGACGACCAAATGCAGCCTATAAGATAAGAGAAGCTAACATGTGCATTTAATGTCCACTGGAAAATGCTTTGAAAAGCATCTATCTTTCATTATATTGTCTACGATTAGATGATAAGCAGTATCAATCGCAGTCCTTTCATGAGAAGAGAATGAGGGGGAAATTATTGTCATCTAATAGTACAAAGTTCGACGTTGTTGAGACATTTAAGTTTAGTATCTAAAGTTTTTGAGGTATGTACCTCTGTTAATTTACATTTGTAAGCTCGACGTTTATATCTACGTCCGGCACCCTTCGTCGACATGATTAGGAAGTCCTTGTTCTGCAGATGGTGTGCCTTGCTCATTGTTTATATCGTCGTTGTTTTGGCTAAAGTCTCTTGACGGACTTGGAGGCAAGTTAGTGTTTTCGAAAGTTTCAACAGCTGCAATCTCATTGCCACCATCATCCGTATTTCTATCTCTGCCTTCCCTAAAAGTATGGGAATTGAAGTCTCTTTGGTAAGATCTTCTTCCCAATGCAACAATTTTCTCCCGCAATGAACCTGAAGAACTTGTAACTTCATGCCAATTTCTTTTGACGAACATGACCATGAAAATGAAGAGAGCTAAAACTGCAGCAGTTCCAGCAATCAAGAATAGGCCCCAAAAACTGTCAAGACCCAAGCTCTTGGAAGAAACTGAGTTAGTCGAACCCAAGCAGTTGGATTTCGATGGAAACCATGCATTTTCAATTTCCGTCATTTCAGGTCCTTCAGTTAGGTTAACGATTGCTCGCGAAATATCTGGTACTAGCGGAGACCCTTTGGGGAAAACCTGCAAACCAAAAGCATGACATGAGATTTTTTCAATCAAAGAAATAATGAATAATCCTAGTAATTAGAAATTTTGAGGGCTTTCTTTTCTGGGCTAAAATTGAGAGATTGAGGACTTACAAAGCCAAAGCCAAATCCAGCAGTTTTTAATGTTGGGATCATGGTATATCTATTGCAATATTGAGAAAGAACAAGTTTAATGTAGGGGACTTCGTCGAATGCTGCTGCAATCCCACCCTTTGCACTTCCCCTGGAAAGAAGCGCATTGCATTCTTCAGGAGAATGATAATATATAAGTCTGGAATCATCGAACTTCATTTCCTTTAGCATTCCATAAACAAAAGAGCCGTGCTGGTAACCCACTTTTTCTCCACTTTTTAGAATCTGATCCATATCAACCACAGTTGGTTGAAGATTTTGCACCACCAAAAGAGAGCTCAAGCTTGCCGTATAACTTTGAGTTAATATAAGTACCACGAAAAACCACACGATCACAACAAATCTTGCTAGGTTGCTAAATACTCTCTCCCCTGCAATCCAAATTAAGGGAAAGCACCTAAATTTTTTAAGAACGATAAGTAAATTGAAATGTTCGATTGATTTATTAAAGTGAAGGGTGATTACTTTGTGCAAAGACCATGATTGAAAACGAGAACCACAAGCTTGTGCCAACTTGATGTGCGGCCGAACCCCCGAAATCTTCATTAATCTTGTGTTCGAGAATCCACACGACCAATGCTATAAACACAAAGAAGCATCCGGTTGTCAACCAAAGGTCCCAAGTGAGTGGCTTCAAGAAAACCCAAGCATTCTCGCTCTTGTTGTCCTTGTATGGCACGAGCATTGCAACCCCCGATTCGGTGAATGGTATGGTGAAGTCCACGTATAATGATCTATTCGCAATGATCGATATATCACCCACCACTGCATCATAATTCTGTTCAAACAAAAGGAAGGGAAATGTTTTCTTTGTCAACCACATGATAGCATAGTAAGTTTCAACATGTAATCCAACAAAATTAAGCACTTGCTCACTTGGTAATATACTTGATCAATCAAGTCATTGTAACTACTGCCAGCGCTACTTCCATTGTTGAAGGCAAACGGAATAAGGTCATAAGCCAAAGCATAAGGCAATTTTTCTATGACGGCTTGAAAGATGCTAATACAGTATCCGGTGACTTGGGATATATTTGTGCTAGGATTTCGAGTCACCGTCACGAATTGAAGGAAACTGTCCTTCACGGGGACTAAAATTTTTAGCCTCTTCCCATTTGTGGGAATCTCCCATCCCTTCGGAACAGAGGTTGAATCTCCTGGCCATATTATCGATTTGAGATTACTCTTCGAAGTGGAATATTTGCTTGTGTTGAATGAACACAAATCTCTTAGCAGCCCATTTTCTAGTGTCCAAAACCCAATCCCTCTTGCTGCATTTTCATTGATATTAACGATTTGGAACACTGACGACTCTAGTTGCCCATCTACGAGTCTAAAATTTCCGGTGAGGCCCGTGAATGTGACATTGGCTAGTTCTTGGAGAAGTTTCTGACCATTTTGAGAGACCCCAATAGTGTCGAGATCCGTTATATCTGTTGAAGCATTCAACATTTGGAAGGTAAAATTCGTTGCACCCATTTCCTCGATAGCCATTGCTAGAGCTCGAGCAACGTCATAAGCCCTACATCCAAAAATGTTCAATATAGGATTAAGGACGGATGGATTGTCTTGTTGGAATTTCATCTTCCATCGGACCATGAAGTTGTCCAGGTTTGGTGAGTTCGGGATATAAGTCTTGATGCCCAGCACTCCTTGCATCGAACTAGCGACAACAGATGAATCCACAGAATTCAATAGGTCAGTGATTCCATTAGTCAAGATCCACACAAAACCTTCGCTCATCATTCCCACCTCTTTTATTTTGGCAAATAGCCGAGAACCGAGAGTAGGTAACATGTGCACGATGAAGACCCTCGTTTGCATCGTCATTAACTTGTGGAGTTCCTGTAGGATTTGATCGTCCGTGGCCGAAGGAGAAATGGGGCTTCTATGGGGCACTTGCGTGCCAACCTCTTGCAAAGCATTAATAAGAGAAAGTATGATGCCTTCTCCGAACTCGTTGTCAACGTATACGAGGACTGTTTCTTTCCAGCCAAAAGCTTGGATGAGTGCGCTTATGGCATTCACTTGGGACGAGTCATTTTGCGAGGCTCGAATGAAGTACGGACTCCGAATTGAACTGAGGGAAGGACTAGTAGCCGAAAAAGACATGATGGGCACATGATATTTGTTTCCAAGGTGAATGAGGAAGTCTGCTTGCACTGAACCTTGAGGGCCTATTATTCCTTGGACTTGCTTATTCTTTATCAGATCAAGTGCTGCACGGGTGAACCAAAAAAGACGGTGAAAAGGCATAGTATTGATCATAATTCAATTAAAACTTGATGCTATATTATAAAAATAGAAATGTTTAAGAAAAAGGAAACATAGGAGTTTGAAGTTGGGAAAGAACTCGTACTTGATATTATTTAAACAATATGTGTACTAATCGTAAAAACTTCTCGATTTTCTCCGTTTATTATAGTGAAGTTAACCCATGGTAGTAAAATGTTTATGAAGTAAAATGTACCACTGAAGTTTTTGTCATCATGACTATGTTGAGGAAAACTCCTACTGAGTTTAAAGTTGACAAAACTTTCTATGTTATTGTAAATTTGATACTTATTCTGAAACATTTTATTCCAGGTATATATATTCTAGAAGCTCAAAAGGAAGTTTTTCAGACTTTACAAGCTGTCAAGATGAAAAGTTCAGACTTTAACATAAAAGTCACTCAGACTTTATAAATTCATATCTTACTGAAGACCCACATAATCTTAGTTCTGAAAAGCAGATGCGTAGAAGTTATTCAGATGCAAACGCAGACGTAGAACATCTTCAGACGCAGACACAGAACTCAAAACGAAAAATAACAACTAGTGATATGGCGTGAATTTCATAGAAGAAAAGTTTTGATTGACTCAATCTCAGTTTAATTGATTGACAATCAAACATTACGACAAGTATGCATTACAACGGATAAAGCTCTATTTATGGAAATCAAGATTCTGATTGTATGGACGATCAGAATCAGCGGGATTCAGAATCTATCATCCAACGGCTACTCAATCCTTTTTATACAAATCTGTCCAAGGTGAAGATTGGAAGATGATCCTCTAAAAGCTGTCCAACGGCTAGTTTGAAAGTGGATGAGTATTTAAGGAGATCAACGAGCAGCAGAAGGAAGTACAGAATCAAGAATCAACAAGTCAATGTCTGAGCATACTCCGATCCTTTCTCTTGTCTTTCTTGAGCCAAACATTAAGATCTTGAGGGACACTTTGTAAGAGTGATTGTGTGAGATAGAGAGTCCTATCATATACAAGAGTGCTGTCACTCAAAAGTTGTAATTCCTCTTGATTATATAGTGAAATCCAGTCGGTAGGCTGTCAACGTGGGAGAGTGGAAGTAGGCTTGCTATAAGCCGAACCACTATAAACTTGTGTGAAGTTTTTCTATCCTTTATCTCTTACTTTACATACTGTAGATAATGAATGATCCCTTATGTTTGATGATGTCTCAGTCTATATAAACTATTTTGAATCTGAATTTTATTCAGACTCAACTGTGATCATTTATTTCCGCTTAAATTGATAAAAATGATTTAAGATCACCTATTCACCCCCCCTCTAGGTGATCCTTGCTAGCTACATCAGACTAGACTCCTAATTCAACATGTCCTTAAGATGTTAAAATGTCAATTACTCCAACATGGGTAAGTAAATCTTCTTATTTTCAAGTATATATGAAATTGTACTCACAAAACATCGTCGAACACTCCCATTTGGATTTTAACGTAATTTCAGACATGATGCATAATTGTGTTCGAATACAACATTTATTAATGTCGAGAAAGTGCACTTTAATTAAGTAAACTGCTTCCGACCAAAAAAAAAATTAAGTAAACTGCAGATCCATGAAATTATTTGTACTATGTGGAGGGAATCGACGCCACATGTCCATTTTTTACCAACTGAAACCAACCCATGAGGTTGTTGAAAGATTTAATCTATAAACCATGGTGCGGGCATTTGGTTGTCGCCTTTGATGTTGTTTGGCATATGATATTGCAAACCAATGAGAAACTAATTATTTCGACAAAAGTAAAATTAAGAACAAAACAAAAGAGGATAAATTGGCCCAAACACAGTCAAGTTGATTCTTCTTCATCGTTAAGTTGACTTCTTTATCTCATGCCTTTGTGATGTTATATTATATGTCAGGTCTCTCAACATCCATATTAAATTCCTTTCGTGAATTGACAATTATTTGGTTGAACTTCAAACCTAAGTTGTTATATTTCACCATTAATAACACACAATTTCCCGGGAAATAATTAATCACTGACTCAACTCGACAACCAAAAATGGTATACATGACGTTTGGCTCAACTAGAAAAAAAAAAATCAGTACAATTATGTAGAGATATGTTCATGTGAGATTTTGATGGGATCATTGCCAACTGTTCTAAAAGCTTAAACTGTTAGATGAATGCATGATTCATTATTTAAATATTCTAATACTCCCCCTCACATTTAGTATGGTCTTTTTACTTAGTACTAAGCATGGACATATTAAATTGAGGAGACAAATGGGGGCCGAAAAGATTTGAACTCTGTACCTCTTGCTCTGATACCATGTTAAATTTTGGTGAGATCATTGTCAATTGTTTTAAAAGCTTAAGTACATATTTTCCCAAAGAAGAATTTGAAATTGTCTTTATCAACCATCACCGCAGAAATGACTATTTTTCTAACTTGAAAAGCACAATAATGTTAGGCTCTTTTTCCGAAAATGTGGCTATATAGCATGTATCTTTTGCGAGACGATTTCTAATAGGGTTCACTTACAATCTACAGGTAGACATAATTTTATAAATTTTTACTACATTTACAGTGGGCAAAAGTCACAGGAGAGCTTTATACTCTTCAAGATTAGAACAAACAATAGTAGTCCTATATTTCCCCATATCATAAACAGGAATCCCGTTCACATGTCTTTATCGAGATGAAACTTTGTATCCACAAAATTTTTTATTGGTCAGATTTGTATCCACAAATTTATGTACATATGTTTATTTTGGTGCAATATGAGATGATAGAGAAGGTGGACTTTTCTCTGTTGAATCTTGAAGTATCAACTTTATGTTATCTTTCATTCTAGGGCAAATACCATAAAAAAAAACCCCAAACTAGTCTCATTGTGACATAAATAAACCAATTTTTTTTGTATCTCCAAAGACCCTACCCCAACTTTTTTTTATACATGTGTGACATATATACTCTCTATTTCAGTTCCATCCGGGGTATTTTGTCACGTTGGTATAATGAGACAAAAAAGAGTTTGGGGTGTTTGTGTCACAATTGGCAAATTTAGGGTTTTTAGTAACACAATAAAAAAAGTTTAGGGTATTTGTGTCATAGTAGGTAAAGTTTGAGGGTTTTGTGATATTAACCCTTGATTCAATTACAAGATGATAAGGACTTCATTTTCGCAATGATAAAAACGCCTTCTAAAATAGTGCACTCATTATGAAAAGGGAGGGTGAATTCCCTAAAAAACCCTAAACTTTAGGTCAAGTCACAAATTTGCCCCGAACCTTTTTTTGGTTTAGAAAAAATCCCAAACTTTAGGTCCAGTCCCAAATCTACCCCGAACTTTTTTTATCTCAGAAAAAACCCTAAACTTTAAGTTTAGTCCCAAATCTGCCCCGAATTTTCTTTTATGTAAAAAAAAATCAGCAAATTTTCAATTTATTTTAAAAAATATACCCTTGTGATCCAGTCCCAACTTGACGTGGCATTTCCACGTCGATAACAAATCCTCATCAGCAAAGTAATGGGGCGATAGGTACAAATCGACATCGCATTTCCATTTCAATAACAAATCAAACCAAATAAAAATTGTTGAAATTCTCCAAAATAAAACCATTCTAGAATATGAAAGTTAGGGACGATAATAAATCCACCCAAAAAAACTTTTTTTAATTTAAAAAAACCTAACTTTTAGGTTTAGTCCAAATTTGCTTCGAACTTTTTTTGTCTAAAAAAAGCCCAATTACTTTGTTGATATGGATTTGTTATCGACGTGGAAGCGCCACGTCAAGTTGGGGCTGGATCATGGGAGTATATTTTTGAAAATAAATTGAATTTTGGTGTTTTTTTACACAAAACAAAATTCGGGGTATATTTGGGACTGGACTTAAAGTTTGGGGTTTTTTCTGAGATAAAAAAAAGATCAGAGCAAATTTGGGACTTGACCTAAAGTTTGGAATTTTTTCTGAGATAAAAAAAGTTCGGGGCAGATTTGGGACTTGACCTAAAGTTTGGGATTTTTTTGGGAATTAGGCCTGAAAAGGGAAAAAAAAAGTTCCACCTGACTAAATCAAGTATACATACGTGGCACCTAAGACAGTGAGTACAGATTGGCGACAGAATTCTTGAGGATGAGCCAAACTCTTGGTCTCTTTCTTTTTTGGTAAACTTAACCTTGGTCGTTCCTACATGGAGCTTTGGAAAAGGGTGCTTGGACAATCTCTGCAACGAGAATGTGCTTCGAATGAAACACACATTATGTCGTTGTTATTGAGTAATCAATACCTCTCCACTGGCGTTTAACAAGTCCAAATTTGGTGCTATTTTTGTCAACTTCTTGAACAGCTGTAAACAGTGGCTTTTGTCTTTTGTTGACTTTTCTTAAGGAGCAAGCTTGTTTTACAACCTTCTGCAGCAAGTTGTTGGAGACAAGTCAAAGTCGGTCTTCAACTTTTGTAAAAGAGTAATAGCCCCCAAAAAGTAGTGTGCTTGTGTGTGAGAGGAGAGTGGTGAGTGAGTGGTGTTGGGCGTCTCTTTCTTGTAATAACAAGAGTGTTTATTGTAAGTTAGTTTCCACTCGCTCCACAACAAGTGGTATTAGAGAAAGGCTGTCAGGGACAGTGAACCCGAAGATCGGGACCATGGTACATGAAGACAGTGGTCGGAGACCATTGTACGTGAGCAGATGGTCAAGGATCGAAGTATGCCGAAATTTTGCCAATACATAGTTAGAGACTATGATTGATTGGTCTGGGACCAAGGTAACTTGGTGTAGTGTCGGGCATTATATCCAAGTCAGATAATGGATATTTCAAGTTCAGTGAACGGCTTTGAGAAGCTCAACAACTTTAACTATAATAATTGGAGTACTCGCATGCAATTTTATTTGCTGGGTCAAGACTTGTGGGATATCGTTGGCGGCAGCAACACCACACCACCCACGAATGATGGCGAGTTAACAAAATTGAACATTAAAGTGGATAAGGCTCTTTATGTTCTTGCTATAATTGTTGAAGATGAATTGTTACAGCATATCAAGAATGCGAAGACCCCAAAGGAGGCATGGGATAACTTGGCGGCATTGTTCGCGAGGACGAACGATGTCAAGTTGCAAAGGTTGGAGAACGAGCTATTGTCGGTGTTGCAACAAAATATGATGGTGAGTCAATACTTCTTCAAAGTTAAATCTATTTGTGAAGTAATTTCAAAGTTAGATCCCCAAAATGCCATCTCTGAGACAAGGATGAGAAGAATTATTATTCACGGATTACGGTCGGAAGTATAACGTGGATGGGCAAAAGAGCTAACTTTGACCGAGTTGTCGAATATATTGGCCAACCAAGAGGCTTTAGATAGACAAATGTCTAAGGTTTCAGTTAAGAAAGATGAAAGTGCCCTCTTTAGTAGTAAAAGAGGGTTCAAGGGTTAGAGGAGAAATGGTACAGACATTAGAAATGGAAAACATAGGAAAAGTTATGAAGAATGGCAAAAGCAACTAGAAGGGATAGGCCCTCAACTGGGGGGAGCATGCCGAGATCGCGACAAGGATGATAATGAAGATAAGAGCAATAGAAGGCGTAACGGATTGTGCTACATCCGCGGCAAAGTAGGTCACTTTAGGGAGTGTCGACTCAAAAGAGTTGAAGGAATCATTGCAGCATCTAAAGAGAATGATAGCAAAGAGGAGTGGGACTTCAAGCGTCCATTGCATTGGAGAACAAGAAAGAGCTTGTAGCCTCCTCTATCACTGAGTTAAAATGCGATAGCCCTCATCACTGTAAGTGAAAAACTAATCAATTAAGATAATGATTGGATAATTGATTCAGGGTGCTTAAATCATATGACAGGATATCAATGCAAGCTATCAAACATGTCTGAGTACATCAACAAATGAGTAGTTGTCACCGCAGACAACTCAAAGTTGCCAATTACCCATGTGGGCCGGACGATAATAACACCCCGATTCAGTTCACATCAGATTGAGTTGCAAAATGTGTATCCCATGCCGAGAATGAAGAAAAAACCTATTATCTCTGTCACAACTCACACACTCGGGCAATTATGTGGTGTTCGATCCAAGAGACGTTAAGGTGTACTGGAGTTTGAAACCTACTAGTATGCCAATCATGGACTGGCATCGACTAGAGTCTATCTACGTGATGTCAACACAGATGGCATACATGGACAATACTCGAAAGAGTGATACACCTGATTTGTGGTATGCATGGCTCGGGCATGTAAGCTATCATAAATTAAAAGTAGTGATGAAGAAAGGCATGCTAAAGGGTCTCCCCCACTTGGAAGTTCAAGAAGACGTAGTTTGTGCTAGGTATTAGTACGGGAAGGCACATCATCTTCCATATGAGGAGTCTAGATTCAGAGCTAAGATGCCTTTCGAGCTCATCCACTGAGATGTATGTGGATAAGTAAGGCAACCATTAGTCAGAGGATCAAAGTACATGATAACATTCATCGATGACTTCTCCAAGTACGTCTGGGTCGATTTTATGAAAGAAAAATCTAAGGCATTAAACCAATCTAAGGAGTTTGGAGAAAAAGTAGAAAGAGAAGTAGGTAAGAAAATACTATGCCTCCGTACTGACAATGGGGGAGAGTATACTTCATATGAATTCACAAAGTATCTACAAGACTACAAGATACGTCGATAGTTTTCCTGCCCAAACACGCCACAACAAAATAGTGTTGGTGGAAGAAAGAATCGGCATTTGGCAGAGACTTGCAGGAGCATGTTGCATGCAAAGAATGTTAAACCCAAATTTTGGGCTTAATGCACGACGATAACAATGCACATGATCAACAGACTACCTCAAGTAGGGCTTGGCTTTATGTCACCATACGAGAAGCTATGGAATCGCCATCCCAGGGTAAGTCATTTTAGAGTATTTGGATGTATATGCTATGCATTTGTACCTGATCTTCTATGTAGTAAGTTAGATAAGAAGGTTGTGTGCTGCATATTTGTGGGCTATGATGATCAAAACGAAAGGGTGGAAGTGTTGTGATCCTACAATAGGGTGGTGTTAAACTTCCAAAAATGTGGTGTTCGACAAACTATCATCGTGATGGTCGCATAAGTTGGTGAATTACCAAATTCAATGCAAATCGAAGAAGAGGTGCATGAAAGAATGAAAGAAAATGATGAGCTTGATAAGGACTAGTCGATTGAAGAAGAAAATGAACCCGTAGTTGGAAAAGAAGAAGTTAGAGCACAATCACCAGAAAAATAAAAGAGCTTCGATCAAGTCAGATGAAAGAAACTGAAGAATAGGTACCTCAACTTAGGAGATCAACAAGGCAAAGAAGATCAAATCCCAAATATGCAAATGCGGCATTGACCAAAGATGTCGAAGTGTTTAAGCCATCAACATATGAGGAAGCCTCACATGGCGCGGAATGGAGGAAGGCCATGGAAGATGAGATCCAAGCACTAAGGAAGAAGAAGACATGGGATTTGGTGCAAAAGGCCTAAAGAGGTATGTCCTATATCATGCAAATGGATTTATAAACTTAAAACTCAACCAGACGGGTCAATAGATAGATATAAGGCACGATTAGTTGCTCGAGGATTCTCTCAAAAGTATAGCTTATATAATGATGAGACCTTTAGCCCGATAGCAAATGTTACTATAGTTCGAGTCTTATTAGCACTTGCAGCAAGCAAGTCATGGAAGTTGTGGCAAGTGAACGTGAAGAATGCCTTCTTACATGATGAACTAGATCGAGATATATACATGGAGTAGCC
Organism: Syzygium grande; assembly: GCA_024733475.1. NCBI lineage: Eukaryota > Viridiplantae > Streptophyta > Magnoliopsida > Myrtales > Myrtaceae > Syzygium > Syzygium grande. The sequence continues at coordinate 32,014,028 of JAMXDD010000008.1, read as the reverse complement.
ATATGGTTTCAAGAGTAAGACTCATCCAGACTATGTCTACAAGTTAAAGAAAGTTATCTATGGCTTAAAGCAAGCCTTGAGAGCATGATATGGGAAAATTGCTTGAATTCTTGATACAAAGTGGTTATTTAGGCTGCGAATGACAATTATTCTGTTTCATAAATTAATTTCTGTTCTTGAATGAGTTTGTGAGCCAAAAACACGTTTGATAATGACACAAAATTTCTGTTTTCAAAACAAAAATTTGTTTGATAACAATATAAAATTTCTTCCTCTCGGATGGCGGCGAGTGGACGGCAAACGGATGGTGGTGGCGGACGATGGGCGGCGGACGTTGGCGGCAAATGGCAGGCGATGGACAATAGGGGGAGGCGGCGGCAGACAACGATGTGGCCGGTGCAGAGGATGGCAAGAAGAGGCAGCCAGCGACGGGAGGAGGGGCAACGGTGGGAGGAGGGCGGCTGGTAGTGGAAGATAATGGCTGATGGACGGCGGGCGGCGGCCCACGGTGGCCAGCAGGAGGAGGCAGGCGGCAGCGGGAGAAGGGCTGTCGGTGGTGGGAGCGGTGGGGTGGGCGGATACGGTGGTCGACGATGGAGGTGGGTGATGGGTGGTGGCGAGAGGAGGGCGGCCAACAACGGGAAAAGGTGGTCACTGGCGGAGGTGGGGCGGCGATGAGGAGGCGATCGGCAATGGGAGACAGTGACTAGTGGACAGCGGGTGGCGTGGGAGGCGGCGAATTGGCAAGTGGCGGCGGGAGGAGGGCGGCTCAAGTGTAGGAGACGGCTACTACTTGGGAGTTCCTGGTGGTCGGAGGTGGGTGGAGGGTGGCCAGCGATGGGAGATGGTGGCCAGTGGATGGCGGGCTACAGCCCATGGCGATCAGCGTGGCGAGGCGGCCGGCAGCGAGAGAAGGGCGGCCGGCGGTGGGAGAGATGGGCGGCGTAGAGGAGGGGCTGCTGGTGGCTGGCAATGGTGGCTTTCTGTGGATGGCCGCCGACAGCCGAGGCGGTAAATAGTAGGAGGCGGCGGCCGGCAAGTAGGCAGTGATGGGCGATGGGTGGGCGACCGGCTAGTAGCAAAGATGAGTGATGAGAGCAATGTTAACTTCTCATTTTTGTTTCAGAAATCGAAAAGTAGAAAATTTTATTTTCTTATTTCTATTCTAAATCTATTTCCAAAACAAAATTTTGTTCCAAAAATAAAAAATGAAATTGTGTTACCAAACGGATTTCTGTTCCAAATCTATTTTTAGAACAGAAATAGAGAAACAAAATTGTTATTATTCACAGCCTTAGTAGTTCTAATAGATTCAAGCTTGTTTGTGAAGGAAGAAGATGGCAAGCTTGCTATAGTTTTGATTTACGTGGATGATTAAATCATCATTGGAGATGATGAAGAGGAGATATGTCAAATTAGAGCCAAACTCTCGATGCAGTTTCAAATGAAGGAGCTTGGAGAACTAAAACATTTTCTAGGACTCGAAGTTGAGCAGACCAATGAAGGACTATTCCTATGTCAGTAGAAGTATGCATGGGATCTCCTAGAAAAATTTGGGATGCTTGATTGTAAGCCTACTCCAAGAGAATGAAATGTAAAGCTGTATGCAGATGAAGGACAGGAATTAGAAGATACAACTATGTATAGACAATTGGTAGGGAGCCTTATTTACCTAACCATAACACAACTTGACATTGTCTTCGCAATGGGAGCAGAAAGTCGATTCATGGAGAAACCACGAAAGCCTAACTTGGATGTAGTGAAGCGCATACTAAGGTATGTAAAGGGTATAGATGACTCTGGACTACTGTATGAGAAAGAAGCATGGTGTGAGGTAGTAGGCTATTGCGAAGTTGATTTTGGTTGAGATCATGACACATGTGATCAATTACTAGATACATGTTTATTCTCGGATCAGCAGTAATATCATGGTGCAATAAAAGACAGCCAACTGTGTCATTGTCAACAATAGAAGTTGAGTATAGAGCGACAACAATGCAGCTAAAAAGAGTATGTGGCTGGTTTAGTTGATGAAGGATCTTCATCAACCGGTAGACTACTCAACACAACTATATTGTGACAATCATCAACCATAAGCTTAGCGGAAAATCTTGTATTCCATGCAAGGATTAAGCATGTAGAAGTACATTATCATTCCTTTCGAGAAAAAGTGTTACGTGGAGAAATTGAGATGAAATTCGCTAGAACGGATGAACAAGTTGCCAATATCTTTACAAAGGGACTTATCGGATCTATATTCATGGAATGTCAAAAGCAGTTGGGTATGGCAAGCAGGAGGACAGCGGCAGGTGTTGAGGGGGAGTGTTGAGTAATCAACACCTCTCTATTGGCGAGCAGATATTACGTACAATTGTGATGCCACGTCTCTTACGTACTAGTCCACTCATTGTACGACACATGTCAACGTGGGCCCACCTGTTTGATAGTCTCTCTTCCCTCTCTCTTCACGCTCCGCTCTCTCTCTCTCTCCCTTCCGACTCGCGATTCTACTCTGCTCTCTTCGTCCCTCCCGACTCACGACCAAGAATCCCTAGCTCTCTCTCTCTCTCTCTCTCTCTCGTCCGAGGAACCATGGCCACGGAGCTTGACGTTGTTTGCGTCCTCTCTCTCTTCCTTTGCTAACTTGCTTTTCTTCTTTTTTCTCGAGCCCAAGGCTTGCGGCCGCCATGGCCACGGAGCTTGACCTCGTCTGCGTCCCTCTCTCTCTCTCTCTCTCTCTCTCTCTCTCGACTCTCTCTCTTCCTTTTTTTCAACAGCGCTACACTTGCTTTTCTTTTCTTTTTCTTAGGTCGCCACAGCTGCGGAGCTCGAGCCCAAGGCTCGTGGCTGCCATGGCTGTGGAGCTCGAGACCAAGGCTCATGGCCGTCATGGCCATGGAGCTTGACCCTGAGCCTAGAGCTTGCAGTAGCCATGGCAGCTTGGGTTTCGAGCACACAAACATGGCCGTTCTCTTGAGCACGAGCTCAAGGTCAATGCATGGTCACTTGAGCATGAGCTCACGACCATGGTTGCCATAGCTCGAGCTCGCAACGACGGTTACTCGAGGTCAAGATCACAGGAAGAAGATGCGGAAATTAATGACGAGTAAAGAGACAGGGAAGAGAGACTGTCAAATAGGTGGGCTCATATTGACACATGTCGTACAGTGAGTGGACTATTGCATAATTGACGTATCACCAAAAATCATAAATATTAGTCCTCCACTGTGAGTTTTTATTCCAAACTATTTTGTTTACCATAAAAACCCCGTAAACGGTGGCTTTTTTTTCTTTTGTTGACTTTTTTTAAGGACCAAGTTGGTCTATAATCTACTTTTTTGAGTTGTTGGAAAACCCCAAACGGTCTTCAACTTTTGTAAAAGAATAAATTTACTCCTCCGACTTAGTTTCCATAAAAGGTTTTACTGTCAAATTAACGTAAGTTTAATAGAAAGAACCCCAAAAAGTAATGTGACTTGTGTGTGAGTGGTTTTGGGTTTTCTTTCTTATTTATCACAAATTTATTAATTTGTGATTTCCACTTGATATTAATATAATTTAACTGGAAACTAATAGGGATTCTTTAAATTTATCAGAAATGTACTAATTTGGGATTTTTAGTGATTCAAAAAATTAGTTACAAACAATAAAATTGGTTTTCTCTTGCATCACACAAGCAGATGCATAAAAGTTTTTGGTGATAAAAAATAGTTGTGTAAAATTAACCACAAACCAAACCCTTCGAAGTTTTTGATGGTTAAAAAAAAATAGTAAAAAAAAAAAAAAAATTAACTAAAACAATCTTCAACAATTTGAGGTTTTTGTGGTAAAAAAAAATTCGGGGTAAAATTATCATCAGGCATATCAATTTAGGGTTTTCATGGTATTAACCCCAGAAATTAATGACGAGTAAAGAGACAGGGAAGAGAGACTGTCAAATAGGTGGGCTCATATTGACACATGTCGCACAGTGAGTGGACTATTGCATAAGTGACGTATCACCATAGTTGTATCCAATATTTTCTCCTCCACTGGCAGTTAAGAATTCCAAATTAGGTGCTATTTTTGCCAACTTCTTGAACAGCCGTAAACGGTGGCTTTTTTCTTTTGTTGACTTTTCTTAAGGACCAAGTTGGTCTATAATCTTCTTCGGCAAGTTGTTGGAGACAAGTCAAAGTCGGTCTTCAACTTTTGTAAAAGAATAAGGAGACTCCACCGACTTAGCTTAGTATAAATAGGTGGCTCCCCTTCCCGATTGTATTAACGTAGAGTATTGAATAGAAAGAATCCCCAAAAAGTAGTGTGCTTGTGCGTGAGTGGTGTTGGGCGTCTCTTTCTTGTAATAACAAGAGTGTTTATTGTAAGTTTCCACTTGCTCCTCAATAGTTGTGTCGCTGAAAACTTAACTGGGGATTCTTTTCACATTTCAGATATAAAGAAGCTGAAATTTTCATATGATTGCCAAATACGTCGTTACAAACAATAATTGGTTTTCTCTTGCATCACACAAGCAGATGCATAAAATAGTTTATGCTCTTCCGCAATATGTGTATTAACCCAAGACCAAACCCCTTCGAAGTTTAAGCAGAGATTTAACCCCATAAAATTCGGTAAAAAGAAAAGATTAACTAAAACAATCTTCAACACGATCAACAGAAGTACAAAAATTTTAATCCCAAAAACTGCTGTCATCATATATTTCTGGCCAAGCATCATGACCAGTCAGTATATTAGAGAGAGAAAGAGAGAGAGAGAACCTGCAGCAGCAGCGGCAACCTCATCTCGTTTGGAGTCTCTAACATTGAGGACGAGCCTGGTCTTGTAGGAAGGGTTAGAACTATAAAAGTCAGAGAGAGACATGTTAATGCAGCTCAATCCCATTTGACCCACCCGCGTCTCCAGATCCAGAACCACTCCAACGTTCACCGTAATCGTTGTTGGATTGCTGTTGTTACTGCTTTGCGCCACCGCTGGGTGAGTGCCATTGCTGAAGGTCACAACCATCGCAATAAAGGAGAGAGCCAAAAAGAGGAGCTTTTCAGCATCAAACGAGATTCTTGGAGGAATCATTGAAAAGGGTTTTGCGAAAAGGCAAGTGTGTGTTTGTGTGTGTGTGGGAGAGAGGGAGAGAGAGAGAGAGAGTTGGAGGATATGATGACGACTACGATGTATTTATAACGGAGAAGAGCTTTGCAAAAGTAAGACAAAGCATGGAAAGCTTCCATTGAAGGAATGCTGGGCATGGGCGGGACCCCCAGTAGTACCCGATAGTTCATGGTTTTTTCTTATTTCTCTGATACTCCTATTGTCTTTCGTAGAAAGTTTATGTAGGCTTGTCTATTCTTCGGTAAGCCCAATCTATCTCCTTCACCTACTATGCAGAGGAATCAAAATAGCTCTGTTTGAAGGAGGGAAAAGAATACTAGAAGTGTCAAAACTTATCCTATGTACTCACTTACTTCATTATCTGTTTTTTTATTATTTGGTTAAGTCAACGATGCAATGGGAACGGATGCAGAAGAACCAAATTAATGCGTAGCTTTTTTATAATTAAAATTTTAATCTCAGTTGGATTTTTTTTAAAAAAATAAGTTTACGTGGCATTTCCATGTGTACATTTAGATGTTTTAAATATGTTTTCTGATTTTTTTTCCTTCGTTTCTTTTTTTCTTCTCTTTCTTCTTCTTCTACCTCCGGTCACAAGCGGTGAGGGAGGCCGGCCGACCATGGCCAAACCACTGGCGTCGCCCCGGACAAGGCCGCCGTAATTTCGCCCAAAGGCAAGGCCCGGTGACCCGTCTAGGCGGAGGCGGGCAAGCCCGACGATGGTCGACCTTCCGGCCTTAAGAATTTCAATTTTAACCTATTGTACTCCTGCCAATTCAGTTTTAAGCATTTTAATTTTATCAATTTAGTTCTAAACATTTTCATAATTTATCTATTTAATCATAAACATTTCAATTGTGCCAATTTAGTCCTAAACCTTTTGACGATTTGCATATTGTCCTTCCGGCCAATTTTGATTAGAAATCACTGATGTGGTAGTCTAGTCAACGCCGACCATCCCACGTGGCACAGTTAGTGCTGAAGTAGATAATTTTTAATATTTTTATTTTCTGAATTTTTCATTTCTTTTTTCTTTCCTTTTCTTTCTAACTCTAGGCTGGCCATGGGCGAGGGTCGCCTGGCCCTCATTGGCCTAGGGTTAGGAAAAATAGAAAAGAAAAAAGAAAGGAAGAAAAAATACAAAAATTAAAAATTAAAAAAAAAATTTAAAAATTATCCATGTCGGTCTTGTTGCCGTGCATGTAGAAAAAGGCTAGCGTACGCTGGCTAAACCATCGCATCAGCGATTTCCGATCAAAATTGGCCAAAATGACTAAATTGGCAAATCGTCAAATTATCAAAAGCTTTATGACTAAATTAGCACAATTGAAAGGTTTACGACTGAATTGGCAAATTATCAAAAGGTTTAGGACTAAATTGGCACAATTGAAAAGTTTAGGATTGAATTGATATGCAATAGATTTAGGACTTTTTTGATATTATTTAATATCCACATTATCCTATGTACTATTTATGTCATTATCTGTTATTATTATTATTATTTGGTTCAATTCAACGATGCAATGGGAACGGATGCAGAAGAATCAATGATGGAGGCACACACGTACCATTAAATGGAGTTGGGATGTTTGCAGATAATTTTTGTGAGTTTCCAAGAAGCTGCGTCTGCCTTCAAGTCAAACATTTTTTACTTTGATTTTCCGCAATATTATGATGGCTCTAGTGATAATTGCATTGTTCCATATCTACCTAGCTCGAAAGGAACCCATATGGAATCATTTATGACCAAAGTGCAACCGTCTGACCTCAGCCATTAATAGCAAGCTAGAGTGCGTGTTATTTATATATTAAAACATAAAATTGACCCGGCAATTAATTTACAAGTTATCAAAAAAAAAACCAAAAGAGGGAAACTTAACTTAGGATAAATTAAATACCTGGCCTCTTGACTTTAGATACAAGTCGGAACATCAACCGTTGATGAGATGATCCAATAAATTAAAATAGGAACTAGGAACCCTAACAATAAGATTCTCAATATGTTTATGAGGAGGGACATGGTATGTGATGGTTGATGATGGGAGGGTGGATTCTCTCTATTTGTTGATTCATTCGATGCGTACAAAAGCGTCACATCATAGCTTCTTGCGAAGTTTCTATTAAGTGTTGGTATTATGTGACCTAAAACGACTCCGCAGTCAATTAACTCTACTCAAAATGGTTGTCTCTTCGTGAGCCCATGAGCACCAATCTTTCTCCACGCAATGCGGAGGACTGAAATGATTCTGAACGTACATCCAAGCTCGTCCACGGCATTCTAACCCCAGTTATCGACTACTTGGGGCAAAAGTTCGTCGAATGGGTCGATGAGACAAGTCATGTAATAGACAAAATCTAGCGATAATTGCGAACGATTTCTCAGGGAATTTGTATCTTTCACAATTCTCATCAGCGAAATTGAGGTCAGACTTGTTCACGCGGTTAGTCCAGTCCACACAAAGTCCTTTTCATTTCACTGTCCTGATGAGACTAGTCATGTAATAGACAAAATCTTATAATAATTGCGAATGATTTCTCAGGGAATTTGTATCTTTCACAATTCTCATCAGCGAAATTGAGGTCAGACTTGTTCACGCGGTTAGTCCAGTCCACACAAAGTCCTTTTCATTTCACTGTCCATGTGCTTGAGTGATACAAATTTCCACTACCAAACAACGGAAAATTAAATTGAGCTCGCCCATTGAATTCCATCCCGATTACCGACTAATTGGAGCGAAAATTCCTCGAACAGGCCGATTATACCGGTCATGTAATTGACAAATTCTAATAATAATTGCAAACGACTTCTCGGGGAATATGTATCTTTCATGACACTCATCAACGAAATTGAGTCCAGCCTTGTTCATATGGTTAGTCCAGTCCACACAAAGTCCCTTTTCATTTCACTGTCCATGTGCTTGAGTGATACAAATTTCCACTACCGAACAATGGAAAATTAAATTGAGCTTGTCCACTGAATTCCATCTTGACTACCGACTAATTGGAGCAAAAATTCCTCAAACGGGCCGATTATATGAGTCATGTAGCAGACAAAAGTACCAATAAATGCGAACAATTTCTCTGAAAATTTGTATCTTTTACAAAGCTTAACAGTGAAATAGTTGAGTCCACACGGAATCTTTTTCATTTCACCGTCCATTTACTTGTGAAGTACGATTTTTCACTATGGAGTAGTAGAATACCAAATGGAGAGAGCCTACTGAACGTATATAGTGAGACTATTTTCCAATAAATAAACAAATGAAAACATAGCGTTTCTCTATAATATGGGCCCGATTCACAACAAAGTTTAAACTAATTCATAAACGCTTATTTTATGTGTTTGTCCAGTTGAGTATTATAGCATATACTCGTAAATGTCCATGTACTGGTTTAAGAGTACAAATCTATATCTTCTTGATGCCTAAATTTTGGCGATCCCATTTAGTAATTCATTGCATAAGAAAATTAGGATTCGACCCCAATTTCTAAACAAAAATATTGTTAATTTACATTTGCATATTGGGAACATTTTTCATTTAATAACATTAGGGCCACATAAATTGTAGTCTAATTAGACCAGTGCTGAATGGGTTAATAAAAGGGAAGTTCTAAACTTAATCAAATTATCTGGACCAAGCCCATGGGAGCATGGATTTTGGCCAAGCCCATTGAATACTTGTGGTGGCCAAAATTTATATGTGATGTGCACATGAGAGGTGCCAAATTAGGAAAGAATGCATTATTTAATTTAGTTGGGAGAGGATAAAGTTAATATCTTTAAAAATTATGGTCATAATGAAGAGAACTACTTTAATATCTTATTTTGGACATGTCACATATTCTCTTAATCCAAATTAGAAATTTAACATGTTTCTTATTCCTGCAAGAGTGCCCTAATTCCTCACCCTATATATATCAAGTGTCACGGTTCCAAGGTTTCCATGCACCAAGGACTGTGTACGATTGAGAAAGAGCAAGCCAAATCTTTTAGAGCTTCCAAAATATTTTCAAGGACGGGCGATACAGTAATTGTACCGAGTTCTAGAGAGCTCTCGGCATGAATGCCGGTAGTTCGTAAATGGGGAGATGAGATCTCCTCTGCTAGATCGAATGTCCATCAATGGATGTAATGAGTTGAGTCTTTGTATAAGTAGGGGTGCTCTTCCCCTCATTTGTAATCATCCAACAATTGAAGCAATACAATTCCATTATCCCCCAAAGCTTCTCTCTCTACAGTCCGAGCAAGCAAATGAGCGGTCGATCCCTCTAGAAAAGGCTTGGCTTAGGTGCTCCAACAATCCAAGGAAACTTAAGTTGCCACGCAGATCCGATCCCAAACAATCAACCTGTGACACATGCATATCAAAACAATGAGTAAAATTTTATGCTTGATATTTGTTGAGTATCTATATTGTTCTATTGATACTAATGTGATACCAATATTAATATATAAGTAATAAAATTTCGACTAAACTTCAAAAGCATCCATATACAAAAAAATATAAATTTAGAACCATGTATTGAGACTCTATTTATTTCGCGAAAAATAAATAATTTGAAAAATATTTTTATAAAAATGATTGCTTTCTATCGTATAAAATAATTAGTCAATGGATAACATTTTTATCATTGATAACAATTTATGTCTAAATATTTTCATCGACAGTTAAAATATTTTTCATTCATTTATTTTTATAAGCAATACAAGCGATTGTTTCTAGGTAAATAATTTCCAAATCATTCATTTTCTGCTAAACAAACGGAACTTGAATGTCTAACCTTTCTATGCTAATGCGTTGTCAAATTTTATGTAGGGAAAGATATTTATCTGAAATTTGAAAGTCACTCATCACAAAAAGTTTATAGCATATATTTGTTTCACAGAATTATCTATCATAAAATAAATTACAGAGAAGTAACTAGAATTAATCATTCTATCTAAATCGATCTTTTTCTCGAAGGAACTGTTGTCTTTGTAAAAGCTATTTTATTAATTCTCGATTAGCACTATATTTTACTAATTTTAATAAGAAGAAAAGTTAGTGTGGATTATTCTCACTAACTTTTGTAATATTTTTTACATAAAAAAAAAAAAATCCTATGATTTACTGACAAGCCTAGATTGATTAATCAATCAAATAGATATAAATATATTTTGATACTTATATAGATATAGTAATAATACAGATAAGTTATACATAAGAAACTGTACACCAAGGGTTTTCTAGTAATATTTTTTCAATAACAAAATTACTGTTAAGAGTGCACAATTGAAGCCCGATATCTTTCGCTTCGGGAGATCACTGAGAGAAAGCCTAAATCCAAGCCTGTTAATATATCTAGTTGGACCCGCCTTTATTTAAAAGCTTAAGCCAATGAGTTATGAACCAACTAGGATATATTAACTGCTCTACACCACACAAATTCTTCAATATGGGATTCTTTCAACACAACTCACATATGCATCCTAACAATCTCTCCCTCACATGTGAGCTCTCCTCTTGATTCAAGTATCCTTCTACATCAATATATGAAATCTTAACACCAGGCCTACATTGTTACACCACAATGCTCATTGTCCGGAAATTACGCCCAACTTCATCCACCAAACATCATAACAAACCACTAGCTCTGATTATTATGACCGATGCAAAAAACTATAACAAAATTAAAACTGAGAAAAATAAACAACACACATATTTACGTGAAAAATCCTTACGGGAAAAACCACAAGAAGAGGAAAAACAAAATCCACTATAGAATATCAAGGATTACAAAAGGTGGCTCAAAAACTAAATACTCTTTATGTCTTAACTTTTTAACCCAATAACTTGAGAAAAATAATATTTATATTGCTCTAAAGCCCTAAAGTTAGCCTAAACCCATAAAGAATTAAAGACATACTCAACAAATCTCCACATTGGCACAAATTCTATTAAGCAATACACAATCTTCTGCTTCCACTAGAGTAAAACTCAGTTGCAATGAACATTAATTAAATCCAAGCAATGCTTGAATTTTGCAATAGATAAGGGCTTCATTAACATATCAGCTGGATTATTTTCTGTACCAATTTTTAAGACCTTAATATACCCATTAGCAAGAATATCTCAAATAAAATGATATCGCCCATCCATGTGCTTTGTCCTCTCATGATACATCTTATCTTTAGTAAGATGCATAGCACTCTGACTATCACAATGGACAACAGTCATACCATGATCCACGCTGAGCTCTCCAAATAAGCCTCCTAACCATATAGCCTCTTTAACAGCCTTTGTAATAGCCATGTACTTTGCCTTTGTAGTAAACAAAGCAACCGTATGAAGTAGCTTTCCAACTTACTGCATAACTCCCAATAGTAAAGATATACCCAATCAAAGACCTCATCTTATCAAGATCACAAGTATAATTAGAATCAACATATCCTGAAAGAGTCTTACCAGTTTTCCCAAACTCTAAATCAAAATCAAAAGTACTTTTCAAATATTTCAAAATCCACTTCACAGCTTGCCAATAAACTTTGCATGGGCATGATAAATATCTACCACGCTAACAGCATGTGAAATCTCGGGTCAAGTTCAAACCATTACATACATAAGGCTGCAAACAAATCAAACTAGAGTATGGAACATGTGACCAAATCAAGGATTCCTCATCTATTTGTGAACATAAATTAGTTAAAATAAACACTAAAATGAGCATGGAAAACCATATACAATGGTTTTCATATACAGCCCATGCCAAAATGATCAAAACACCTTCTCAATGTAGCTTCAAAATCTGGGGGATACAATTTTTCCCTTTTTCAATCTCGCTGAATTTCCATGCTTAGGATTTCCTCCCAAAACACACCTAAATCCTGCCATCAAATTCAAGACTCAACTATAAATGTGGTTTAAACAACAATGAGTTTATTTCATTGCAATCAACATATCATCGACATATAAAATAGATAAATAAAAGAGCCACTTGGAAGTTTGCACATATAAACACAGCTATCAAATTTGCTCCTACAATAGCCAAGTTGCACCATAAACGAATCAAACCTTTTGTATCACCGTGTAGGTGATTGTTTCAAGTCATATATAGATTTTTTCAACATATAAACATCATCTTCCTTACCTTCAAACTGAAAACCCTATGGTTGACTCATATAGATTTTCTCTTCAAGTTCACCATGTAAGAAAGCTATTTTTACATCAAGTTGTTCTAACTCTAAATCATGCATAGCAACTAACACAAGAAAGACCCGAATGGAGCTATGTTTAACAACAGGTGAAAACACATCATTAAAATCAACTCCCTCAATTTGACTATATCCTTTAGCAACTAAACGAGCTTTGAATATGATGTCTTCAACTCTAGGAATACCTTCCTTTCTTTTGAAAACCTACTTGCAATCCACAATTTTCTTTCCTCTTGGTGGCTTGACAAGCTCTCAAGTTTAATTCTTTTCAAGAGATTCCATCTCTTCATTCATAACAACTAACCACTTTGCTGAATCTTTTGAAGAGACAGTTTCCTTGTAGGTCATAAGCTCACTATATTCTACTGACTCTACAATTGAAAGAGCATAAACAACAAAATCTAAGAATCCATATTTCTGTGGGGCTTTATTGTCCTTCTCGGTCTATCTTTGGCAAGAGAATATTATTCTTTCTCAGGTTCTTCAATCTTTGTTCAATTAGTAGGCGATTGAATTGCTCTAAGAGATTACCACAAATTCCATTACACCCAACTTTCTATTATTTACAACCATGGAATCAATTCGACTTCACCCTAGGATGAAGCATACACAATTCACATCAAAAGTAATAATGTAACAACTAGTTTTTGACCCAATTTTGGGATTTATAAAGGCCCACCAAGCTAATCCATTCCTAGTAGAATTAGACATGCAACATGGCATCATCAAATTAATTACAAACAAGGCTCAATTAGAATCAATTGCACCCTATGAAATTTTTGTCGTAATTGACCACGGTTAAATCTCAAATTTATCGGGAGTTTCGTGCCCAAATTAAATTGGACGGGGCAGCCATTATACCGCAATTTCTAGATTGTAATATTTATGGAAAATGCTCCATTATGCTCCCCAAATATCATTCTAATAGTCACCAAAACAGCCAAAATTTGGTCTATCAATTTCATCCACTAAGTCCACCATTTTTGTTTGCGCAGGCTCTTTTCCCCACGTCATAGCACTATTCGGGTTTTAAACCTCGACTAATTCATCATACTAATCCACCGAATTAATTAAAGAAATAGCCCCTAATCACCATTTCAAAATTTAACCCCCAAATTACCCTAATTAACCCCTAAAAACTCTCTCTAAAAATGCAAATCATCCTAATTAGGGTTTAGAGTCAACTCACCGGGTGTCCAAACTTGAAATAGGGCCGAACACACGACGAGGGAACTCTCGGGCTCCCTCTTCCTCCCTTCTTCCTCTTGGGATCCTCCCGGCATGACGATGGCGGCCTAGATGAGGGAACCGATCTTCACGCGGCCGGGGAGAAGGGAGGAGGAAGAGGACGGATTGGTGAGGGTGGCTTAGATGTGGGTGGTGGTTCAATGGCGGCTCCTCCCATGTAGGTGCTTCTCAAGCAAAAACAAGAGAAAAGAAGGGGAGGAAGAGAGGAAGGTGCGGGCGAGAGGAGAGGGAGATGGAGGTCGAGGAAAGCGACCGCGCGGGCCTGGTTTGACGAAGCCGCGACGGGGCGAGCCGGGCCAGCGGGCAGCACCCATGGTGGATGGCCGGGTAGCGCTGGACCGGAAACAGGGAGAGGCCTGGGAAGAGAGAGACAGAGGAAAATCGGCTGGCAATGAGGCTTACTCGCCGATTTACCCGTGGCTAGGCGATTTGAGGACAAAGTCAGCCGGGCGGTTGGCAATGCTGCATCGCGCGGTCGAAGCGACGAGTCATTGTCACATACCGCGGGCAAGCTAGCTGGATGGGCGGTCGCGGGCGACCGACAAAGGGCGTGGCTCGATCGCGGAGTCGACGACGACGGGGTGGGGCGAGCTTGACCGGGCGGTCAACGAGCTGGACAAGGGGCCTAAGTAATGCCTTGAAGCAAACCAATGGGAAGAAGGAGAGAGGAAGAAGAAGAAGAATGAGAGAAAAAAAAGAAAGAAGAAAGAGAAAAGGAAAGAAGCAAAAGGAGAGAGGGTATTCAGAGAGTAGGTCCGCATGGGCACAGGGGAGCCGGGACGGATGCATGGGAAACCTACGCCTTTGGAGCGATGAGAGAAGAGAGAGAGAGAGAGAAGAGGAAAAAGGGAAAAAATTATAAACATTCAAATATTATTTAGATCCGATAGCCCAAATTCAAAGTTGAAATTGATTTACCGTCCAAAATAAGGGGTCGAATATAATAAGGGACAAAGGGTTTTAATTAAATCAAACTATAATGAGAAAGGTCTATAAGTCTAAATTGGATTAGCCCGTCGAAATTCACTTTTCCACTATTGGGTTAATCTCGAGTTCGGATTACAATAATATCGACACGGGTTCAATTTATTTTATTCCGAAACTCCCGAAAATCGACTACCAAATTGGGGGTCTAAATAACTGTTATTTCGATCGGGAGTATTCTAGAAATTTAATTTAAAAATAATAACCGAGAGAAATTACGGTTAGATTTTACTATAAGCATTAAATTTCGACAAATTAATTTTTATAAATCACAAAAATGGACCGAAATTGGATGTCACATCAAATATTTCAAAATCCACTTCACAGCTTGCCAATAAACTTTGCATGGGCATGATAAATATCTACCACGTTAACAGCATGTGAAATGTCGGGTCAAGTTCAAACCATTACATACATAAGGCTGCAAACTACGCTAGAGTATGGAACATGTGACATATATTTTATTTCCTCATCTATTTGTGAACATAAACTAGTTAATAATCTAAAATGAGCTGCAAGAGGAGTACTTACTGGTTTGGCATATTTCATGCCAAAATGATCTAACACCTTCTCAATGTAGCTTTTTGGGAAAGATACAATTTTTCCCTTTTCCAATCTCGCCGAATTTCCATGCTTAGGATTTTCTTCGCTACACCTAAATCCTTCGTATCAAATTCAACACTCAACTATACCTTCGAATTTTATATATCAGGTTTATCTTTCATTGCAATCAACATATCATCGACATATAATAATAGATAAATAAAAGAGCCACTTGGAAGTTTGCACATATATACATAGCCATCAAATTTGCTCCTACAATGGCCAAGTTGCACCATGAACGAATCAAACCTTTTATATCACCATATAGGTGATTGTTTCAAGTCATATATAGATTTTTTCAACATATAAACATCATCTTCCTTACCTTCAAACTGAAAACCCTATGGTTGACTCATATAGATTTTCTCTTCAAGTTCACCATGTAAGAAAGATGTTTTCACATCGAGTTGTTCTAACTCTAAATCATGCATAGCAACTAACGCAAGAAAAACCCGAATGGAGCTATGTCTAACAACAGGTGAAAATACATCATTAAAATCAACTCCCTCAATTTGACTATATCCTTTAGCAACTAAACGAGCTTTGAATATGTCTTCAACTCTAGGAATACCTTCCTTTCTTTTGAAAACCTACTTGCAATCCACAATTTTCTTTCCTCTTGGTGGCTTGACAAGCTCTCAAGTTTAATTCTTTTCAAGAGATTCCATCTCTTCATTCATAACAACTAACCACTTTGCTGAATCTTTGAAGAGACAGCTTCCTTGTAGGTCATAGGCTCACTATATTGTAAAACCGACATTGCAAGAATTGAAAGAGCATAAACAACAAAATCTAAGAATCCATATTTCTGTGGGGCTTTATTGTCCTTCTCGGTCTATCTTTGGCAAGAGAATATTATTCTTTCTCAGGTTCTTCAATCTTTATATTATTAGTAGTATTGATTTTGGGGAACCCTTGGTCATGTATTGAAGAGACGGGTGGTTTTCTACCTTCTTGCTATTTATCACTTTCTAGATTTTCATGACAAGGAATAGACGACTTCTTGCTAGGATGAAGCATAGCAGACTCATCAAAAGTAACATCTCTACTGATAATAATATTAAATGAATTAGCGCACCAAAGTCTATGACCCTTTACACCAAAAGCATAACCAAGAAAGATGCATTTTTTTGCTCTAGGCTTTGTTTGCCTTCACTAACATGTGCATATGCTCGACATCCAAATACTCGAACGGAAGAATAATCAACAGGTTTACCTAACTATATCTCCTCATGGATCTTGCACTCAATAGATGTGCAATGAGAATGATTTATCAATCAAGCAATTATATTGACTATCTCAGCCCAGAACTCCTTGCTCAAACCAGCATTAGACAACATGCACCTAGTCCTTTCTAATAAGGTTATGTTCATGTGTTCTACGATACCATTCTGCTGTGGTGTATTCATTGTAATATGATGCCTCACAATGCCTTCGTTTTTTAGATATTCATTAAACTCACCTCCACAAAATTCCATGCCATTATTTGTTCTTAGCCTCTTATCTTCTTGTCGGTTTGCTTCTCAATCAATGTTTTTCATTGCTTAAATGTAACAAAAACATTGCTCTTCTTTTTTAGAAAATAAACTCAAACTTTCCTTGAAAAATCATCAATAAAAGTGTGTAAATACTATGGGTGAGCAACTTGGAGATAAACCAGATTGGACCGGACCGACGAGTTTGGTCAAACAAAGGGTTTTTGAAAAGAATTTTGGGCGGTCGGTTCGGGCCTCCAAAGATTTAATAAAATTTTATTTTTTTTCTAAAAAAATATAAAATCTAAACTATAAGTGCCGTAAATTCATTTTAGTAAAATGTGAATTTTTGTCTTGAAACTAACCAAATCTTTTTTGATTTCTAAACGGTTTCGTTGGACGGTTCCCGGTCCTAGAACCAAAATCTAGTCTTGTTCTCAATTTTTGACCACATATAAGCTCACCCTTAGTAAATACCTCGAACAAAGGCCTTTCAAAAGAATTTTCGCGGGCCCCCAAAGATCAAAATGAATATATTCCAAAGTGCCCTTTGTTGTGTGAATTTTTGTCTTGAAACTAACCCTTTTTCTATTTTCCAAAGACACGACCCTCACAGAAATCTAGTTTTGCCATTTTCTGACCACATATAAGACCTTTCTTACTTAGTCTTTCCATCCCTCTAATACTTATATAGCCTAATGATGCCATAATTTAGTGTTGTTAGGATGAAACTAGAGCTAAACCAGTAACTGTAGTGCCTTGCAGTTGATACAAAGTGCAAGTTTTCAGACCTTTCATCAATAGAAGTGAACCTCTCATAATCTTCATAACTATACCTTCAACTGTAAACTTATAACACAATTGTTAGCATCAAGTGTACCTAAAGAGATGAGGTTCTTCTTCAAACCAGGAACGTTTCAGACATTTTCCAAGGTTCTGATCATGCCGTCAAGCATCTTAATGATGACAGCCTCAATCCCAACTGTTTTGCATTTAGTATTGTTTCCCATTAGAATAACTCCACCATTATATTTCTTGTATGTGGAGAACTAATCATGATAAGGACGCATGTGGTACAAACAGCTTGAATCAAGAATCCAACTATCACTGAATTTGTTTTTATCATCTGCAATCAATAACCAATCTTTGTTTTCTTTTTCAGCAACACCAGCTTAAGCAAGATTTTCGTTTCCCTGATTCTGTATGTTTTGGTAATTCAGATTGTTCTACCAATTTGCATGCCCTAGATTTTGTTGATTGAGATTATTTTCTCTTTGCTACTTTGCCTTCAGTTTCAAACAATTTATCTTGATATGTTTCTTAGACTTACAGTAGTTGCAAGTCAAACCCATATATAAACCCAGGACTCAAAATCACTCCTGAGTATATGAACAGGTTAGTTTTTTTTTCTGGTACATAAAAGCCATTGGGCAATGCAATTTGCATAGCAATGCTCCTATCTGATTATCATGCAACATCTGAATTTCAATTTTTATAGGATAATGAACATCAATTAGGCATTGGTGCTGGCCTTATTCTTGAACTATGGAAAGGAAAAACAGTCGGTCTTTCTAGACTTCTACTGTTCATATACTTAAAAACCATACGGCCAGCATAAGCACATCAATCAAAATCCAATAATTAGATAACTGCTCTCAGTTATTGACCCCTATTCCATACAAATCCATCCAGGTACGGGATGCAAGGCACTCGTAGTAAATCACTAACCCTTTTAATGTGCAGATTCCTAACTCGGCCTATTTACAAGTAAACGAAAAACAGTTATATCACCTCCATAAGGGAACTTTGTCAACAGCTCTATTTGAGCAGCTCTCTGCAACCAAAATAAATGAAAGAGAATTCATCCTCATTGAACTGGATGTGGCAAATTCTTGTTTCCGTATTGTAACAAGTCAGAGAGTTATGTTTGAAACATGAACCGAAGGAATTAGAAAAACAAGTAGGGTTAATCCAATGCATGCTCAGAAAATCTTTGTTTGTCTGAAAAAGTTTTGGAGGGAACATGAAGAAGCTCAGCCTTCAGAATTTTTTCTCACTTTGTATTTTCTTTTCAATGGTAGGACTTCATCACAAGGCTAGTTTGGTGTACTTTAACATTCCCTCAAAATAATAATATTTTTTATAAATTTGCATTTTTATGAATGGAAATCAAATAATTGCATTCCTTGAAAGGGTAATGAAAGCAATCAAATCCTAAGAATCAAAACATAAACAATTATTGAAATCCTCGAAAGCCAGAAATGCTCCCATGTAGAGGATTGTGCAAATAATTAAAATAGTTTACTCTGAGTATAGCAATTGAAAAGATCGGTCCATGATAATGATCAAACGCCCATTTTGTTAATTATGAAAAATTGTTCACTTATGAAATATTGAAATTACGAACTTTGAAACCATTTTTTTAGAGTATTTTTCAAATGGCACAATGATTGATTCATTTGTCATGGACCAACGCGAAGTTAAAAATATGGCGGAGTAAGCGAATCACATAGTCAAGAATGTAGAGAACTTACTTTACCAATGAAAAATTGATGGGACTGGCAAGGATCACCTAGAGAAGGGTAAATAGATGATTTAAACAATTCTTGACCAATTTAAAGCGGAAGTAAAAGATCAAGAACGAAGTCTGAATAACGTTCGGATTTAAAATAGTTTTTGATAGCAATTGTGCAAGTGTGCAATGTAATAAATAAAAAGAGCTTTAAGGGATGAGAAAATCTGGACATAAGACGTATAGTGGTTTGGCTTAGATCAAGCCTTCGTCCAT
Organism: Syzygium grande; assembly: GCA_024733475.1. Lineage (NCBI taxonomy): Eukaryota > Viridiplantae > Streptophyta > Magnoliopsida > Myrtales > Myrtaceae > Syzygium > Syzygium grande. The sequence goes on along the minus strand of JAMXDD010000008.1, from coordinate 31,994,632 downwards.
TTTCCCATGCTGACAGCCTACTGGCTGGATTCCACTAAATGATCAATCGAGAGATTACAACTGTGAGTGATAATCCTCAATGTATAATAAGTCTCACTATCTCACTCAATCACTATTTTCAGTCTCTCTCAAAGATTACACTTTAAAGCTCACGAAAGACAAGTATATAAATTGAAGATCGCTTAGACTTTGAAATTCTAGATTCTAGACCTCGTCTCTTACTACTACTCCTCGGCGTGTTGGTCTCCTTTTATACTCCTTTACTTTTAATCTAGCCATTGGACAGTCTCCAAAGGATTGTCTTCTAATCTACCCGTTGGACAGAACTGTATCAAGCGTAGCCATTGAGGGACAAAATCTGAATCTCCGCTGAATATGGTAGCTCATACAACCAAAGTCTTGATTTCCAAAAGTAGAGCTTCTCCATTTAGAAAATAACTTGCCTCGACATTGATTGCTAATCAATTCCGATGTTTTGCATATTAAACCGTTGCAAAACAATCTTCAAGATTGAGTCAATCAAGATTTTCCATTTGTGAAATCCAAGCCAGATTACTAACCGTTGTGTTCGTTCTGAGTTTGCGTTAAAGTCTGGATATAATCTGGTTCTATATAACCTAGTCTTGCATTCAGAACTTACGTAAACATGAGTCGATCAGTAAAGTTTAAACCTTTTGATGCTATTATAAAGTCCGAGGTTCTTCATCTGATACTAGAGTTAGCGGTTCATCGAAAAAGTTTTGGCACTTCAATTGATCTGACATCATGAAAAGAGTGAATCTATGAGGAGTTCGTAGAAGTATTATAATATAAGTCGGTTGTATTCAGTATTCAAAATTGCTGACGTATGACTTCAATGTTGTCCCCTGAGTCTTGAAATGATTTATCAGCCTGCAAAAGCAGGATCATGTTACCCCGAAGCGCAAAAAACTTAGCTTTGATCCATAAAATTCTAAATGAAACTAAAAGAGAATTGTAGACGCTGTACTAGGTTTTAGATCATAAAAGAGTTTCCTAAAAATATTACATTAAGAACTGTCTTTTAAATCAGTACACCGCAGTGCATCATTTGTAGATACAGAATTAGCTCTACCAGGGTAACTAAATATATGCGGCGACACTCATCTATAAAATCCAAATTACCTGATTAAGAGGGACATTAAACCCGTAAGCCCTAGAAAGCTTTGGAAAATTGAACCAACGACTATAGAACCTTGCAATTCCCTCATTATATGCCCAGACCTCCGCAGTTAATTGGACGGTACAGGTTAGCATAATTGCAAGAATTTCTACAGAAAACAAGAAGAAGACTGCCGGGTTTGCGCGTTCAACTTTATTTCAGTCAAGAGTAGCCCATAGATGATATATCTCCTCTTTTTTGTTTTTTTTAACCTAAAAAAGTACCGCTAGATATAAAAGACGATTTCAAAAAAAAAAAAACAAAAGAGACTAAGACAAGGTGACACATTGTTGTTCTTCCTGCTTATTCCATCACGCTGATTCCTTGCATGCTCATTTTGATCATTTATTTCTAAACATGTGGAAGAAATGGTAGGGAATGAATTTGTACGACAGTATGAATTCATCAATATTAGAGAATTACATGTTCTGTGAGATTGCGATATTCCCGTGAATTCATTATTACTAAAGCTGACGCCAAAAATACGAATGAGCTCCCCTGAACTAATGGAAGACGAGTACCAAAGTAAGAGTTCAGCAACGTAGTAATGCCAGACACCAATAGCATAGTGGAAATTACAGTTGCAGTATCCTTCTGAGGTAAAAGATGTTAAAGACGTGTCAACAAAATATCAAAGCAACATTGAGAAACATCAAATTTCTCTCTCCAAAACTAAGCTTACATCGGATCCTCCCATGGTTGGGACAATGATCAAGGGGATGAATGTAAGTGAACCAGCCAGCGACACATAGTGCTGCCAACTATAGTAAATAATTGGTACTGCAACCGAGGGATATGCAGAGGAGTCAGAATAGTACTAACTTTGACACTCACTGAGAACTCCTTCTCCATGGGGCCTGCGTCCCTGTATATTAGATGGACAAACCGCAAAGACCTTCGTAGGAGCTTCATAAGTGATCATACTTCAACATTCAATAAGCCTATAAAATCATTGTCTTAATCAGTCTTTTAAATCAAGCCTTATGTTTCCGGCGTTTCATTTACTTTTTGCGTGCATGGATTGTATTTAGAAGAAATTTCTATTATTTTTTCTCTCATGTTAAAGGTAGTTATAGTGAATTCATAAAAGAGAATGACAGTTTCGTCAAGTGATCTTCCTAGATTATAAAATGCAAATAACTCTACATTTGGGGCCAATCGTTTTTAGGTTTGGTCTCAAGTCTTATTTGATCGTAAAGTTAAAAGGTTATTTTACGGATTCAAGGTTTACCCCTCTAAAAAAGGATTTTGTAGTCCATTTCTCGTCCTTAAAACAAGAGAATAGAGCTCTTTTTATTACCATTATAAGAAAATGCAGTTTAAATAAGAAAAGGAATTATAAGAAAATGAAGTTGACTCTATGATTTGACCGAGGTAATAGCCGTTTCTCATGTAATTAGTTAAACAGCATCTATCTTTCATTTACTTGGTTGCCTTCCCAGGCCCAAGTGGGTCATTGGTTTGCTAGAAAATGCCTAGAGATACTCAGTATCAACGATTTGACGTTTGGCTCAAAATCGTACATAAAATATTTTATAATTTGTTGAAATATAAAAAAAGTATTTTTTTTTTCAAATTTTAGAAGAGTCACATTTTGTTTTGTATGGAAGAAGAATAGTAAGTTAAGTGTAAATCAGCATTGGCTAAGAAGTGCAGTGAATTAGAAACTTTTTACTATGGAAAGTGACTTGTGGTTAGTAGCTTCTTTATATGATTAATAACTTTTCAAGCAGAGAAATAAGGAATCTCGCTTCATAACCTACTCATTGCGATTTTCTAATTTGAAAAAATAAAGTAAATACATATACCTAACAACTTTTCATTAGGAAAAAGAAAAAGTAAAGATAGTGTTCCGTGTAGATAGTAATTATCTACGTGCAAAAGTACGATTGAACAAATTAGCCTGCGGTATTTTATCCATGTAAAGATATAAAGAAACAAGAATTTCGTAGATGATTAGTAACCTATCCATTTGACGTGTAACAAGTGCTGTTATGAACACAAATCTCTCTCATTATATACCTTTAATCAGCACCAATTACATGAGACTAGTAATTTTTCCACAATGTAAAGTTAAAGAAACAAGTTCAAAAAAAATTTCATGGACCACTCCAAGTAGATCGATCCCACCAAGTTTTGAGGACACTTTTGTTGAGGAAATTAAAGTGACAAAACCTATATTTCCATTTTGACGGAAGTTCAGAAAGAAATATCATACTTTACAAGATCTCAAAACTAAAAGGTGCTGACTTTATCATAAAAGAACACTTTAAGTCTTCTCATGAGAAATAAGTTCATATTATATACCATTAATCAGCACCAAAATTATCACAAAAGAAAAGTTTTGATTGACTAGTTATAATTGATTTTCAAACATTATGAAAGTAACCGGTTCGGTCCGGTCCGGATGGGCAATTCCAACCTAGAACCGGGTTACCACGGTTCCAAAAATTGAACAGGAATCGGTGAAACCCTAGGAACCACCGGTTCCGGTCCGGTTCTCGGCGGTCCAAGGCGGTCCGAGTGGGTCCCGGGTTTTTTGCACACCCCACACGTAACACAAGTGCAACCACTTATCTAGTGTCGCTCACTAGCAGTAGTGCAATGGGAGCACGAAACAGGGATCTGCTCTAAAACTCTTCATCAAATTTTAAGCACCGAGATTTCAGAGCAGCATTGTTCTTATTGCTTATGAGTTTCATAAACCTTTCCACGTGAAGGAGAATGTGATACAATTGAAGCTGTAAGAATAGGTTTTGTTCGGTGAAATACTGTGTACATATGAAGAGTATTCGCAAGCCAGGGTCTGAATGAGATTCCATCTTCAACACTGCAAATGATCTGTCAAGTACCTGAATTACAGTACCCACAAACCAATTTCAACGCTAAAATGCACGTCGCCAAGTCGCTGAATTTCACAAATCCATGCCGATCCAACTTAGGAATCGAGGGAAAGTTACAAGAAACCCCACCCCTTGGAGTGGTACGTACTTGGAAAATACCCTCGAAGTGAATCACCGTGTTCCGATTGACTCCTTGACTCGCAGCCGGTGCTAAAAACCACTATGGCAATGGGTACGTAACCGTTGGGCAGGGACATTGATATCCCCCCAAAACCAACTTCTCCGATTAAAACCGGTCAAAAGGGGGCAAAGTGAGACATATTTTGGGCTTCAGAGTAGGGCAAACTCCGATTGAAGGGATGGAGGACACAACTGCATATGTTGAAGGAGGGTCGATGGAAGATGTATCATGGACTTAGGTGTGAACTTAGGGAGACGATTCCTTGCATGTTAAATTTGTGCTTTTTTCTGGCGGCAATACAGGGTTTGAGCTACGATAATTTGATATAGTAGTAGGATTATTATTAAGTACACTGCCAGTGTAAAATATTTTTACACGTTCAACGTGAGATGGAAAAGTGGCATCTGCTAATGACGATAATGGCAATGAAGACCGTGCTGCTAAATCGTTGAGAAAAGGCCAAGGGAGGAGACAGAAAGGTCCTACTGCAGAAGTACCATCCCACCTCCTCATGTTGAGCCAAATGTTAAACCCAACGACGGATGGCAAGCATGGATCCAACTGGGGAGTCTGTTTCTGAAGGCTCGAAAGTTCCTTCAATGCCCAAGCGCGAATTTCCTGGTCCATTCGTTGGAAAAAGTCCATGGAGGGTTCATCTTGTCCTGATGACGAGAGAAAGGATATTGGGCCTGCAAGAGTGTGACCAGTCGTGGTGATGCTAATCCAGTTTGCCACACCATGATAACAAGCCCGGCCATGCCCCATCTCAAAACCAAAATGAGCGAGAAGGGAACATTCGATAATGCTCTTGCTGAAAGAAGACCATCAAGAAGTAGGAGAAGGGATGATTCGAGACGTGGCCTGCAAATACTGTTTGACGATGAGCGTGACCAGAAAGATGAGGAGGAATGAATCATCGACAAGCTGTTCATGCACTAACGTTAAGAAACCTTCCGCCCATGAAACCGGGAAAGCGAGAAGAAAAGAGTAGAAGCCGTCGTGCCCATGGCTCGGACGCTGAAGTTGGTGGATCCCCAGTTGATCGTAGCAGGCCTGAGAACTACGATGAGGACCTGGAAATCGTTTCACTTCCTGCATGATCAGTTGCCCTCCCGTGTGAACAAACAACTCATGCTCCTTCATTTCCAGCCCAACAGGCCCAACTCAGCTTGGCACGTGCACCCGAACTTGCCGGATCATGATGATTTGGCAGCTCAGTTTGCAGCCTTAAGAGGAAGTTAAGCGAATCCACCGGAAGAATGATGCTCCCTCCTATGACACACTGTCCTGGTTACATCAGCAGAATGATACTCTCTGCTACGACGCTGTCCCTGGGGTGGGAAGAGTCTCTGCCTGCATCGCCACCCAGGGTGTTCTACAATTTCAGAAAGATATTATTAGCAATTTTACACGCCGAGCACCATCAAGCAAAGTGCCTCCACAAGATTGTCCTTAACACATTGGATTGTGCTTGCCTAGTACTTGTATTAGGGCACTTGCATTTGCAAGAGGCAAACTCACTTTTCTCCTTAGTGGCCTACCTTTTAGTTATCCACAAACACGATTGTCATCGACAAGACAACGCTTTCAGAACTTTTCTGTGCAAGGAAGTTATAACTATGGAATACATCTGAACATCTGGTGTACATATATCGAACCCTATCTACGACAATGGTGTGAACCGCCTGAATCGACTGGTGAACACTCCATTTGAGACTCCTGACTCGTTGCTGTAGAGGTTAAGAGGCTGGAACTTCTTCCGGTGACGATGACAGAGACGTAGAAGAGGCAGAACCATCATCCAGGCAAAATCTCGTCACTTCTCCATTGACCCCAATGATGAAACTCCCCGCTCAGGACTTGCTCTGCTCCATTGAGAGGTGCAGGGTCTCTGTGCACATCAGGGAGTGATTCTCATTCACATAGCAACAATGGCCTCTCGTTCTCATCCACAGGAACCCCATCTACTTCTCGTTCATGGTAATTAAGCTCAGTTCAGTTTAGCACATCTTCTGCAAAAAGAAAATTGTAGAAATCTGCTCTGTTTCTACAACTTTTTGGAGTCGGGGTGTTATGTGCATCATCAAGTGATGATCAATGGAGGGTTGGTTTTCGCGACTTTCTTTCTTTGCAGGCATGCACATTGGGCTCGTTCACCTAAGCCACGCTTCTACTGACCGAAACTGTTACTGAATTTTTTCCTTTTGGTGATTCCTTGCTCCTTTTCATTCCTTTGCTGACATCTCTTCTATAAATTATTAGCAGAGAGTGCTTCTACTTTACTTTTGTTTTGGTCTGATATGTGCGGGTGTTCTTGGAAAGCTGGCAGTACATCGTCCAGCTTCTTATATCTTAGCAGAGATTAGGAAGCAGGCAGGCTTTCTTGTCCATTGCTTGTTGGCCTGTGCTGGGATTACGAGAGCTGGCATGTGAACTGCGATGGAGTCATAAAAAGAACAAATTGGGCTAAAAAAAGAAGTGAAAGTCTTTCATGGTTTTGTTTGGTTCCAACGCATTGAAGCCGATGACGATTCAGTCCTCTCTTTGGATTCCAACTGCTCCCTGCGTCGACCATTTCTTTATTCGAGTGATGTTGTGAACAACACTAGCAAATTTGCTCACAGAATAACGTGATGTGCGTATTACCGGTAAATAAGTGGATCAATACCTAAATATTCAATAAGCCTGCACAATTATTCCGTCAGATCAAGCCTGCATGCACGACTACCTTCGAAAGAAATCTCTTTTTCTTTTCCCCCCTTGTGTAAAAGAAAGTTATCTTGAATTCATAACAAGAAAACGATGTATTCTCAATCCGTTTCCCCAAACCACCAATTGCAAATATGGTTCTATCTTTGGGGCTGATCGTTTAGGTTCCAGCTCGAGGTTTTGGTTGATCGTAACATTAAGAGGGTACTCATAGATTCGAGATTTACCTGTCTAAAATGAAGTTGCTCGTACTTAAAACGGAGCTTTTTTTGGTTGCTATAAGAAAATGAAGTTTAAACCCCCCAAAAAAATAAGTTATAACAAAAGAAGTTGACTCTGGGATTTGATCGAGTTCATGAGCTGTTTCTCATGTAAATAGTTAAACAACATCTATCGTCTCAGAAGTAAGAGCGTTTCATTTAAGCTTGTTGCCTTCACAGGCCCAAGTTGGTCATTGATTTGCCAGATTATGCCTAGAAGTTGAATTACTATGTGGATTCAACTCGTGCATTAAATCTGATGGGTCCAATGCATATGGCTCATGCAATTTCAATTTTAAAATTGCACATAATTTTTTCATAACCCTTTTTCAAAATTATTTTTCAAATTTTAGAAAAACAGTAATAATACTGTTTAGTTCTCCGTCTGGTTAGCAATTATCCACGCAGAAAAGTAAGGTTGAGCATATTAGTCTTGAGTAATTTCTCCAAGTAAAAATATAGAGAGACAAGAATTCATACATGATCAGTAACCTATGCATTTGACGCGCAGCAAGTGTCATCATGAATATCTCTGTAGCAAAAAAAGAAAATGAAAAAGAAAAACAGTGTTATTCGGAATGTAAATCTCTCTCATTCATAAATAATAAAAATCATCCATTTGATTAGAAATTTTGTTATATGAAGAATTGCATATTATATATGTATAATTAAAACTAGTTATATAAGACTAGTAACTTTTCCACGGCCTTTTCAATCCTTTCCTAAATCAGTGTAAAGTAACATGGATCCTCCATATAACAAGCTTAAAGAAGCCAAACAAAACGTTAATAACAATGATCATTTTCAGAGCAACATTTCTCATTGCTTACGAGTTTCATAACCCTTTCCATATGAAGGAGAATGTGATACAATTGGAAGCTGTAAGAAAAGGTTTTGTCCGGTGAAAATACTGTGTACATATGAAAGTATTCACGAGCCAGGGGTCTGAATGAGATTCCGTCTTCAACATCAACAACCACAGGAGGTACATCCACCGCAGCCATTTGCAGCAATTTCCTTACTGAGAACACAGAACAAGAGTAATGCAAGGGGTAAATCTGTAACATTTCGGCAAAGATGGCACGTATAGGATATAGGAAGATCCAAAAGTTACGATAGCAAGAACACTGAACCTAACAAACAACATATCTGGCAGTCTAAACCTCTACACAGAACAAATGGTATGCACTCGTTATGATAGTTCACTGTCGAACCCCACCGACTTACAAGTTGTTTTTCATCAATAGTTATCTCATGCTAACTTTAACTAACCCATCTTCTCAGTAAAAGAATCATGGAGGCAAATACCTACAAAGAGCAAGCACTGGAATCACCCCGAGCAACAAAATACGCTTCTTCGACTTTCTTGTCTCTGCAGCTTCATTCCACCCGGTCGAGAAGGAGTAGCTTTTGCAACTCTCTTTGCTGCAAAAAGTCGTTTGTACAATATATTGAAGCTTATTGGGGCTAAGTGGAAATCCTCAATAGATAAATCAGTCAGACCATGCACCGCCACAAAATAGAGCTACATCTGGAGCACAGTTATCTTAATTGCAATACTTTTGGACAAATTCAACATTTGAGGGAAAAAAGGAGGGGAAAAATTTTGAGCAGCCAGAAATTGCTTATACCTAAACTTCCAGCAGAAAAACTAGCTGCAAGACGTTTGAGGTTTGCAATTTCTATCCACTTGATAAACAGGCCAGCCTAATTGGTAAATGTATCCAGTTTCACATAAGCAGTAACCTCAGCCAGCTAAAATAAAACATTTCCCTTGTCAAACTGAAAAGTTAACATTTAAAGCCACGAAATTACCTATCTCATAGAAAAGCTCATTGACATTCTGTGCAGTCTTTGCTGATGTTTCAAGAAAAGACAAACCATTTTCCTTTGCATATTGCTCGCCTTCCTGAAATATAGATGTCACTTGAGTAATCACTGATGTCGAGAGAAATAAGATATTGCCATGCATATATGCATGCATGACATCAGGAAAGGAGCTTGCGGTTACATCCATCTCAACGGTAAAGTCGCATGCAGCTCATAACTTTATTTTTAAGAGGAACACAGAAAACTCCATAATAAAAGTAGAAGCTTTTTTTGGTCAAAGCACAGTGGAGGTATGCAAGGCTCAAAACACTGTTAGGTGGGCTGAGAAATGATACTCTGATAAAGCCAAGGAACTGTGAAAGTCTATATGCAGCCCCTGAGGATTGAGAGCACTAGGGAGGTTTATTTTTTATTTAAGCTGAAGGTGCTGATGAGGTAAATGATTTTTATGAATGTCATAGTCATTGACGGGAGTCAAAATTTCCATGAGCATCAGCAATAGAATATGATTTGATCAGTTTTTGATTGCAGGCATACTAGAAGGAACTGATTGGCTTCTTACATTAAGAAAACTGATACTTGCCACTGCCAATAGTGGGATTCAGATGTAATAGATAGAAAATCTTATCCTCTCTTATATAACATGAATGCACAAGACAAATTTAGACAACTATAGTGGGCCAAAAATATGTCATCCTCCACGGTGAAAATGAAGGCAGCCTTCACTGCCGGGAAAAGGCAAAGGAAAGAAGAGTAGTGTCATAATATGCCACCAATGAAAAATGGAAAGTGCCAAAAATCCTGATGTTGCTTCACTTTGTTTCCTTCTCCAAGAAGTCTATGCCAAAAGATGGTTGCATATTCCACGTACCTCATTCTGCACTTGCCTCTTCTCATCCAGGTCTGCCTTGTTTGCCACCAAGAACATTATTAACTTGGGATTCCCTGTTGTCATATTAATACAAGATTATTCACAAAACACTACCGTTCAATTTATAACGACTACTAAAACACACTCACTAGCTACAACAAGATAGACAATAAATTTGAGATTTTATTTCTCACTGATCCTGTTTAGGTCGAGTTGCAATATCTGCCGTACGCTTAAATTTGCCGTACATTTGGCATGATATAGTGTTAACAGAAACAGAACGCTTAAACTTCTACAGATAATAAAATTATACACAAAACTTGTTCGAAAGTTCTCCATTAATCTGAAATAGGAAAATCTTGTCAATCGAAAGGAAATGAGTAAATGGCATCCCGACACACATTGTCTAAGACACCTCTTCAAAGCACTATTTACTCAATGAAATGTGCTTCTTACTAAAGGATAAAAAGTACAGATGCAACCATTAATGGACTTAACATCAAAGCATAGTAAAAAGGTAGATGCATGGTTTATAGAGCGAATATCGAAATGAATGAAGCCCGCCGAAGCTTGGAAAGGAAAACAGAAATCGAAGACCTACTACTTCAACATAAGAAAAAGAAAATCCAATTAAGTTTTAACCTCATCTTAGAGAATTATACGCTTTATATTGTCTAGTATTTTGACCCTATATACAAGCAGCAACCTTCTCTCCAAATGTCGAAAAAAAGACAACACCGAGAGCTCATATAAATTTTTTAATGTTACCTTGTCTCTGCAATTCTAGAACCCATTTTTTTGGCCCGCTGAAATGAGTCCTGAAGCCATGGAAAAAGAACTTGAATTGGTTAAGATGATCTCTTACTGGTAAAAGTAAACGAAAAGGTATCAAGGGAGGATAAGTTCTACAACAAGCCTTTCCACCTGTGGTACATCATTGAAGCAAATATATGAGCTCCATCTCCTAAATATTATAATGTTAAATACAGGACTTGCCCAAACTTTGTTTATATGCTCCATCACTGTTATTCTATAATAAGTTATCTTCACCAGAAAACATAAAGATATCAAACTACCTCTTAGAAGATCACGTAATTACATGGCATTCAACAATATCAAAGCAAAACCTAGAACAATTCATCTTAAAAACTAAATGATAGAACCCTGCTTCCATCCCTCTAAACAAAAGTATAAAGCATTTGCATTAATTGTTGCATCAAACTTGAGACATTAATACCATGCTAGTGAGGTCATAGACAACGACAGCCGCAGCAGCACCTCGATAGTACATTGGAGCCAAGCTGTGATATCTTTCTTGCCCGGCCGTATCCCATATATCAAATTTCACAGTCGCTTCGTTCAGTGACAAGACCTGAGTAAAGAAGGCTGCGCCGATAGTGGATTCCTGCAACTCACTCCAGTTAGAGGCTGCAGATGCAGTAATTATTATGAAGCGTGGTGGGACAGATGTAATGTACCTGGTACTCGTGGAATTGACCTTTGACAAATCTCAGCACCAGACTCGTTTTTCCAGCTCCCATGTCCCCAAGAAGTACCTATGACAAGAGTTATGTATCTTCATTAATCAAGAACTTTCTTCCTAATTTCCGCATTGTCATTAAATAAGCAGCAGTCAATGCTTATTTCCAGCAAGGAGTTTAATGTACTTATGAGAAAGAGATTCAAGTAAGCCCTTCTCGGAGCCATCTTTCTTCTTTTTTTTTTGGGTCAATCGGAGCCATCTTTCTTTGCCATGGCGAAATTCCAGATAACAAGTAGCAATTCATCATTGATAACATGAAAAGCTGCAATCTACTAAACACCAACTTCAAATAACAAATCGCTAGCAAGCACATTTTTCCTTTTTTGGATACAATCGGCAAATTGTTAGCAATTGAACTTATACTCCAAGAACTGGCTTCCTATCCAAGCAATCCGCCATGCAGAATTATGCGGCAGCTCGAGCTTCATCAAGAATCATTCGACAAGCTGAATATCATCGCCGATCGCAAATATTCCGCGAGTTTTATGAAAAGCATGCAGCGCATCAAACTCTATGCAACATACAGCAGCAGCACACTCGATCGATGCAGCAAAATCCCACTTCCTAAATTCAAAACTCGAGGAGAACCATCGACACATACATAGACGAGAAATCAAGAAAAGGGAAAGACATACCCACCAGCTTGGCTTGTATGTTCTTGTTCCCTGCTCGGGCCATCCCTCTCTCGCTCGATCCAATCTCTCTCTTTCTCCTTCTCCCTCCCTCCCTCCCTCTCTTTGCCTCACACCCACAAACACCCGCTCAGGCACGAACTAGAAAACCCTTTGGCGGAGAACCCCAGAAAGCGAAGACTTCCAGGTTGAACTGAAAACGAAAGGCCGATCAGAGACGAGGAGGGTCCGTGAAGAAACCGAAAAAGGGGTTCCCTTTTCTTTGTGTTTTTGAACAAGGAAATGAAAAGCCGTGAGAGAAAGAACTAGACCGACGATGAAGATAACGAAGAAGCTAATGGGGCATTAGCGATAAGCCAAAGCGCCAAGGTTGCTAAATCCACGCAAGCTCGTGCGGGGAAGAGCGATGATCTATGGGGATGAGAACCTGAAGACGGGAGTGGCAATAGCGTTCGGTCGCAGGAATGGTAGTTTGCCGTTGACTGGTAAGTTGGGGTTCTGTCGGGCTGCCGTTCCTGTTGGCTTTTTGTCCTCTCGTTTGAAGTAAAATTGCGTACTTTATTATTGTCCACATAATGCGATGTCGGTGAAAGATTGGTTCGGGTCCTGGACCGGAGACGGAAAGTGTCACGCGGCGCTAATGCTCGCCGGTCGACGAAAATTTAGCTGGTCAGTTGGTCGAAGGTGCAGTATGAGACTAAATTGGCCAATTCAAAGCCACGCATAAAATCAAATCTAAAAGCTCTTTTGAGAAAACGGAAGTCTTGCTTCATAGTCTTACTTGATTTGAATCAGGGAAGACAAAGACAAGACTCGTGGCAGGTATGCTATTCTACACACAAATGGCTCAATGCATCATTGACCAAGTTCAAGCGAGATGTTAACACTTAACATCGCGATATCAGTGCAACCTCGTGTCTTGAGATTCTGAGTTCGATTCTTGATTGGCCAGGCCGCAAGGAACTGATTCCTTACAAAGTTAATCACTTTAGTACCTTATTAGATTATTTTCTCGAAATAGTGAACTTAATTTGCTATGTAGAAAATCACCGATAGATAGGTGAACGGGTTTGACCAAGCTCTCTGCACATGACTAACTTGTTGTTGAGAGATGCCCGTCAAATAAACAATAATTAAAAAAAAAAAAAAGGCTGTCTAGGCTCGGCCCAATCAGGCTGGGCTTGACCCTAGGATCGTGCTTAATCTACCTTGAAAAAATCTCAATCCATGTAGAGATTTGATTGATTCACATTTCATCTAATGGTTCAACAAAAAAAAAAATGTTTCTGTAAGCTCAACCAATGCAAATCAATGGCTAATGATTCGTATTACCCTTGCGGGAAAGTTACTGGGCTTCTTCCCTGCCTTGCCTTTTCTTGTGAGCACACCCTAGCAACATCTTTAGGCCTTGCCTCTCGGTACAAAATCGCGAGAAAACCGAGTCCATAATCCGAATCCGACAGGTCACGATGGAGGCACTGGTTCGGATTTCACAATCTCGGATCGGTTTGTACGAGTTCATAACTTGAATTCGACGCATTAAAGCAAGTTGCCGGGACTAACCAAGATCGTGATCTGTGAATTTATACATCAATCAAAGTGAATGGACTAGATATAGACTTCTTACCACGCAAACATTCATCATTGAGGTGATAAAGAAAAAGCAAGAAGATGATGTTGATGACCAACCTATTCACCTTCATGCCCCACACATCATTTGTATCTCAATATTCTCTGTACATGACCGAGACATCCATGTCGTCAGTGCGCACATTTTCTTCTCCACACATACTCCGCGATATGGAGCCTGCACCGGAAAGACCCCGCGTGGCGTGTGGGCGAGCACACGCACCGCTTCTTCGCGCCACCCCCGTCGTTGGCCTCTCGCACCACCTCCCTAGTCAGCGCATCTGCATCCACCGTCGGACCCATGTCCGTCACCGGCAAAACCCGCCATCTTGAACGCCAAGTCGGGTCCCCGGGGGTTAAATCCGCAGGTTCGGGTGGCACATATGGGCGATGCAAAACCTTAGCTGATGAGCGAGCGAATAGTCTCTGTTCTTATATGGAGGGGTGTGAAGAAAGGGGATCGGAAAGAAAAGAATATGTGCGGTTGCGGAATGATATAGCGGCAGAAGAAAGCGAATGAAGGAGAGATGGGGGCTAAGTAAAGTTTTGGAATAAAGCGCTTTTGATTTGTCAATCTTTCTCCTTTGATTCCCGGGAGAATTGTGCTGCTGCTTTTGGCTTTTCAGTGGAGGGCGGTGAGATGCGATCGAGTCCCATCTGTCAGAATATTTAAATAATAAATCACGTATCCGTCTAACGGCTTGAACTTTTAGAATAATTAACATTGGTTCCATAAAATTTCACACCATCCATTCGTCAAGGAAGTGATGCTTGCTCAAAAGCTACTTGATAAGGGAAGATCTAATAGCTCACATGAGTGTGCACTCGATGTCTTCAATAAGGGCTCTCATATGAGATCGGTTTCTGTCGCCCATGATTTTGTATGAGGATTCATTTTCATACGAGGCCCTATATGAACCTGATTTAGGTTTGCATTGCATCGTGTTCTTGTCGATTGGTTTTTGCATGATGCTTTTCGATTTGGATATTGTTAACGGTTAACTCGTAGAGGTTCGATCCTCCCTTATCACTACTAATGGGCAGCTTGGTCGACGAAAAACCGCTTTTTGAGAAAATGTTTCTGGTCTTTCCAATATTTGAATGATGGAGAACTGCTCCATCGAAGGACAACGAATCCTGGTTTAAGAGTTTCATCTCTTATCAAAATACCATGTTCTTGAACTTGTTTCTGGCATAAGCAACTGGATGGGTGATGGGTTCTATCGCAATCGCAATCCTTAAACCCGAGTTCAGTTCCTCCTTCGGGTTCGTCGATTCTGATCGGACTCAAGCGTCGATAAAGCGACAACAACCGGAGTCTTCCCTCTTTTGTTGATTCACATGGTTGTGAAATACATCGTATCAGTTCAGCAAGCATCCGCTTATGACCTTTATATGATAGTGATACCTCCAGCTCCAGGAAACCCAAGAAAACAGTGCCCTTTCTGTGGAAAAACCAAAGCCAAAATGGGGCTTCGACCACTTTACTTTGACTCGACCGGCTCGTTGCGATTGTCTAGTCACGATGAAATGGAAGGCGAAGTTAAGCGGGATCCAATTGTTCTCGGCTGAAATTCCACCCTATCTGAAACCTTCTTCTGACGTAGCAATGGTTAAGGGATCACTAATTCTGTCACAACTTCCTAAATCTTTGGGCGGATGTTTTCGGTGATGAGCCTGTCCAAATCCGCTCGACGCTCGACGCGTTCTAGAAATCTGGAGAAACACGAGAGGAAGGAAAGGCAAGGGGGGTTTGCCTGCCGAATGGAACTCTCAAGGAAGAGGCGTACGTTGAAATCTCGACCGAGATTAAACAAATGAGGAGTCGTTCAGTTCCCACCATCGGTCAAAAGTGCGACGCCAATTTGCCACGAGGCAGTGCACGAGTCGCCCTCATCGCCGTGGGCCGTCCCCGAGTCAAAGATGAAGCCAGCCGCCCTCTCCTCCGCCCGCCACCCCCCGGCGAAGTCAAGGGTCGAAAACTCGGTGTTCCCGACGTGTTCTCTCACTTTCCAGGAAAATGCAAATTGACCCACCTGCATCATCATATAAAAGCACTTCAAGATCCCTAGCCCAGCGCCTGCAAATTCCTCCATCCCGACCCTCTTCTCCCCGTTTCGCTTCTCGTTCCGATCTCCGCCCTCGCCTCGCGGTTCTGCTGCTTTTTGGAGCGGTCTCTGGGCAAGATGAACGCGATGAGATCCTGCTTTGTGCCAGTCATTGTTGGGTTCATGTTCTTGACTCTTCTTCACCTCGGCTACGGACAGTCCGTGGCCCCGTCGCCCGCGCCGGAAGCTCCTTCCAACGACGGTACGCCGAGGCACCCTCTATTCTTTAGGCGACAGAAATCATTTCATTCATGATCATTACTTTGATTTCGAGATCAGTCGACCGATCGTGCCTTATGTTGCTTCTCTTCCTTGAATGCAGGGAAGGCGATTGATCAAGGCATTGCGTACATCCTCCTGTTGGTTGCCCTCGCGATCACATATCTCTTGCACTAGATCCTCCTCTTACGTGCTGCTGCGGCGATTCGTTCGACCCGACCATCCGAGCCGATTCTTTGTTTGGTTTCTTCCCTGCGACGGACCTCCATTAGGTTGAATTCGCGGCGTGTTGTGACCGATTTTCGGGTGCTCTGTTATGTCCTTGTAATTAAGTTATGTCTTGCGAGAAATTAAATTCTCCAGCCAATTTTTGCTAATTCCATATTTGATTGATTTATCCTATGGTCAGGTGCTTATCAAATAGTGGCAATGTGCTCATGTTTGAGCAAAAATCGATCGTGCTAATTTCACACCTTAAATGGCTAATACGCAGATTTTTTAATGTAATTGTCTAAAATACGCATTAAAGAGAAATATCTGTCGCAAACCCCCTCGTCCCTTTCCTAATTCGTTCTAATCAATCAAATCTTCAGCCTCCTCTCCTGCATTTTTACTTGCACAAAATTAGTCCTTTGCTGTATTCTACATGTTTGCATGTCATTATCGATGGAAAGGCCAAACGTGAAAGTGGCCCAACGACAAACATGAAAGTGGCCCAACAAAAAGTGAATGCCATTTGCTTCTCAAATTCTAATGACATAAATAAGTAATAGGCTTAACATCACAAAAAACTCAAAACTAGTATATTTGTGATAAATTTACTCTAAATTAATTTTTTGACCATTAAAAACTCCAAACTGATATACCCATGACAAATTTACTCTCTATTAGTTTCGTTAAATTTTATAGTCAAATTGCTTATTTAGATGGCACGTGGCATGTTTGCGTGTCATTTTAATGAGATGTCCAATTTGTGACTTTTGGGAAAAGATAAGGGGAAGATCATCGAATATCGTATTGATGTAGACGGAAAGAATTTACTCTCTGTATCAAGGGAAAAAAAGAAATTTATCACTGCCATCAAGGCATCAAGTGTGAGAGTGATAAGGATTTAAACATCTATTCCCATTTTTCATTTGGACAATTTGACTCATTTGCATGCAATGTTCCTCTTTTCTTTAAAATCTCTTTCCCCTAAACACACTTTATGTAGAAATGTATCCCCACAACCTCTTTGATTCTCTCGTATCTACGAACTCTATCGAAAAAGGATTAATCGACAAACTTCATGACAACTTAGAGCTCTTTAATAAAGGCCAACAATGTGGCCGTTGGGTTCGTTTGTTCTTTTATCTTGATAGAGAAACAACATTGGAAGAGGATGGATTTTCATAGGACGTCTTTCGGGCGTGGAATTAGCGTCGCCCTTTGATGAACTGAAATAAAATCGTGTAGGCCACTAAGAGCGGATCTCAGTGTTGGTGGCTACGCCGAAGCACACAATAGTTCTCTGTTTTGAGCAAAACTAGCCTCCTCTCGTGTTACATGCATCGCCCCCTCTTAATATAACAATATGTTAATTGCGGCCACGTGCATCGAGTAACAAAGAATACTAGCTCTTTGCAATGGGGCTGTGGAGGGGCATAATCGAGCTGAGTCGAGTCGATCCATTATAAGCTTGAGCTTGTCTCGATTTGCATACTCGATGCTCAAAACTCACCTCGACTCGACTAAAAGATCCAAGATATTCGAACTTGACTCAACTCATTTATAATCACCTTATAAGCTCGAGCTTTATAAGTAAGGAAAGCTTGATTAGGCTCTATGAGACTATCGGATTGAGTGTTGATAAGTTCAAGCTCGACTCGACGAGATACTTGAGTAGTGTGAACATGAGCTCGAGCCCTAGATATGGGGTCAACCTCAGCGCAACCGAGAGCCAGCCTTGTCGGTGACCGCCTTGCATTCTTCTATTGGGCCGAACGGCTCGAACGCCAAGGCTGGGGTCTCGTTCGTGGTGTCCGAGCTGAGGCCGCGGACAAGATTTTGTGGTGAACGAGGTCCGATTCGCTCGATTTGACGAGCTCGGACACCAGAGAAGGTTTGTTCGTGGAGATCTTCGCATTCAATGTCCACCATCGTCGCTCCATCTTATAGCTCAAACCCAACTTCCAATGGCGGCCAGCAGTCACGCCATCATTGCTCCATTGGTTTGAATCAGAGCTGCGTTTCTAATCTGAAGTCGGAATCTGAGGATGCTTTTGAGTTTTGACAGTTGTAAACTCTCTCGATTGCTGCAAAAGTCTGCGAGATTCAAATTTTGGCTTGAATTTGATCTTCATGTCTCCAAATTGTTATTAGCTGTAGAGTTCAAGATCGCATTTCTCTTCTTGTTTCGGTCGGGGCAAACCCGTCTTCGTCTTGGAAAGATTCTAGATAGAGCAGTTTGGTTGGAGGCGAGGGTAGACGACAATCCAGGCGTCGAACGATGGTTGATGGCGTCGAACGATGGTTGATGGCTACGACGGTAATGGTGAGGCACCGTGAGAGCAATTATCTTCGTGGACAGAGCATCGCTGACTTTATTCAAGGTGTCTATATCCATGCTATACCTAGACATTAACCAAACATCGCATGTGATATAACAAATCCGGTCATTTTCCTATCCGACAAAAAAATTCAGGCGACCGAACATTTATTTCCTTTGAAAAACGGAATGGATTTTTCACAACCTTTTGTTCTTGAATGACTATTCCTCACCTTTGCTCAAATCTAAACATGACAAAGACACTTCAATTAATTTACTAACTTTATTTCCTCCGCGGTCACTTTCATTCAACATACACCCAAGCAGTATCTGGTAACTAGTGACTACAATCTCGGTTCATTATTTTCCTTCCATTTTCCTTTCCTTTCAATTGACGCGGCATATGTCCCCCACAAGTGTCGTATGAAGATACGACCCTTAATTTGATATCGTAATTTTTTTAATCGATCGTTTAAGTGTCATAACTTTTAAAGACATTCGCTAAAAATGTCGTGATCGTTGATATCATGTCGGACTTTTCGATAAGAGAAATCGACTACTTCACTCAAGCAAATATTTTTTCAAAAATCATAACGTTTAAGTAATCGATTAAAAAGTTATGACATCGAAGTGAGTATCGTATGAAAGTTATGATATGTAATAAGCCAAATAAAAGCCAATCGGTCTAGAATCCTCATTGTTTTATCGTTGACTTTGACCCGAAGACGGATCGGATTCTCGGAGCTTCCCTTTTCCTGTCTAATTCGGTTTGCTTGCATCGACCGGACCGATTAGCTCAGCCGAAGTCCGAGTCAGAGAGAGAGAGAGAGAGAGAGACAGTCGGCACACGAGCTACGACAAGCGCGTGGTTGCTCTCCCATTCCCAAATCGGAACTCCCAAAAGTCGTCTCCGTTTCGACTCTTTGACTTTCAGGCAATATCCTATGAATCCCCGAAAGTAAGCAAACTGACAAAAATCCCGAATCTCTCCTCATTCGGCGCTTGACGATCATCACCCCTCAATCACCGCAGCACTCTCACTCTCTCTCTCTCTCTCTCTCTCTCTCTCTCTCTCTCGTCTCGCTCGTATTGAATGCGATCATCTCGCTCGTATTGAATGCGATCATTCGGCGCTCGACGATCTTCGCCGTCGACGATAAGCATTCGGATCTCTCCTCCTGAGCAGCGAGTTCATCTATAATTGAACCATCCTCCCTCTCTCTCGCTCATGTTAATGACTGGGAGCGCTTTCGTTTCGTTCGGCGCGCGTTCTTCTCGTCGAAGCACGTGAATCCACTCTCGGTGGCGGCGGAGCAAGAACATCGATCGATCCAGATTCTCCTTTGGGCTCCACGCTTAGTTCTCGGCCCTGTTTCTGGCTCCTTCCCCTGTTTCCCGGGCTCCTTCCCCTGTTTCCGCACGCCGGGTGACGAGCTCGATCCTTTTGGTCTGATGGGTTTGGCCTGATTCGAATCGGCATGCTAGTGTGGATGTGATTCTGGGTGGTGATGGTGATTGATTAGTATGGAGAAGGAGCCTCTGCTTCCGTATGCGAGCCCCGGGAGGAGGCGGCCATCCCTCTTGTCGCTCCCGGAGGACGACGAGATCTCCATCCCTCTGCCCCTCGCTCCGTCGGAGCTCAAGGACCGCCTCATCTTCGGGCCGTCCCGATCTCCGGAGCACACCTCGCAGATCGTCGATGCGTTGACTCAGTCCGTGAGTTCGCCCAGACCATCCTCTTCTCTAGACCAGTTTTCGCCACCGCCTTTCCATGCGCAAGTGTCTCGCTTGGCTGATTGTAACGTGGCATGCCCGAAGAAATCCCATCTGCACCGCTCCAAGACGGCACCAGCGATGGCGGTTTTGAATGACGTTGATCACCAACCTGCTCAGCCGAAGCCCCAGTCCAGTTCTCAGTCGATTGTCCGTCAGGCGGTGATACTTTTAGTTGCTTATTTGTCGTTCGGTGTGGCTATTTACTGGTACAACCGTGAAAACTTTACCGCTACCGAGACTCACCCTGTCGTGGATGCTCTGTATTTTTGCGTCGTCACTATGTGCACGATTGGTTATGGCGATATCACACCGAATACCACCGCAACGAAGATGTTTTCTATAATGTTTGTGTTGGTGGGGTTCGGATTTATCGATATTTTGTTGTCTGGGATGGTTAGTTATGTTCTTGATCTGCAAGAGAGTTACTTGTTGAGGGCGGCACAAAATAGGAGTGGAAAGAAGGATTCCGGAGGATCCTACCTAATCGATTTGAAGAAGGGAAGGATGAGGATAAGGATGAAGGTGGCATTGGCCTTAGGTGTTGTGGTTCTTTGTATTGGAATTGGTGTGGCCGTGATGCATTTTGTCGAGAGGCTTGGCTGGTTAGATTCCTTTTACTTCTCGGTGATGTCGGTTACCACGGTCGGGTATGGGGACCGTGCATTCACATCATTGCCTGGTCGTATTTTTGCATCCATTTGGTTATTAGTGTCGACGCTGGCAGTTGCGCGGGCTTTTCTCTATTTGGCTGAGGCAAGAGTCGATAAGCGACAGAGGAGGATTGCGAAGTGGGTGCTTGGTCATGATATGACCATAGCTGAGTTCCTGGCAGCTGACCTCGACAACAACGGCTTTGTTAGGTATGCTCTGTTCCCTTTATCATGGTAAGACCTTATGTCACATTATGAATTCCTTTACTAAGCAAGTACCAACACAATGTGTTCATAAGTCGGCTTTCGCTTTTAAGCATTATCTAGCATTAAGGGTTATATCTGAAAAGGTAATTGGAATATTATATAGTTCTGATTAAGTTATTGTACTCGGACATACTCATATTTATAAATTTACATTTGCATCCTGCTCACCTTGGTTTAGTTTCTGAGTCGAGCTTCGTCTGAGTGGGGAGTATGTCATCTGGGTTAAGCTAATGTAGCGAATGACACTACTTAGTAATTGGTCGCTCTAGCTACCCGAAATCTCCTTTTATTTCATGCTTTACAAAGCTTGAATTTCTATTAGAACCCCGTATATCTTAGTTAATTTTACAATTACTATTTAAAAGTTCGCGTCACTGATTCAGATATTTTCTTAATTTAAGAAGGGTGCAGATTATTGCACTATTTTATTCGATTTATGCTAAGTCTAACATGATGAGAAATGCCTTAGTTCTTATATAATCCACTTTCAGAATTTGTTTTCAGTGAGGTTCATTCTATTGCATCTTTTCCAACAGAGTGCCCCTGGCTTTCTTAGGTCTCCCTCCTCACTACGCCGCCTTCCCTTCTCCTGGACTGGTCGAGTTTCTGACATGAGTTCACCTTGAGCAGAATTAATATGACATCGAAATGAACAATATCTCAAGCAAACGGACGATGTGTATGCCCTTTTCTTTTGATAAGTGCCTATGCTTTATCTGAAAGAATTTGCAGTTTTAGCAATTTAAAATAAGATGCTCCTAGTATATTTAATGACGATTGACTAACCTTTAACCGGTTCAGTTAGTTGTCCATGATTTTTTGAACTGTTGAATAACTTTAGAGTTTTCACTCAGGTTACATCTGTTCTATGTACAGTAATACATGGATGCTTCTAGAATTTCAGCTATTCTAGTTTTTGGCTATAATCTCTTCGTTTGTTTGTGATTATGAAAATTTTGAACTTCCATTTGTACTTTTAGACAGGTTCTAGTTATTTGTCAATTTGTTAGCTTTCCTTTTATGTCTTTTTCTTCATAGATGAGGAAGTTATAGATGATATCTTATGGAATACGCTTACAGTATGAGTATTAGTATATATTCCCGACCCAGAAAGTATCAGTTTTTTGTTACCATGTTGAGTTTGTAAGAAACCTAGCCTGTGCCTGGCTCCATTGGTCCGCAACTATTTGAGTCGTTGGTCATGTAAGCCCCACGTGGAACATGTATGATCTGTGGTACAGATGCACCTCATCCAGCATTCCCAGTTCCCCGGGTCTAGGAAATTCCTCCCTGGGTGGCGCGTATGTTTCATGTTCATCATCCAATTACTCATACCCTGTTTCACTGTCCTGTTGCATGATGAAGTCCTCTTTTTCATCATAATTCCTCTTACATCTTCCGGGAGTCTTTCCGCTTTGTTCGTTCTGAATCTTGTATGGAGCTCCCATTAATGTGAGTTTGTCATTGCTGTGTTTTGCAGTAAATCTGAATATGTCATATACAAGCTCAAGGAAATGGGGAAAGTGTCAGAGAAAGACATATTTCAGATCTGCAACAAGTTCGACAGACTGGACACCGGCAACTGTGGGAAGATCGGTCTTGCCGATCTCATGGAAAGCCACCATTGACATGCTGTTCCTAGTCGACCGGCCGATCAAACAAGACAAGACGCAAGGCAAGAGAAACTCTTGAAATCCTAATCGGTAGGAAGTTCAATCTTGGGGGCCTAGTCAAGTCGTAGAAGACTCTGCTTCTGCAATCATCCTGCTTGAGTTCCCAGTTCATATGCTCATTGGCAAGTTACCAGTTTGGCTTCACCTTTGTCAAGATCGTCATGGCCAGTTGCTCTTATCACACTGGTATATCATACTGCTGAATCGAAGGAGCAGAGCTGGTTCCGCGAAAGTTTTTGCTTTTACTTGGTTTATGGAGTAGTTTCGGTATGATAGGTGACGATCTGTATAGATTTGGTTGGATTCATTAGAAGCTTATTTACAGGGGCAGTTTTTTCTTTTTGTTCGGGTAATGCTAGGTATACTTGGCGGCACCATAGGATGCATCGGGTTCTTTTGCCGTCCAAGTTGGCTCTCTCGTATCACATGATATCAATCAGTACATTCTGACCAATGAGTCCCCCTATTCATTAAAACTGTCGGCCGAGTTGCTTCGGGAGCAGCATTCATTTATCATGCCTAATTTAGACGCAATTATGTACTCGTTTGCTAATCTAGCAGGCTTTGGTGATTACAAAGATCTCGACTTTGCTAATGATTTCGGTTTATGCGTTCGAGTTAGATTGAGTTGAGATCGAATGGACATGGAATAATGAAAGAAAACGAATGCCAAGGTTTTAGCGGCACTCGCGGAGATATTGCAAAACCTGTCGTCAGCGTTATTGACTTTGCCTTTATCAATCCTTCAAAAAATGCCGCTGAAAGCCTGAACCTACTTTTCTGGTAAGTTAGAATCGGGCCCTTGTGCCATCGAATGTCATGTTCGACCCTTGCCCTGATTTGAGAAAATGAAAGCCGGTCCTTTGGTGATCGGGTTGCCCGGGTGATGGCTAGTATGCCCGGACCTCTACTCGAGCACCAAATTCTGTAAGCCTGTCCGGAATTTGACTGTTTGGGGTGGGGTAACTCCTAGTTTTCGCTGTCTTCTGACAAAAAGCTTGCCTCAAGTTGTTAGGGGGTTGAACCACCAAGAATATTGCATGTAAGAATTTTTTAATCCTCTTACACTCAAATTTGCTCTTTCGGTTGTAAAGTGATGCGATTGTATTGGAGAGAATATGTTTTGTGATTTTGGGTCGGATCTGCAACGATGACTCGAGCTATATCATCATCCTCGTGTTTTGAATGGATTTTGCGGATCGTCTCGAGCAAATTTGGAGAATACACTAGGCAAAGTCCAAACCATATTCATCACCCGAGTAGACTTCGTGTCACTATTTAGAGTATTTGCGGGGAAAATTACAAAAAAAAATCGTAAACCTATTGAAGTTGTGTTAATTTAATCTTAAACATTTTATTTTGTCAATTCAATCGTAAAATTTTGCATTTGTGCCAATTCAGTTCATCCGGTTAATTTTGACCAGCCAGTGTTGACGTGGATGCTGACTGTCTGGTCGACGTTGACGTGGATAATTTTTTATAGCATTTATTTTATTCAAATTTTTTATTAATCTTTTCTTTTTTTTTTTTTTCTTTTTCTTTTTCTTTTTTTCCCCACAGGTGCCATCGCGGATAAAAAATTATCCATGTCAACATCGATCGGATAGCCAGCACTGGTCAAGATCCATGTTAGCGCCGGGTGACTAAAATTGATCGAATGGACTAAATTGGCACAAATATAAAATGTTTATAACTGGATAGGCAAAAAAAAAAGGTTTAGAATTAAATTGGCACAATTGCAATAGATTTAAGACTTTTTTTGTAATTTTCCCATGTTTGTGCATATTATGTTTTTCGCATGATTGATTATTTGTTGTAGAATATTGTTTGCCTATAAATATTTAAATTAGTCGCCGTGGACGCATATAAATAACCCATCAGATTCCATGCCATATCTCCACTGCGGTTTTGTAACCATGATAAACAAAGACGGACCAATATTTCAGCAAACATTAATCTCATCAAATAGGTCATTAGCAAATGCATAGAGGTGGCAAAATGGTTAAGAACTCATATTTTAACTCATATTTAATCTTATTGGTCATAATTGGGTTAGTTTTAGTTTTAAAGATAAACTTAAACGAGTCATAAATGGATTACTTAGTAACTTGATGGGTTTTAAATGAATCTTGAATGGGTCATAAATTGATAGGCTTTAGTTTTAAAGACAAGCTTAAATGGATTGGCTTTAGTTTTAAAGATAAATTTAAGTGAATCATAAACAGGTCATTTTTAATTTTTCTAATTTTCTGATTTTTTACTTAATTTTTCTTTTCTTTCCTTTTTTTTATTTTTTCTTCTTCCTTAGCCGGTGACCGGCCATGGTGATGGCTGGCCACAGGCATGGGATGAGCTTACCGGCCTTTGGCGATGCTGAGGCCTCGCCGACCTCTAGCGAGCTCGAAGCCTCTCTAATTTGGTGAGCCTCAAGGCCTCGTTGACTTCTGGCGAGCTCATCCATCACCTGTGGCCAGTCGCCGGCCATCGGCATGGCCAAAGACTGGCCGATGAAGAAGGAAAAAGAAAAAATAAAATAAAATGCAAATAATTAAAAATAATAAAATAATAAAATAATATTAAAAGGAGTGCCAATCGCCAATCACCGTTTGTCGCCGGACATAGAAGAAAAAAAGGAAAAGCAAGAAAGAAAAAGAAAAATCTAAAAAATCTAATATTTTTTAAAATTATCCACAATAGTTTAGCAATATATATATTTAAAAATTTATTATAAACAAGTTTTTCTAAATTGAATTTAATATTAAAATCTTTTAGCAATACGGGTCGGGTTGGCTATAGGTTGGGTCGGGTTTAGGTCGCTAGATTTGCATTATATGAATATGGGTCAAAACGGTTTAAATGGGTCGGACCATTTTCCACCAAACTCAAACCCAACCCGACTCACTCGTTTGGGATCCCTACAATCCGTATGAATATTGAGGAAAGTAACCAGTAAATAGACTCAATGTTATGCATAGTGGCAATATTACTTAGGGGTGTGCATGGTCCGAGTGGGCGGTTCCCACCCTGGAACCATGGACCGCCTACTACAGGACCGGTTCCAAAAATTGAAACCGAGAACCGCCCGTCGGTTCCATGGACCCACCCGAGAACTGGACCACCGGTCCGGTCTGGTTCTTGGGCGGGTCCATGGAACCGGTCTCAACAAGTTTTCCTAAACAAATAAAAAAAAATTTGTGGACCAATATTGGATCAACAGAACAAAAGGAAAAGAACATAACTTTTCGTACAATTCCTACACTATAATCAATTATATTAACCACATCATCCACAAATCAAGTGGGTACCCATTAATTATTAAGAAAAATGATCAAGGTATCCCAACTATACAAGAGCTTCAGACATGATAATAAATTTTCTTCTTTTTTTTAAAAATTTTTTTGGCCATATTTTTTAATTAAAAATAAAAAAAATAAAAAAAATGTTATTATTATATTACCGATCTGGTCCGGGTGAGCGGGTGGCCGGTTCCACACCGGGAACCGAGAACCGGCCCAAACAGTATCGGTTCCAAAAAATTGGAACCAGGAACCGAACCGGTTTCCTTGGGAACCACCGGTTCCGGTCCGGTTCCGGGCGATTCTAGGCAGTCCGGGCTGGTCTCGGTTCTTTTGCACACCCTTAATATTACTTAGCACAATGTCCAAATAACATTTCTGCTTGATGTCCAATTTAGTTGACCGTAAATAATTCAGCAAACAGTCTCCAAACAAATTCAAGATATTGATATATTTCCAAAAGAATTTTAAGAAAAAATAACTGAATTTTAATTATAAATAATTTTTCCTTCCGATGTCTAATTCACTTGATTTTTCTCTCACCGAAAGCTCGTCGAGCTTTCAATGTTTAGAAATACTAGTGATGATTATAATCCATTCATTGCACATGAATCGCACGTGGATCACATGCGGATAGCACATGGCTCGTACATGAATCACACGCGAATTGCACATGGATAGTAAGGGTGTCCATGGGTCAGATCGGGTCGAGCTTTCATGATACCCTACCCGACCCAAAATCAACAGGGTCACACTTGACTCGCCCAGACCCGACCCAAGACCCTGTTTAGCATATACCCAAGGATCGGGTCGGGCCGGTCCGGGCTGGGTTGGGTTTCGGGTTTGATCAGCATATACCCCAAGGTCATGTCAGCAGAGGCCTCGACCTCCCCCTCCGTCGCCCCGATCACTACCGTAGCAGCCACCGCATGATCAATTTCTTCGATTCCGACGACAACTTGATACTGCCTGTCCGTGATTCGATCGCCGCTGCCAATCGAACTGAGCCCCGAGCGACGACATCGCTTACGATCCCCACTTCGACGATCTGCTCCGAAAGCTCGACGGCGGGAGCGGCTTTGGCATGGATCTATTCGCCAAGTGTCTCGGTTCGTGGGGGACGCGAATTCGGTGTTGAAAGAGGTAAATAGGTTGGATTTTGGGGTGATTGATGGGGATGATGACGTCTGTATGAATAATAGGATGTAGATTTACGAATCGGGTTAGGGTTCGAAGCACCCATTGCCCACGGTTGACCATTCATCGGAGGACGGCACACCGATGCACCGCCGCTTTGGGTGCCTGAGTCAAGTTCACGGCGCAGGGCACTTCATCCTGGACGCAGACCGGAGCCCAGCCGTTTGGTCGGAGGGGCAAACATCCCCGTGCCGCCGAGCCATGAGGCGGAGGTGAGGAGGAGGCGACAAGATGGCGTGAGCTTCGATGGTTAATGTTGTTAGGGTTTCGTAGTGTAGAGACAGAGGAGAGAGGAAAGAGAAGGTGAAAGAGAGAGGGGGATTTGTGGGTGGTACCATGGTGTCATGGGTCGGGCCCGACCCTAACCCAATTCTAATAATACCCACAACTAAAAAGCCCTATTCATAAAAGACAAGCCCCAACCCCAGAACAACCCAAATTTTAGGGTCGGGCTGCTAATTTGGGCTGGTGCGCGTCGAGCCGGGCCGGCGCGAGCTTCTGGACACCCCTAATGGATAGTACGTGAATTGCACAGTGAACAGTAATTGACTTATTGTTTTCTTTTGCTCAAAGTCCGATTTTGGCATCAAAACATGACACGATTGTAGGGCCGAAAAGTAGGCCTCACAACAAGCCCAATTTTGCCTTCTGATTTATTTTTCAACTCAAGCTGGTACAAATTTTAAATTTGTAACATATGATTAATAGCAGGTTAATGGCGCATAAATTGGGCCGTTATTCCCGATACATATTAATTTTATAACGGCAAATTTAATCGGCCATTATTATTTCCGAAACGCTCCCCTCTAACCTTGTAAATAAATGCCTTCCCATTCTATTTTTAAAAATCATCGAATTCTTCCTCTCATTTAACTCTCTACATTTCAAAGGAAGATAATAGATTTGATTGAAAACCACAAAAAAAAAAAACACAACAAGAATATAATAATCTACTAGCCTTCACGGGTGGCAGGGGTGCCCGCAAATTGACGACCACTCTCGCCGGTTTGAACATCTTTAGCGGCCTCATGAGGTAGAGCAGCCCAAGATGGTCAACACGATTTCCAGAGCAGTGATGTTTCACTACTATTTCTATTTCTGGCCATTCCGTCGACCAATCCATTTTCACTTCTCAAGTAGTGTACCACCTTTGTCGAAACCTTCACCCGTCAATCTCGCGTGGAAAGTTCTCCTTAGATAGGAGGAGGCGAAGAACATCCGATTTGAGCATTTAAATAGGCTTGAGAGCAGGCAGGCAGTGGAGGCAGTTCATAAGAAGGGAAGGAAACTCGTGAAAAAGAGAAGAAAGTATTGCGTGCCCGAAAGTCTTCTAGAGATGGGAAAATATTCTCAAATTATCAAGTCCTTCTCTCTTCACCGCGGGAGCTAGGGGTGTCAATGGGTTGGGTTTTCATGATACCCGACCCGATCCGACTTGATCCGAAATAATGGATATGTGTGCTCGGCCCGACCCAAGACAAGACCCGAACGGGATATAGCCACGTGATCAAATCGCTCCGGGTCAGATCGCATCAGTCCGGATTTTGTGTTTCGAACAATGAATTCTAGAAAGTCATTCCTCCCCAAATCGCCGCCACGCTCTAGAGCTCCCTCCGCGGCCCACTGGCTTCGGATCAATGGAAGGATGTCCCGAAATCACCAAAGCTCCCAAACATTTCCCCGAAATCATCGTAGGTGGAAAGAAATTCATCTATAGTTTACTTATTTAGCTATATATCCAAATGTAGTCACCCTTTAGTGCTGCTTGAGAGCTTCGCTGAATATTCTCCCATGATAGTTCTCTGACCAGACACCAACAACCACTTCCATTTGGGAAGACTGCAGGCGAAAGAATGACTTACAATTGGAGGACGGAGGCAAAGTTGCTGAGGAGGACGAAATTGACGACGGCGGGCAATTTCACATCCCGGAGGAGGACGAAGTTGAACAATAGTGCTACAAAATGAAATGTGTTTCAATTCTAAAAATAGGAAATAAAAATAAAAATATATATGTTTCGGTTTGGTTCGTGTTTATGAACATGAACCGAACCGAACCGAAATCATCGAGATACCCATTTACTTAGCTAATACCCGAACATGAAGTTGAACTGACTTGAAAATACCCAAAACTTCAGGTCGGTTCGTGTTCCAATTCAGATATATTGTTTGGTTTTGACACCTCTAGCAGGAGCCTGCGTAGTGGCATCCCTAGGAGGAGGCAATCGCTGTCATAGACTGGAAGTTTCTTCTCCGCCCCGGTGACAATCAACCGGAGAAATAAGGCTCTGGCAGCCTGAAGTGGGGGCAATCAAAGCAGCACGTCTCATGCTGGCCGAAGCTATGTCTTGATCACCACCAGGCTTAGAGGCATTCCGGCAGCAATAGATGAAGGAGGCAAGGAGGCGGAGATGGGTGGCTTGCGGCGGAGCATATCGGTGGCGGCCGCTGGAGGGAATGTGCAGATAACATTTCCACCTAACATCCAATTCTGTCCATCGTAAATAATTTAGCAAATGGACTCTAGACAAATTCACGATATTGATTGTTTACTAAAAATTTTTGAGAAAAAATAACTAAATTTCGATCATAAATAATTTTTCCTTCTGACATCTAATTCACTCAAATTTTTGCTCTTACGGAAAGCTTAATGGTCAAACTTTCAATATTTAGAAATACTAGTAATGATTATAATCCATTGATTGCATATAAATTGCACGTGGATTGCACGTGAATTGCACGATGAACATTAATTGACTTCTTGTTTTCTTTTGCTCAAGAGTTCAATTTTGGTGGTTTGTTGAGCCTTCTCTAATTTGCCAAAATGCCCATCTTGTCCTGATCGACAACATATTCCATCTACTCTTCCTTTTCTTTTCTTGCATGGTGATGATTTTGGTGCCCCATATCCGGACACCTTAGTGAAGTTGATGGATGGAGATTTCGACAAAGGAGATAAACTACTTTTATACTATTTGAGGAGTGAAAATGGATTGGTCGACGGAATGGTCAGAAATACTGAAAATCGTATCGATCATCTTGGCTACTACATCTCAGGAGGAATCCTGGGTGGCTGCTAAAGATGTTCAAACTTGTAGGCTGTGTTCACTTCCATGCGGAAGAAGCTCAATAAATTGCAAGTCTAAAGGCTTGAGCCCATATGATAATTAATATGGAGAAATAAGACAGACTCTGTTTGCTCTAAGTGAAAATGGGTTCGTTGAATGAGTGGCTATATGGAGGATCATATTAATTCTTTTGGGGTGCCCAGCCTCGGGGGGAGATGTGGGGTTGCGCATCAAGATGCTCAAACCATCAAGATTTATCTCTGTTTTCGAGCACGCCAACCATTTAATGATGGATAGTAAATCATTTGTCTTGGATTCTTTGAAGGTTTTCAATTAAAATCGATTTTCTTTCTTTGTATCACGGCGGATTAATCTCCCAACAATAGTGGAAGATTAAGAATATGCTAGGAGGAGTAAATAACCAGTAAATGGCCCCGTTTGGCTCAGCATTGGGAATACTCATTCGGCCTTAAATGAGCATTCTCAAAATGCTGAACCAAATGGTTAAGCATTGGAGTTCCAAATGCTCATTTGGTAGCATTTGGAATGCTGACTCTTTTCCAAAAAAAAAAAAATTCTTCTTCAGCAAAGCATGGTCGGCTAGGGGCGGCCGACGAGGGGTCAGCGCTACCGGCAGGGGCCGGTGAGGTCACACGACCACAGCCGGCGGCGGCCTAGGTCGAGCGATGGCCGCCTGGGGTCGCTCGACCCAAGCCGTCGCCACCCGGGTTCGCGCAACCCAAAGCCCATTTGTAAAAAAACATAACCAAACACAATTGCATTTCTCCAAGTGACTTTCAAATAATTTTTTACCAAACGCTATTTGTATTTTTTCAAATGCCTTCCATTTAAAGGTATTTATATTTTTTAAAAGAGCATTCTAAAAGCCGAATCAAACGGGTTCACTGAAATGAATGATGATGAAGAAAATGGTTGCATTGGAAGGTGGCAAGATTTTGTCCTTACATGTGCTTTATCCCAACTGTAATTATAGTATATAGAATATGTTCTCTGAGATGTTTTATGCCAACTGTAATTTGATTCTAATTTTCTTCTTTGATAATTAAAGTCAACAGGTGAAAGTGAGCATATTGCGTGAAGTGAAACACGATCGATACATAAGTAGGTATTTGTTTAAGTCGTCAATAAATCCATTTATATCTTTGCCATTCTCTCCTCCGTTTTATTTTTTTGACAAAAGAATAATTAATCTTGTAGAGAATTCAAAATTTGGGCAAAAAGAGATCATAAAAGCATACATGCTCAAATAGGGGGGAAAGAAAAGAGGAGAAAACCACTCACCCACTCTATTTTGGTTAAATTTCCTTAAAAAGCACTAACTTTGGATCGGATCTCAATTCTAATTCAAACTTTTTGTGGTCTCATAAAAAAGCACAACTTTTAATTGATACCCAAATCCCGCCTCGTCAAGTTTTCGTCCAATGATGCCATTAAAGGCATCTCATTCCACGTGCACTCAGTGGAAACTTGATGGAGAAACTCGATGGGAGATGTATTTGTGTACTAATTGAAAGTTCAAGCATTTTCATGAGAAAAAAAAAAGTTGGGGCTAGAATTAGAATTTGAATTAAAACCGGTGCTTTTTAAAGAATTAGGCCCTCAATTTTCTCATTACACTATCACAGTTTATTTCCCAAAATTACCCTTCATCAAATGTTGGAAATACACACTGTTCTCTATGCATCATATAACCACTCAATTCGCACATATTTAATGACTGTCCACTGCACATCCACTCAATTAGACATTCAATAAATCACTTTAAAAAAGGAGTCATTTCCTTTGTACTTAATCCATATTATGCACATTCCTCAACCCTAAGGGCGGTCGATTCCCCATTCGATCCGGTTTCAAGGTGGAATTGGGAACCGGACCGAGAGGACTGGTTCCCAAAATTGGGAACCGGGGACCGGATCGGGAACCAGACCCAACCATCGATTCCGGTTAAATCCAATGAAACCAGTCACTTTTTTTTTTTCCATTTTACTCTCTCGCGCACTCTATATATTGACCCAAAGGACTCCATTGCTCACTGCCTCAGCACAAGAAAAGCAAACAACTTTTACTCAAAAAAAATCAAAACCCATCTTCTTTTTCCCTTAAATCTCTTTGGGTGTTTGGCTGTTGGGTGTTTGGCTGTTGAGAGAATGGAAGGGACTAACTCAAGCACGAGCATAGTGAGGATGCGTTCATGGCAAAGGCGTTACTCGAAGCACATCAGAGAGCAAAGGGCTAGTCTCTACCTCATCCAGAGGTGTACGGTCATGCTCATCTATTGGCAAGATTGATCAAAAATAGAAAGAGGAAGAATCATATTAATTCACTTAGGATTTAGCTCACATTTTACTAATTTTTTTGAAGATATAAAAAGAATAAAAAAGTATATGTAGTCGGTCTAGTCTATTTGGTCCGGATCCCTTTAGAACTAGGAACCAGACCGCCTGGATATCAGTTTCACTTTTAGCTACCTCATCCAGAGGTGTACGGTCATGCTCATCTATTGGCAAGATTGATCAAAAATAGAAAGAGGAAGAATCATATTAATTCACTTAGGATTTAGCTCACATTTTACTAATTTTTTGAAGATATAAAAAGAATAAAAAAGTATATGTAGTCGGTCAGTCTATTTGGTCCGGATCCCTTTAGAATTAGGAACCAGACCGCCTGGATATCAGTTTCACTTTTAGGGCTCGGACACCGGTGACACTCTCAAGAACTGGACCAAACCTCCGATCTAGGCAGTTCCTGATTTGTGTGGTCTGTGTTGCACACTCTTACTCAACCCTAGTGTCAATTAAACCCGAAGCATTTCTGGAAGAATTATTCATGAAACAATATGAGCACTCTGCAACATGTGAACTAGCTGATCCATCAAATAAGTTTTGAAATAAAGTTGAAGCTGTAATAATGATTATAATACATGATTCCGAACTGCACAAGATTTCACCGGATTAGATTGCACTGTAAGAAATTTTGATGCACAATGATCTTTGATGAATAATTAGATCTCTTTGCATTTTAATTAATCTTATTCTTAATATTAAGTTGTCCAAGCACTAGCCAAATCATTGATCCATGCAGTTCCGGAGCCATTCTCATTATTTTCTCAGCCACAAGACACGCAATTGCGACTTTGACAACGCCTAATAATAATATAGAGTTCTCTTAACTTTTCGATTAGTGCAGTATCTTCTTACAACTACATACGAATGAGTCGGAGAAGCTTTTTGCTGCTCCTTTCGTCTCCGTAACGATATTCAATTTGGAGCTATGTAAGGAGAACTTGCTCAGTACTTTGTTTGCATAAATAAAGATGACGACGGTCATTAACTGCTAGCGAACTTAGATTACCGCGGCAGATCGTCCTCACACTTCCAGGGGTGTCGGTATCTAGAGTAACCCTCTACTATCTTTTCGGGCATATGAAGCTGTCCAGTCTCGGTGTCAACCTCAGTTTCGACGAGTGCCAATAGAATAATGGTTGATACGGCTTTTTCCTCAAATTATCATGCCAAGTGCACATGCCATTGTTCTTAATTGAGGTTTAGACTCTTGTTTGTTAGTTTCAGCACTCCTGCTATTGTAATTTTCTTCCATCTTTCGTAATATCCTATATGTGCGGCCATCGCCGGAATCACAAATTTACCCATTGGTTAACCCTTGTTTTATGTTCGCAGAAAGTTAATCGCTGGGAACGGCTGTGGCGCACATACTTGTCCATGTTGAAGATGGAATCTCGTTCTTACTATGGTACTAAATGTGGCACCCAATTGTTTTGGCCACGATGATTGTCTTTACCTGCGAGTGTCTACGACGGCCACATGACCATGGCAGACACGAAGACCCCATCGAGCAGCTAGTAAACAGCGTCAATGTCAACACTTTTGTTCTGTCTAATGGTGGCAACAATCCTTGCTTTAATGGATAATATTAGAATAATAACCCCATGTCGAGGGTCGAATTCGGTGACCCATCTATCTCACAGGACTTCTTCTTTACGTTCCCTAAATCGTGCTAATTGAAAACATGCGTTACTTACGGCATCTCTCGAACGACAACCTTTCGGCCACAAAAAGAGAAAAAGGGCATCCTCTTTTTCTTTTTCTTTTTCCTTTTCTTTTTCTTTTTTTTGTTCTCCTTTTTCCGTTTGATTTCTTTGGGTGAACGAGAAAACGAAGAAAGGGGGCATCTTTTAAAGAACCAAAACCGGCATATTCCAAGGGGGTCTCTTGACGGCAGATCTCATTGATGATGATGACGATAGTATTGAAATATCTTTCCGTGGCATCGATTGACGGTTCCGTGAAGGCTCGAGATAAAAGGGTAATTGAAACATTTCGTTGCAACTTTTTTATTTTGGTTAAGAGGTAACTTCATTAAAGAAATTGAGCTTTCGCTCTTATAAGAGTCTGTTCGTTTGATATACAGAGACGACTGGCTTCACTGATACATTTCTTATTTTAACGTGCCGATGATCTCGAGATCCATACGAGAATCGAAATAAAACCTTTTAAGGACTTACTTAAATCCTATGGAGTCAATTGATGGTTCCGTGAAAGCTTGAGATGAAAGGAGAATTGAACATTCCGTGGAAGCTTTTGCGTTTCAAAGGGTTGCTTGAGAAGGATGAAACATGGCTGGCGTTGGTCTCTCTTATTGGTTCGTTGTCAACATCTTCATCCATGTTCAACTGCCTAGTGTGGATTGACATATTCCTATCTCAATAAAGAATCGGATCCACCCATTTCCTCTCGTTAATGCACAGGACTAAATCAATCGCAGTAAATATATATATGTGTGTGTCCACGTTCCTTCAAGTGTGGTCGAGCATGAATCATAAGCGTCGTGGCTCGATTCATTAGAATCGGGCAGATACATGTGCGAAAATGAAATATTTTTTTTTGATAACCTGTGAAATTCGCTAGAATCGCAAACCACCACACACGCGGATACATAACACTCAACCTCGAAAATGAAACATTCAGTCTGCGAAAATGAACAAAAAAGAAAAAAACCAAACCACTTCTTTTTCGGTCACAAAAGAAGAGAAGGAAAAACGAAATCTTTTCAAAGAAGATGAACGCATTAAATTAAAACATTTTAATTCACGTGTTTGGGCATGGGACATGTCAATAGATCCATACAATCCGGAAGGAAAGTGGGCAAAATCCTTTCTTTGTGGCCGATGCAAGTCCGATCACTTTCTACTAATTTTCTAACCCTGTGGACTGAGCTCAAGAAGTTTTGGTTTCTGTTTCTCTTTTCAATCTTGTAGCAGGTTCATATATTTGATTGATTAGTTAACTTTAAAAATTGTACCCTTTCTTTTGGTTAGTTTAATTAAAGATGTACCATTTCGGGTCCCTATTAAAAATGTACTACTCGATATCAAAGATGTACCACTTCAAGGTCCACTCTGTGTCGATCGAATTCACAGGAGCACCCATTTATTTTTAGGGTTCATCTAAGGAAAACGAAGGACGTAGAAAGGAATAGAGCGAAAAGAAGAAAGAAAATAAGAAAAAAGCATTTTCCGGAGTAAAATGCACTGGTCGTGACTTGGAAAGTGCCACGTGAGACTCGCGTGCCCCGTCGGTTGGTGACGAATTGGGCGGCCCGTGAGCTAGGGGTGATGTTAGATAAAGTTGCCCGCTCGAGAAAATCTTTTGAGAAAATAAACCCCACTTCATAGCCCTATTTGAAATTTTTCCTAACTGTAATAGTCGTCTAGCGAATAGAATATGGACATTTTTCCAAACAGTGTATGATCATTCTTCACTCTATATAAAAAAAAAAAAAAGAATATTTCGTGTCAATTTAAAAAGGACTGGAAGTATTTACCTCGACAAATAAATCTCTTTAAACAGCATGACAAGATTGACATAACTCCACGAAGAAAAATTAATACAATCTAATTGAGATTATCACACTTGAACATATTTTATATCAACCAATCCAAGCATATGGACCTTTTGTTGCACCAGAGTGATGACTTAGGGGCTATTTGGTAACCTGCTAGACAGTACTTGATTTTATTCTTTTGTTTTTTGAAACAAAAAAAAAACATAAATCCGTTAGGTAAATTTTTTGTTTCCGGGCATGAATTTGTTCTTAGGATCAGTTTTAGAACAGAATCAAGAATAAAAAAAAAGTTGATTCTTCATTCTTGGAACAAGAATAAAAAATGAAAAAGAAGATTTTTTTCTTGTTTTTTTCCTTATTGGTCTTCTTCATTTTTCCTAGCCTCGGCTCTACCCTAGCCCACGCCGCGAGCCGCCCTCTCTGGATCTAGCGAGGGCAGCGACAAGAGCCGCGACGCTCTCATCAGCCCTGGCCATGGGCCAAGGAAAGGGAAGAAGAAAAAAAAGAAAGGAAAAAAAGAGGAAAAAAAAAGAAAGAAATATTTAAAAAATTCAAAATATTATTAATACAAAGAAATTTTGTGCAGTTACCAAACGCATTTCTATTATTTTTCTATTATAGGAATAGAGATTTTGGGCAGTTATCAAATATTTTTAAATGCTTAAAAATTGTTTTCAAAAATGAAATAAAAAAAATTATTCATGAGTAAAAATTATTTTCGGGAATAAAATAATAGGTGAGATCAGCGTTTGCCAACAAGAAGTACTACAAAAGGCCAGTCCCCAGTTGGGCATGGACCCAACTTCAGGTGTCCAAACCCGCTCTCTCTCCCCTGCAGAACACGCCAGCAAAAAAACGACCCTTCTCCACCCTCCCATGCCTCCCTCCAATGGACATCAGAAGCCTGTGCAAGTGCAACTCGGGCTGCTCCGGCGGCGCCGATGGCGAAGCCGTCCATCTCGGCCGTTCCTCCCGCGGCGGGAGCAGCACGTCCTCGTCGGTCGCCTCGGTGCCGCCGCCGCCGAGCGGATCTAATCATGTGAAGCAGAGGTGGAGGGAGCTGTGGACGAAGCTCAAGAAGGAGAAGAGCAGGGTGCCGACCGAGGGCCACGTCCCGTACGATTTCTACAATTACTCGCAGAACTTCGACCAGGGGATCGCGTGGGATGAGGCCGAGAACCTGTCGAGGTCGTTCTCGGTGAGGTTCGCCGATCCCGCCTGCAAGGTCTACGCCAAGAAGAGAGTGGTGAAATGAAAGTGGTCATTGGATCTTTTTCTTGCCTGATTTTTACGTTATTGCCGTTTTGGCCGTGAACTCGTGTAGCCTCTCTCGAAATGTTGAAGATGGGACGAGATTCTATGCGTGCATAGTAGATAAAGATCATGTAATGAAGATCTCCTTTGTCTCTCTTATCTGATTGTCTCGGATCTCCGTTCGTCGATCCAACCAGCTAAATTCATGTATCCCCCGATTAACGACACTTAGTTGGTATTTTCGCGACGAATCGGTAGTCCTTCGAATCCCCGAATCGGACTGAACGCGCCACAAGTAGCTAAGAATCGAACCTAAAACCCCTCACAAGGATCAGGAATCGGGACGGGACAAAAGCCGGAGATATGGTTAGAGCTAATTTCTCAGAAAATTCAACACGATGTATGCCATATGACGAATTCTCCATTGATTACAAGGTCATTTTGTACCGGAAATGCGAGCGCGCGAGGGAAGGAACTGCAAGAGTCGAATCAGGATTAGCAGTTGAGGCCTCGAAGGATCAGCGAATGTAGATTTTGGAGTGAACTTTGACGATCGAATAACTCGTAGGGACTCATATTCCATAACACAACAGACCTAAAGCCAAGGTTGTACAGTACCAAAAGGGAATCATTCAAAGTCCCGGAAACAAGTTGCAGATAAAAGTGTAAAGAATCAGCATAACCCTTTGACGCTCCGGATAAGATGACGCCGGTTCATCGTCGAATCAGGATTAGCAGTTGGGGTCTTGAAGGATCAGCGAATGTAGATTTTGGAGTGAACTTTGATGATCGTATAACTCTAAGGCACTTTGAATACGTAGGGACTCATATTCTATGACACAGCAGACCTAAAGCCAAGGTTGTACTGTACCAAAAGGGAATCATTCAAAGTCCCGGAAACAAGTTGCAGATAAAAGTGTAAAGAATCAGCATAACCCTTTGACGCTCCGGATAAGATGACGCCGGTTCATCGTCGACAGCGGCTTTAACCGGGGATGTTTGTCAACTAGGCTGCTGAGGTTAACCGACGAAGGCCCTGCTCTAATGCGACCCGCGAGCTAGTTTCGATGTTTAAGCTCGGAAACTAATGCACAGACCGCGATACGATCTTCGCGGGTTATTGTGGAATCGGTTTTCACCCTCGAAGATCGGCCCCTGGTGAGCTCAATCGAGTGTTTCTTCATCGGATGCTGGTGTGTGCCATGGACATGGAGTTGCTTGCTCCGTTTTTCTTTCTAAATTTCTTCCTTTCTCTTTTGGGGCGGAACATGAATCGAACGAGAGGAGAAAGCTCGAGAGGGCTAGAAAAGCTAACGTCCTTTTCAGGCAAATTACAGCGTGCTGCTCTTGACAAAAAGCTCGAAAGTTCCAGCTGCTCCGCCCAGAAAGAAGACAAAAGAAGAAGGAAGAAGAAGAAGACTGCATGAACAGATAATGACATGAGCAGTCATTGAAATTCGGTTCGATATGTAATCTGATATCTGAATTTTTAATTTATTCAGTATAATTCTTAAATTTTAATTTAATATTTAATATAATCCTTAAAATTTTAATTTATTCAATATAGATCATATATTCAATATAATCCTTGAATTATTTATGTTCAATATAGTTCTTGAAATTAAATTGAACATGTATCAAAAAATTCAGATATAATATTCAACATATTAAAAGTTTCGGGACCACATTATATATTAGACTAAAATTTAGGAATCATGTTGAATAAATTAAAAATTCGAAGGTTACATTGTACATTAAGCTAAAATTCAGGAACTGTTTACGTCCCTTTTACCTTCCTCAATGATGCTGGTCTCCTGATGTTGACGCCACGGGCCTCATGCCGGGCCACCCCGTCAATTCAAACGGGCCGGGGCCCCGCCGCCGTGCCGGGGCGGGCCCGGCCCGTTCGAGGGTTTCCGCCCTGGCGGAGTCGCCCTCTTCCCGTCCCTTCCTCCCCACATCATCTTCTACCTACCTACCCCCATTCCGGCGGTGCGAGAGACGGAGCGACGGAGCGACAATGGCGGGCGAGCCGGTGATCGACACGGAGAGGGTCCGGCGGTTCGTCGGCGACCTCGAGTCCCAGATGAGCGCCCTCTCCGCCTGCACCCGCCTCTTCGCCGCCGCCTCCGACCGCCTCCGATCCCTCCGCCGCTCCGTCGACGACAAGTCCCGCTCCGTCGAATCCAGCCTCCAGTCCCTCGCCTCCGCCTCCCACGAGGCCCTGGAGTCCCTCTCCCGCCGTGAGGCCTCCCTCCCCGAGCGCGAGTCCTCCGCCGCCGCGCTCGTCGAGGAGCGCGTGGTCGCCGCCCTCGCCGACCTCCACGGCGGCCCCGGCCCCGGCCCCGGCCCGGGCGGCTCCCGCGGGCTGCCCGAGCAGCTGCGGTCGCTCGCGCGGAGGATGGACTCCTCCGGCCTGGTCAAGCTCCTCGTCTCGAGGAGGAAGGAGTCGGCGTCGCTGCGGGCGGAGATGCCGGCGGCCGTCGCGGAGGCGGTCGACCCGCCGCGGCTCGTGCTGGACGCGGTGGAGGAGTTCCTAGAGAACAAGTCCGCCAAGGTCGGGGTGGCGGATAAGCGGTGGGCGTGCGGGCTGCTGGTGCAGGCCCTGTTTCCGGAGGCCAAGAGGGCGGACGCGCGGCGGCCCGAGTACGCCCGGAGCGTGGTGGAGAGGGCCGCCGCCCTCCTCGACGCGTGGAGGAAGCAGGTGGAGGGTGCTGCTGGGGCCGGCGGGGCGGGAGAAGAGAGCGACGGGGCAATCGGGCCCGCGGAGGCGGTCATGATCCTTCAAATAGTGGTGGCGTTCGGGCTGAAATCGAGGTTCGACGAAGGTTTCTTGAGGAAGCTGGTGGTGGATTTCGCGCGGAGAAGAGACTTAGCCAAGCTCGCGGTGGCTCTGGATTTTGGCGAACAATTAGCAGGTATGATGTGCTCGTATATTCGCGAGATTACTCGGAATTAGCGTTTCTTTCCTTTGCATATGCATGTGATTTCTGGTGCAATTGGAAGGAAATGGTAGGATGCTGGTTCTTGATGCTTTCCTGATCAATATGTCATCATGTCAGTACTTTGAAACATATGTATGTATATATTGGTGAGTTCTGGTTTTCCTGGATTGCTATGGAAATGAAGATAAATGATCGATCTTCATGTTTAAATCGAGTTCTTTTAGCTAAAGAATTTCCCGGAAATGCTAAAGATGCATGCTTTTCGCCGAATTGTAAGACGTCGTACATAGTGAAGTTCTTTGAATGACAATGCCTCAGAAGCCTGTTTGATCTAACCCCATATTAGAAGCTGTCTGCTCAATATCTCCTGTATGCTGTCCGACTGCAGAGCTATAGTAAATGCGAAAAAGAGCACCATCGCTATGGGAGCATATGAGCAAATGTGCTGGTGATCTCGAATCTGTTATGCTTCTAGCAAGAAGCCAAAGCTTCGATTTTTTCTCTGTTTCTTGGAATGGGAAGTGCTCATACCTGCAGGCGTCTGCTGCTGGATTGTTGCTACGACATCTTGGAATAGTGCTCTATAAAATGAGCAGTATGTAAAGACTTCCTTCAGATGACTTGTTAATCTGCTGGACTGTCTATGTTGTGAGAGCAGAATTACTATGTCAGGGTTGCCTCCCTTATGTCTTGTAGGAATTGCATGCACATAAAGAAGAGAAGGGAACAGAGAAAGATGAAATGCTCGACACGAAAACGATTTCCAAATACTTTTCCATTGCATAGGCCTAAAGGTTTTCAAATTCATTATCGGGCCAAAGCTTAAAATTTCTACTGCATTACAATTCTATGCCAGTGGATAGCAAATTTATTGTGCGTGTCCTTAAAAACTATGCCCTTTAGATGATTCATCTGCGCAGAAGAATCTTTTGGGTGAGATTGTGCTGAGTTAGTCAATTCTGGTGATGTGCAGACATTATCGAGGAACTGGTGAAGAATGGTAAGGAGATAGAGGCTGTCTATTTTGCTGCTGAGGCGGGCATGACCGACAGATTTTCTCCGGCTTCTCTTCTAAAGTCGTACCTGGGTAACGCCAAGAAGAACGCTCAAACTGTGTTGAAGGGCGGCAATAACAGCATGGTCTCTGCGGTGGGTTTAACCTCTTTGATCTTCTCTATTCCCCTACCGGGCTGCCCCTGCAACCAAAAATGAGTAAACAACAGAGGGGAACGCTTCGATCTTTCATAAATCTATATGCTTTCCCATCTACATGTAAATTCTGTTCTTTTTGTTGACTCTATTCACCTGGCACGGCTTGACATTTCAGGAGGAGGCTAGTACTATTGAATTGAGCGCCATCAAGACGGTCATCAAGTGTGTGGAAGACCAAAAACTCGAGTCGGTCTTCTCTCTCGACAACCTAAAGAAGAGAGCCGCCATCCTGGAGAAAGCCAAGGCGGAAAGAAAGAAGAACTCAGCTTCTGTTAGCAAGCCTGCCAATAAACGAGCTTATGGACCCGGCGTTGGCCGCGGTGGTGGGCAATCTTCTTCCCACCCGGCCAAGGCGGCGAAATTCACTAATCCTAGCCCCTCGTTTGGCCGGAGGAACCCGCTTCCGCTTGCGCACCTCAGTTCTGCTGTAAGATATTCCGCCCCTTACAGCTATCCCGGCCAGGGCGCTTACGAAGTTCCGAGCATGACCGCATACGCGCCAGCGGCCTACGGGAGGTCCCACAGTCCGACCGAAGCTCAAATCGTGATCCCTCAGGAGTATTCCCCCTCTGACGCCTATTCGCCCATCGTCCAGAGGGTGACCTACTCACCCATCGTGGGCACCAGCGGCAGCGGCGGGAGTTCATATCGCGCAGGTACATACGTACCACCGGCGGCGAGTCATGGTACGCACGATTTCAACGCGCATCAGTATCCATCTTACGGACAGTAAAACCGTAGATTAGAAATATAAAGTGGCTAGATCACGAGATGATGATCCGCCTTCCCTGTCATTTTTCTTGTGCTCCTCGTCTAGGAAATCTCGGTGGGGGCTGTCTGTTGTCATTGATTATCTATCAGTTACACCATCATCTATCGTTTTCTTGACTTCATCGCGAGTCCAATGTTTAAGTTCTTCCCTGTCCGAATGCGGGTTTATGTTGGCATGCTAGGGTTTTCGATTCTTGGTCAAGATCCGACATGATCAAAAGAAGAAGATGAAGAGGATTTACCAAAACTAAGAAGTTTGGCATACATATCGATTTACAGAGAAGACAGAAGCAGCATACAACTACGTTCGCCGATTATTCAAATATCATTCTCATCGCGCGAAGAGATCATAAACGGCAGTCGTCCTTAGATGCCATCGATTCGCCCCCGCGATCACTTGCCGATCTTGCCCCTGAGCTTGACGCCGAGGACCCGCTCCATCTTCGCGAGCACAGCCTGGTTCGGCACCGCCTTGCCGTTCTCGTACTCTTGCACCACCTTGGGCGGCTCGTTTATCTGCTTCGCCAGCTCAGCCTGGCTCATCTTCTTCTCCAGCCGCGCCCTCTGCACGGCCTGCCGGATCTCGGCGGGCACCCTCTCGAGCGCCGCCGGCTCCGCGGCCTCGTCCAGCTTCCGGGCGTTGATGGCCGGGGCCGATGACTTCTTGTTGGAGCCGGCGTCAGACTTCTTGACGGTCAGGACGGGGGCGCCGGAGCGGAGGGCCTTGTTGACGGCCCTGGGGTCGCGGAGGTCTTGGGACTTGGGCTTCGACTTGTGGAGGACGACGGTGTCCCAGTCCTGCATGATGGCCCCCGGGAATCGGCTCGGCATGGCGGGGTGGTGACGGCGGAGGTGATGGAGGAGATGGTTTGAGGGGATGACAGAACTGTGAGATTGAAAGAGAGGGAGACGAACGATGATGAAGAAAGAGGAGGTGGTGAGTTTATTTATGGTGGAATTGAGTATCTGGAAAGTTCGTTTTCTTTAGGAAGAGAATAAAAAAAATGAAATGAGTCTTGGTTGGCGACGTTTATCCTGGAAGGTTCTAGGAAAAATGGAGAATCCAATCACTATCAATTTTGCCTTTTGTTTTTCTTGAGGCCCAAGTTAAAATTTTGGGATGTGTCATTAACATGTTAATTTTCAAAAGATATGAGTAAGCGCTCACGATTGTGATGTCTTTGGATACATAACAAATTGAAAATATTTTTAATGAGAGTTTTTTGGTTAATTAAGTATATCGATCCAGTCTTTACATGTGCTCAATATAAGACTTTACTCGGGTCACCCCGAGTATATTATATACTGATCTGCGTTTTCCCAAAAGTTAAGACCAACAATACTTAGATTATAATATGCGTTCTCCCAAAAGTTAAGCTCAAAAGTAATTAGATTCTAATTTTCTTCTTGGTGAAGCGTTGCGTTTACGGCCGGTTTTAAAAAGGGAAAAAATCACCAAAAACTCTAAACTTTCCTTGTGACACGTTTATATTTTTTTTTTTTGTGACACCAAAATTTCAAACTTTTTATTTGTGACACATTTACCCCAATATCTTTGTAGCGCAAGGTATTTTAGTCTTTTTCCTTTTTCTATTTTTTCTTTTTTTTTTTTCCGGCGAGGACGAGGGACCCTCGCCCCGCCCAGCGAGGGGCCTCGGCCGGCGTCGGGCCTCGCCCGCTTGGCGAGGGCCGCCCTCGCTGGGTGAGGAGTGGCGAGCCTCGCCCCGACG
This sequence comes from Syzygium grande, assembly GCA_024733475.1. Classification (NCBI taxonomy): domain Eukaryota; kingdom Viridiplantae; phylum Streptophyta; class Magnoliopsida; order Myrtales; family Myrtaceae; genus Syzygium; species Syzygium grande. The sequence goes on along the minus strand of JAMXDD010000008.1, from coordinate 31,950,379 downwards.
CCCGGCGAGGCTCGCCCTCGCTAGATCCAGCGAGGCTCGCCCTCGCCGCCCAGCGAGGCGGCCCTCGCTTCTACGCGGGCGAGGCCTCCCTCGCCGAAAGGAAAAAAAAATAAATAAAAAAGCGAAAAAGACAAAATACTCATTGACAATGTACGTTGGGGTAAATGTGTCACAAATAAGAAAGTTTGGGATTTTTATGTCACAAAAAAAAAGTTCGGGATAAATGTGTCACAAAGAGTAAAGTTTAAGATTTTTGGTGGCCTTTTCCCTTAAAAAAGGGCCCAAAAGTACTTAGATTCTAATATGCGTTCTCCCAAAAGTTAAGCCCAAAAGTAATTAAATTCTAATTTTCTTCGTGGTGAAGCATTACGCTTACGACCGGTTTTAAAAGGACACAAAAGTACTTAGATTCTAATATGCATCCTCTCGAAAGTTAAGCCCAAAAGTAATTAGATTCTAATTTTCTTAGTGGTGAAGCATTACGCTTACGACTGCTTTTAAAAGATCCAGCTACGAGAACTAAAAAATAAAAAATGACCTTTTAATTAAAAAAAGTGTCAGAAAAGTCCTAAATCTTTTGTATTTGTGCCAATTTAGTCTTAAAATCTTTTTTTTATTAATTGAGTGCTAAACTTTTTATTTTTGTGTCAATTCAATCTTTCTAATCAATTTTGGCAAGACATTACTGACATAGATGTCGGCCTCTACGGCATCACCGGCGATGACGTGAACATTTTTAATAACATTTTTTTTTTTTTTTTTTTTCTTTTTTTCTTTTTTTTTCTTTTCTTTTTTTTTCCTCCTTTTTGCAACCTTTGGCGTGGCCGATGACTGGCCGCTTGGCCTTGCCTGGGCAAGGCCGCCATGGCTTGGACGAGGCCACCGTCGCCTGTCACAGGCGAGGCCTAGTCGACCCTCTCCTGGGCGAGGGTGAGCCCCTCCACACCTGCCGTGGCCGCCGCGCCCAGCGGTGAGTCCCCTCCCAACACACCGACTAGATCTGCCAGACATGGCGACAGTGGGGGAAAACGAAGCCCACAGGATCTCGATCTCGCTCGTTGGGGAGGTGGCAAGATCCAAAGGCTCCACCATCGAGATCTCGATCTCACCCATCGCGGCCACGGACATGCTTCCCCTAGAAACGCATCCTGTGCTTTCGCTTGGGGTTGCTGTCGCATTCCTTGATAGTTAAAGTCCACAGCCGTTGGTTCAAGGTGAGGACCGACCTTGCCAGATTTGGCTTAGGCGAGGCCGACCCTTGGCTCACCGGATCTGGCGAGAGAAGCCCTCGCCCAAGCGAGGGTAGGCCTCTTCTCGCTTGTGGTGGGCGATGGCGGCCTTGCCTAGGCGAGGCGAGGCGACCGGCCAAGCCAAATGTTGAAGAAAGGAGGAATAAAAGAAAAAAAGAATAAAAAAATCAAAAAAATCGAAAAAATATTAAAGTATTATTATTAAAAATTGTTAACTTTTCTCTATACAATCACAAGAATTCAAGTTAACATTTTTCATCTCACTCAGAAAAACTCTAGAAAGAGAAACTCTGAATTTTCTGATGATACAAATGAAGTGATGAGATCCCAGTAATGGAGTTTTATCTCCTCTTCTAGCAATTATCCTCGTTAAGTACAAGAACTAATATACAATCTCATATTACTCCTAGAAATATATTGTAGACTGGCCAAATCTTCTTGGACCATCTCTTTTGTACCTTGACATTCTCCCCACCTAAGATGGTCTTCAGTATTGAACGCTTCAATTTGCTTCTTGAATTACCAGAAAGTTACTGCAGGTTCCCAACTCAGTACACAATACTGCGTTTGCATAACTAGATTTGCTATGATGAAATTAACTCCACGGTTTAGAAGTTTTCAATGAATGAAGAACCGAGGAAGATCTCGACCAAGGAGAGTCGCAACGGGCACCTCTCGGAGCAAAAGCCTCGTACTACCGCGCAGTTGATTTCATCACGGCAGATCGAGTTATGCAAAAGCAGTATTGTAAGCTGAAGTAAGTTGGAACCGCAAAAACTCTTTGGCAATTCAAGAAGCAAATTGACACCTTTCGTGCCAAAGATGCGACGAGGCTAATCTTCTTGGACCATCTTCAAACTATGATATTAACCTGACAAGAGAAACTTTTAAAAAGAGAAACTCCGAAATTTTTATTAATTGTGAGATAATACAAATGAGGAGGGAAAACCTCTACATATACAAGTATTTCCCTAATTATCACCGTAGATCTCCCATTAATCTAACGGTGGTAATTCTATTTTTTGATCTACGGACCACCTGCATTAATTACAAGAACACTCTAGAATAGTATAAAATTCCTATGTTGCCCCTTGGAATATTCTCGAGTACACAAGAAAGGCTCGTCCGGTCTTTTTGGATCATCCTCAGTCCATCGTACATTGAAAACCTTCGGCCGTGACACATACATGTTTATTAAAGTTCTGGTCTGACCTGAAAAAGAGTGCCTACTCGTTTGACACATTATATATTCCAACATGTTAGATGAGACGAAAATCCTTCAGTTCAGGCTGATGAGGAACTGGGTTGAATCACAATATGTTCTTTGATGAACATCCATATATCTTGATGTCCTTCTGCCATTGTTTCACTGAAATGAACGGTCACCACCAACAAGCAGAGATGCCTAGATGAAGCTGTAATTGCCAAATGTACTTTCTCCTGAAGGTGTTGCTTGCCTGCAACCGGTCTATATGTATTGCCTATTAGGACTCGAGTTTGCATGATTATTTCACTTGTCAGAGGAACCTGGCCACCAACACGGTGTAATCAAAGCAACACACTATTACAGAGCTCTGCAATTTGCAACATAAACATTCCTAAATGATGACCAACCCCTTACATGTTTCGATAAATACAAATTGCCCACTATTCTCAACTATTTTTGCAAAGTGCATCAGCCAGAGGGAGCACTAATCTCCTTCATGCTTAAAAAAGCATCTTAACTCTATGTTCTCAGCATTATTCTATCCCAAGCGGCAGACGAACGTATTTCCCCCAAACTGTCACCTTCACAGGCTCAACGGTGCATCCGTTACCCTCAAGGGGATTTCTAATGTTCTCCACATTCAAATATTAACTCGACCACGCAATATATAATAGATAACTAAAACCCAGCAAGTCCATAACTCACTAAAATCTACCGACAGGAAGACAAGCAACCCAACCTTACAGCACTGCACTAAAAATCAGTTCCTCAGGCCCAAAAATCAATATGACCTCAAGTTATCAGCAAATGATACAGTAAGGTGAATTTCTAACCCCAATAAATTCTACTTCTTCATTTCACCAAATTCAAGAAGTGTTCCCAAGTATTACATGTACCACCGTTTGTTGGCTTTGTTTAAGTTTTAAACATAAGAAGATGAGACGTGTATGTAAACAAAATTTCTAAAGCACATGAAATTCATTTTAATAAATGTAAGCAACGTGATTTGCATAATATTTTCGGATCAGATAACTTTTAAGCTTCATAATGTGTCGAGGACGATTCAGTTAGAGCCTAAAGACTGCAATGTAACCAGACAAATTTCATCCAGCAATAAGTCATCCAGAAGATTCCAGATAGAAATCAATGTCCTTGAAACTAGATATATCTCTGTTTTATTGTCTCATATATAACCTCATCTGATAGGGCCTAGCATATGCAAAATCTTGACTGTTGTATCGACCATGGAGAAATCCCTCAAAAAGGACTAAGCGATGCCAGCGATAGCAGCTAGGAGATCAACGAAGCAGGAGGAAAGAACATTAAGATGCACATAGCATCTAACAATGAAAGAATGCTTATTGAACAACTTCAGATATCTATAAGCACGAAACGAATATGCTGAAGTATCTTTACTAAGGTTTCTCACCAAGTGATTTTAAACCTCGTGAACTTTCTTATATTTTCCTTATCTAAGTTTAGGAAAGCAAAAACACTGGATATCGTGGTCCAAATATAGCACGGATACTCTCAGGTAAACATGTTTTCCACAATTGAAAACTTATCCTCTGTTGTAGGTAATCAGAAATATTTGCGGTAAAGTAATTTAAAAGCTCGTAGGGTCAAGCTTATGCATAGGGGAAGGTTGATGAAGGTTTAGCATTGCTAATCCCCTTAGTGTGAAGGAGATTGGAGGATCCACTTCTAGGAAGTAGCGTGTACCACGGAACAGTTTTCTATCCATCCTCCCAGTAATCGATGATACCAAACAAGGATCACAACGGAAATAGTTACTTCCAATCTTCCCCATTTTCCAAGAAAGCCTGATAACTACATTCCCAAAGCGCGATTCATGTAAAAAGACCCACAATTAAGCTCCAGGTATAAGTAAAGCATTTTAAAGTTATTGTATTGAATTAGTGAAAAAGGTGCTACAAACAGGAAGCAATTCCATTAGTCTATTGGGCAAAGATGCCAACACAAACAAAGATTACATACTCGTGACTATTCACTGCAGATGTCATCATCATCTTCGTCACCGTCGTCCATACTTGCTGCCTGTATTTTTGCAATCTCAGCCTGTGCTCTCTCCAAAATCTCCTTCTTCTGCAACTCTAGTTCCTGCTGAAAATTCGCCCGCATCTTCTTCAACTCCAACATCTGTTCCCTCTTATTACTCTCAATCTTCTCATATAACTCTCCAAACCTCTCTATCGAATCTGCCAAAACCCTCATCCCCTCTCCTCCATCCTCCTTCCTCGGCGGAGGCATATCATCGTCCTCTTCCTCATCCCCATCCATCTCCGACTCCGACTCGCCCGGACTATCCCTCATCTCATCAAACGCATTCGACTTATCCAGATAAACCATGGTATCCGCAAAGCAAAACTCTCCCGAATCCACACCGCAGGCCAACCCGCCATCTTCCATGTTCGTACCCATCAGCATATCCATCCTCCTAAAGTGCATCCAGCTCGGAGTAATTCCCGTTCGATCCATCTTCGCCCTTTCTTTCTTATACCTCTTCTTCAAAGCATCTAGCTGCTGCCTACAGTCTACCTCAGTGAATTCCATCCGTGCCCACTCGGACACTTTCTCCGCAATCTCGCTCCAATCCTCAGACCTCACACTCTTCCGACCCAGCTGCAAAAACCTCTCCCCCCACACTTCCAGCAACGTGAACTTGGCATAGTCGCTCCAACACGGACCTTGGTTCGGAACCCCCGCCTCATAATCAACAGCGGGGACCAAATCCTCCTGCCCGCGCTTCCTCACGTATCCCTGCGCCCCTCTACCGCTACCGCTAAAGTTGCCACCGTGACCATTTTGATATTCATTGCCGTAACTAGGGTTCTGCTGGATACCGTAATTACCTTCGCCGCCGCCGCCGTCCTCCTCCTCATCGCCGAATCCGCCGCCGCCGCCGCCGCGGCCGAGGCTCCGGGCGTTGCGCCTGGTGACGGGGTTGGGCCTGGCGGGGAGCGCCGTCTGGCCGCGAGCGGATCTCTTGACGCGCTTGCTGCGGTATGGATCCGCCATGGACGAGCTCGCGGGATCGACCTCCGCATCATCGCCCATCGTCTCCGGACCCAGAATCGACCCGATGAAGCAAGGCCCAGATGGGGGACAAAGGGGCTTCGATGGCGTCGAAGCGAAGCGAAGCGAGGTGGGGATGCTTCGGAGGAGTCTGATGTGGAAACGTTGACCGGGTCCTTTTTACGTGCTTCCAGGGTTTATCGGTCGAGCAGGGGAGGAAGAAGCGTCCTCTGCCTATGGGACCCCCGTTTTTCTCTTTCTCTTTTTCGTTTCATTTTTTTTTTGTTTTTTGTTTTTTGGGCCACGTCCATTTTCATTGGCGTTTGATATCGGAAAAAAAAAAAAGCACACACGAGGTAAGTTTCACTAGCCTCCTAATGTTTAATTAGATTTGCATTTATGTCACTAAACTTAGATTACAACCACCTAAAAATATGTGACGGGTTTGAACTCATTGTCGGGAACATATCCATGTTTTCTTTATCGCAAGTACATGAATCTGATCCATTATAAAGATATAATTACCCTTTTTTTTTGTGTGAACTTCCCAAAAACCCTAGCCTCGTGTAACCCACATGCCCAAAACCTTAACCTTCTCGACCGTGACCCTCCCTCGTTGCCGGCCACCACCTTCGCGGTCCTGGACAACCCCGTCGACATCGCGTGTCTCCTTCTCCGCTCTATTTCTCTCTCTTCCCCCCAAGTCACGTCTCTCTCTCTCTCTCTTTAATTCATCTCTCATCTGCCAACTAGTTTTGGATCTAATACTGTCGATATCTCTTTCATAGGCCACGATCGGCCTCGACTCTATTTCTGAAAAGTATTAGTACATTTAAAAAGTTGATAAGCAACAAATAACAGCGGCAAGTTGGTAAAAAAGTAGGTAAAATTTAGAAAAAAACAAATAAATGTTGATAAACCATAACTAGTGAGGCACTTAATCAGAGAACTGATGAGAAGTCACTTAATTAAAGCTTGGTAAAGTCATATAACAGTTGGTAAATCTAAGGCCTTGGTGAAAGAAGATTAATGAAAGACCATAAAAGATGATAATTTCTTTTTGTCAAAGGTAAGAAAAGTTCGTATTAAAGAAAAAAAGACGTGTAAACGCCGGCAACTAACTCAAATAAGATTTAGCAATGTATAATCAATTGATAACTTAACAAGAGAAAAGCTGTTAATTACTTCATTTAAAGTCGATAATCTCTCAAAGGAATTGGTATATATATCGGGTTGGTAAGTAAGGCAAATAAAAATTACCGGTTCAATACAGAAGTTAGTATATTTTATCAAAAAAAAAAACAACTAATGACCCGTAAGCAATTCAAATGGGAGTCAACAAACCAAAACTAATAGATAAACTAATTAGAAAAAAGCTGGTAAATCACACGAATAAAAATTTGGTAATCCATATAAGAGTTGATAAAGTGAAGCCGTTCGCGACAACGGAATGATTAGTTATTATATCAATAGAGGTGAAATTGGACTTTAATCATCTTATTGGGTTTTTTTTTTTTAGTGGGGTCGAATCATCTTATAGGTGAAAAGCCGTAAAAGAGTAAGTTTTGGTAATATAATGAGAAACCTAGATTATCTGTTGCGTGCTTGGGGTAAATCAAACAAAAGACAGGGTCCTAGAATAATTATTCTATTTTGAGAACCAAATTACGAAATATTTACTACCAAAGGAAAAAAAAAAAACATAAATGACTCCTAACAAGAAGAAAAGTCAGCGGGCCTTTGGTGGCATTTAAGGTAAAGGGCGCAAGATTCTTGACAACGCATGCCCTTTCCCGATTTCCAACGCCTGCACTTAACTAGAAACACGTCCGAGCTTACCCATGGAACGTGAGATTCTTGCAGGGCTGGTAGTTGCCTTCTCCATTGAATGCTAAGCTTCGATTCTCAACAGGAGAGAGAGAGAGAGAGAGAGAGAGAGTTTTGGGAAGATCATCGAAGCAGCCATGAATGGAGGAACGTGATGATCCCGTAGAAGGTCACGCGACTGAGGGGAATGACCAGACTGTGTACAATTGAATGTAAAGTTTTAGAGCGGTGACCAAACTGCAAAATTTAAAAGAGAGATCGTCCCAACTTCCAACCCCGTCGTAACATTCAATCCTCTCCGTCTTCGCACCTTCTGTTCTCTAACGCACAAATTAAATGGCTCACAGAAAAGAGACACCAACTCGACCAACTTGACCGTCCAATGCTCACGAAGATCCCTCTCTATATAAAGCCTATACGACCCTCGGATCGTTCATTGTGTTTTGCATTGTCCATGCATGTACTGGGTAGTGTACTCACAGATCGATTCATGGTTGGTAGTCTATAAGTGTGATGGCCACCGTGAAATCTGTTGTCGTGGTTTTAGCTCTGGCTTTTGTGGTGTGCAGTGTGTGTGCAGAGAGCAGGAAGCTGGAGGAGAAGAATGAAGCCAGCGGCGAGGTGAAGAAGCCGGAGTGGTTCTTCGGCAATAATGATGGTTGGATCGGTGGAGCAGCCGGTGGTTTCGGAGGAGGGAAAGGGTTTAGCTTTGGACACTCTTTTAGCCTCGGAAAAGGATTGGGTTTCAGTTTTGGTTCTGGGACTCCTGACGTTCATGGTCTTCAGAAGCCTGACTGTGTAGGGAAGGGCGGTGGAGGTAAGCAACAAGAAAAGGGCAAAAACCATCACCACGGGGTTATCGGAGGAGGTGGTGGAGGAGTTGGGGGAGGTGGCGGTATTGGCGGGGGTGGCGGTGCTGGAGGAGGTGTAGGCGGCGGTGGTGGTGGCGGCCTTGGTGGTGGCGGCGGCGCTGGAGGTGGAATTGGAAAAGGAGGTGGTGGAGGCATTGGTGGCGGCGGCGGTGTTGGAGGAGGCATTGGAGGTGGAATTGGAAAAGGAGGTGGTGGAGGCATTGGCGGTGGCGGCGGCGGTGGCGGTGTTGGAGGAGGCGTTGGAGGTGGAATTGGAAAAGGAGGTGGTGGAGGCATTGGCGGTGGCGGCGGTGGCGGTGCTGGAGGAGGCGTTGGAGGTGGAATTGGAAAAGGAGGTGGTGGAGGCATTGGTGGCAGCGGCGGTAGCATTGGTGGCGGTGGTGGTGCTGGAGGAGGTGTAGGGGGTGGAATTGGAAAAGGAGGTGGTGGAGGCATTGGTGGCGGTGGCGGCGGCATTGGTGGCGGTGGTGGTGCTGGAGGAGGCGTAGGGGGTGGAGGAATTGGGGGTGGAATTGGAAAAGGAGGTGGTGGTGGCATTGGTGGTGGTGGCGGCGGCATTGGTGGTGGTGGTGGTGTTGGAGGAGGCGTCGGGGGTGGAATTGGAAAAGGAGGTGGCGGCGGCATTGGCGGTGGTGGCGGTGGTGGTGCTGGAGGAGGCATAGGGGGTGGAGGAATTGGGGGTGGAATTGGAAAAGGAGGTGGCGGTGGCGGTGGCGGTGGCGGTGGAGGCGTAGGGGGTGGAATTGGAAAAGGAGGTGGTGGAGGCATTGGTGGTGGCGGCGGTGGTGCTGGAGGAGGTGTAGGGGGTGGAATTGGAAAAGGAGGTGGTGGAGGCATTGGTGGTGGTGGCGGCAGCATTGGTGGCGGTGGTGGTGCTGGAGGAGGCGTCGGGGGTGGAGGAATTGGGGGTGGAATTGGAAAAGGAGGTGGCGGGGGCATTGGTGGTGGCGGCGGCGGCATTGGTGGTGGTGGTGGTGTTGGAGGAGGCGTCGGGGGTGGAATTGGAAAAGGAGGTGGCGGCGGCATTGGCGGTGGTGGCGGTGGTGGCGGTGGTGGTGCTGGAGGAGGCATAGGGGGTGGAATTGGAAAAGGAGGTGGTGGAGGCATTGGTGGTGGTGGCGGTGGCGGTGCTGGAGGAGGCGTAGGGGGTGGAGGAATTGGGGGTGGAATTGGAAAAGGAGGTGGTGGAGGCATTGGTGGTGGCGGCGGTGGTGCTGGAGGAGGTGTAGGGGGTGGAATTGGAAAAGGTGGTGGTGGAATTGGTGGCGGTGGAGGTACTGGAGGAGGAATTGGTGGTGGGATTGGAAAAGGAGGTGGTGGAGGAATTGGCGGTGGCGTTGGAGGTGGTGTGGGTGGTGGCATTGGTGGTGGAGGAGGTGCTGGAGGCATTGGTGGCGGGATTGGGAAAGGAGGTGGTGTTGGAGGAGGTATAGGCGGCGGGATTGGGGGTGGTGGAGGTGGTGGCGGAGGTGGTGGCGGCGGAGGTGGTGGCGGAGGTGGTGGCGGCGGAGGAGTTGGTGGCGGAGCTGGTGGGGGATTTGGAGGCGGCATAGGGGCCGGTGGAGGGATAGGAGGCGGAATCGGCGGGGGCGGAGGCGGCGGAGGAGGCGGCGGAGGCGGCGGTGGAGGAGGCATCGGCGGCGGAGCCGGTTTTGGTGCCGGTTTTGATGGTGGGGTGGGCAAAGTTGGTGACTCCGTCCAGCTCGCGGAAGACCCATGAGGGCTCAGTTGAATTTTTTTTTTTTTAGTCGAAAGGCTTAGTTGAATTTGCCTGCTGGTCTTTGTACGTGAATGGCCTGGGTGCCTTGCATGACTCTCTTATCCAAAACTTCATCATTTGCAAATCTTTTTCATCGAAGTTGTGTCGTATCGAAATAAAAATTTTATGATTTCACATGATTGTCTCCGCGTAGAACGCTTGTAAGGTCTCTGAGAACCGTACATCTAATTCCAACATTTCGTTTTCTTTTGTAATTATGAACGTATTTCATTCTTATCATTATTCAAGCTCGTCCTAGCCTCCGATTTTCGTGCTTGTCGTTGTTAAATAAAATTATAATATTGTTATCATATGTTAGGAATCTTTTTGGGGCCAATATATATATATATAAAGGCTTGTGCGAGCATAATATAGAAAATTGAATTACATGAAAATCCATTTTATTAAATGAACGATAATTACGTAAGACGTGCTATAAACAATGGATGGAGAGAATATTTTATGAAACTTAACCATTCACATCGCAAAAATCTTATTGGAACTTTTAGTGGGTCCCAACATGGGTCGTATAAATTCTAAAAATGTGATCAATTCAATTCTAATAAAATCAATTTATACAATACTTGTTGGCATATCATCGTGTCTCATTTGATCGTAATGCATAAGAAAAAAAACTTAGGTCTCTTTCTTTCTGCACACAAGTTTTATTCCGTTGCCTTGTTTGCCACACTTGCAAGCCTCCTCCACCTACGTTGAAGCAACCGATGGTCATTGTCACGATAACCACCCTTGCCATTGTGCTCCTACCTATTAGACATGGCCACGGCCAGTTTTGACCCGGAACCGGCCCAATCAAATCCGGGCCTAGCTCGTTGACCAGGCCCGTGAAATTGGAACTAGGCCCATTGCTTACGGGCTCGGTCTGGTTTCAAATTATTTTTAAAAAATAATAATAATGAAATTTAAAAAAACATTATTTAATTTTTTTTATAAAACAATTTGAACTCTAATTGCCATACATTGTAAGTGCATTGATCTTTAATTACAATGCTTGGCTTGAGTGTATTGACCTTAATTATAAGGCTTGACCTGGGTTTTATACACAATGATTCTAATGTCTCTTCGTTGCCATTCGATGTGGGACTCTCGGCTTGTCTTGAACACCTTTAATGTGAGACTCTTGGCTTGTCTTCATGCAAATGCCAAGAGTCCTACATCAAATGGGAATGAAGAGACTATCAAAGGGATTGTGTATAAAACCCAAGCTAAACCATGAGCATGTGAAGTTATATGCCTTTTGTGGTTACGGTCCTTTGCTAGTTCAGAGCAAGGGGTTTCATTGGACCACTTAGAACCAGACCGGACCAATGATTAGGTTCCCAGTTCTATGATTTACCGGTCCAATTCCTAGTTCTAAAATTAAGTGACCGGTCTTATCAATTCAGTTCCCGGTCCCGCTTTCGAGCCGAATCGGACCGAACCTGAAACCAATCACCCCTACAATTTACATTTTGATTATAAATTATATTAAATAATTCATTATTTCATAATTTTATAATTCACAATTTTTTTATTTCATAATTTATTTTTAAAATTTTTAAATTATGAACCGGAACCGATCGGTTCCGAACCGGAACCTCTAGGGGCGGTTCCGGTTCACACATGGCCATGAACCGGAACCGGCCGGTTCCGAACCGTAGCCATGCCTACTTCCTATCTCGTCTCGCTAGTTTTTCCGCTCTCTCTTTCCTTACGAGTTACAAGCACTCAATGACCATCCTCAACCTCCAGTGAGCTCGTATTAAGGCTAACCATAGGCAATTGACTTTAGAACTTCGATCCAGTTTAATTTCAAGTTAGACGAGCCTTAATTGACTTATGGTTAAGGTTTTTGGACCTCGAATTGAGATTCGTTGAGTTAACTTGAATCTCGACCTAAGATGTATTAAGAATGAATCATGGGTGGAGGAGGGAGAGAGATAAAGAGAGCGCGCATGGCGGCGGGACATCTTGCTGTGGTGACCACCGTCGACGCTAGGGCCATTGAAGGTTCGTAGGGGTTGGTTGGGGTTATGAGTTGACATAGAAAAGAGAGAGGCGATAGAGATGGGTGGCAATTTGAGGTTTCATTGATATTCCTCAAATTAATTACTAAAATTTGCTTGTGCGATGTTCATGCCATGATATATTAAACGAGCACACAAGAGATGGCGATAGGAGGTAGGAAAAGATCCTCCTCTTATCTAAGTATATTATTATGAAAATAAGAATAACAACGTCGTTTTTACCATGAAAGTAAGGGCGATTATAAGTATCCTTTCAAGTCATTTTTCGTGGCCAGCTTAATTTTAACCAAAAAGCAAATGGTAATCCAAAGACTCAAGTCAAGGCTGATATAATTCGATTTAAGTAAATTACTTATCAACCATACGATCAATAAGTGAACGATTTACATATATGTTACATAATCACATGGTTGATCAAAGTCAAGTACATATTACTTTAATTTCCCTTTTCTCGTAATAGATTAGATTTTTGGCTCAATGACAAATTTATATATCAGTTTGATATAATAAATTTGGGTTAATACTGCGAAAAATTCCAAACTGGTATATCTGTGAAAATTTTACCCAAATTATATTTTTTTTTTCACAAAAAATCCCAAACTAGTACACCTGTGACAAATTTGTCCAAACTATTTTTTGATCACAAAAAATCCCAAACTAATACACTTGTGATAATTTTACCCCGAACTAATTTTTGACTACTAAAAACCCCAAATTGGTACATTTGTGATAAATTTACCCTACATTAGTATCCGTTAAATTGGATTAATATTACGAAAAATCACAAATTGATAAACTTGTGACAAACAGATGTGTAAAACCCCAAATCAGTACACCTGTCAATTACCATGTGTCATTAAACTTAGCAATTTGACAGTAAAATTTAACGGAAACTAACGGAGGGTAAATTTATCACAGATGTATCAGTTTGGAGTTTTTGGTGGTCAAAAAATTAGTTCTGAGTAAAATTGTCACAGGTGTACCATGTGGGGTTTTTTGTGTTCAAAAAAATGGTTTGGGGTAAAATTGTCATAGGTGTACCAGTTTCAAGTTTTTTGTGGAAAAAAATAGTTTCAAGTAAATTTATCATAGGTATATCAGCTTGAGGCTTTTTGTGGTGTTAATCTTAATTTTTTTTTTTTGCTCGGAATAAGAAATTTTTTGGCTGGCTTTTGTTGTTTGCTTTCTCCGAAACAAAAGGGCCCATCTTCAGGCCCATTTCACACAGACAGATAAAGCCCATCTTCGTTTTCCCGCTCGAGCAAAACTCCTTCGAGGCTTCGTCCAGAAGAGCTTAGGGTTTTCTCGGCTCCAGCTGCTGAGGCTTCCGGCGAAACCGTCCACCGACGACTTCCGGCGCGATCCCGGCATGCGCAACCGGTCGCTCGGCCCGTAAGGAAACATGCCGCGCACGACGACGGTGGAGTCACCCGGATGCCCGCCGTTCCGGGCCCTCGCCTTCGACGTCCTTGGCCTCGTGAAAGGTAAAGCAGCCGCTCGCCGTCGCTTGAAGTAGCTCGCTTTTGGCCGCAAGCTCGCTTTCTTCGCTGCTTGTGGCCCCTCTGTGTGTGATGTATTGACGCTTCGATTGATGCTCGGCGGTGATCAGTTGTTGAAGCTAGAGGCAGGCAAGGAGGCGTTCCTAAGGTGGTCGAGCGCTGGGGCGAGCCGGAATCGCGTAGTTGCGTGCTTGCCGCATCCATCGACGACCGCAAGCGCGACCCCGTATGTGTTCTCGCCACTTATTGAGCGCTGTAGTTCTGCTGGGGACTACGGATTTTTAGTGCCTCGGTAACTTTTTTTATGCGCGTGTTAGTATATGTTCGGGTGGATTGGCAATCATTTTTCATGACTGCGTAATTGTTTGGGGGGAATGTGTGCCTCCTCGTGGCTGAATTCATGTGCACCTTTGGTTACTTCTTAAGGTGGTTTTTTTTTAGGTTTTTGTTCCTTGTCGATAGGAGAGCCGCCGGACAATTCGTTTAGTCCCTGTCTGTTCCTTTGTGGGGGTATGTGAGGGGTTCTTAATTGCTAGTCGGAAGCTTTCGGCTGTTGAGATCGTATTGACCATGGAAAGATGTGCTTTAGGCTTCTTAATTTAATAAAGAGGTGGATATAATCAGACAACTAGCTGTCATTTGTCGGAAGAATGCATCTGCGTTTCTGATGAGACTTCGGAGAGGCACAATTGTCGAGAAAGAAATTTCGCGGAATGTAACTTATGTCTCGTGAGTTAGTAGTTTTCCAGAGTCTAGGCATTGCTTTTCTGGTGCTTTGATAGTACTTCTGTTGCAAGAATTGCCAATTCTTCGGGAAAAAAATAGCTGACTTGTGCGGTCACTCGACTGAATGGCATGCTTGGTATTGCATCGGATATGCCGCAGCTCTTTCAATATGTCTCACTGTCGGAACTGATTTGGCTTATGTTTTGAGCACATTTGTTTTTGTTTTACTAGTAGGAGCTTATATGCTCAATCTTGACATATAAAGATTGGAGCCCATTGTGCCGTTTGCATGTTTTAGGAAGCTTTTGTAGCTTGTAATACGTTGCTTAAATCATTAATTGGGCTGCATTTTGATCTGGCAGATGCTAGCAGTTGCCAGAAAATGTGGTAAGGTAAGTTACATCATGGAGTTCCCTGCATATATATTGTAATTCCACCTGGTGATGCCAAGTATAAGTGGCCCTCTTTTGATCATGTATCTTCCAAGTTCATTTGACAGATTGAGCTCCTTAACCCTCTTAATGGGGACACTCGAGTTGTAATTTCTGATGCCAGTGACACAAAACCTGAAGATGATCCTATTGTTGGGTTGCATCTATTCAGAAGAGAGAGTACAGAGGAAAGATCCAGGTATGCCATGTTTGTTATGTTATGGTTCGGTCCCCTTCATGTCAGATTGCAACTTTACTGACTGTCCTAATCTAGCTAATACAATCCATCTTCTTGTCTCCAGTTGTTAGTTTAAATCTTTGTTAATAATTGTTTCTGGAATTCATTTTCTTGTCATAAGGTTTCTGCATTGTTTCTGGAATCCTTTCACCTGACACATACTTCAGATTATTTTCTGATTTTCCATCCATATGTATATTCTCATGATGTTTTCCTTTGGCTTCATCAATAGGTCGTGCACTTTACTTTCGTGTACAACGAAGGGAAATGCAGTTATGAGATCCTTTGAAGTTATGGATTCACCTGAAGACTCTATCTCCACTAGCACAACAAATAAATGGGATGTATGTGCTGCAGGGAGTGTATTGTGTTGTAAAGTGGATGAAAGTGAAAAGTATGCCGTAGTAGGGGGGTGAGTACTTTCATGTCACGTAATCCAGCCACAACAGCAAAAAGTCTAGTAATTTCGATCCCCGCCCAGTTTTTGTGCTTGCCATGGCCATCGTTTGGCTAAAAAGCGTATGCTTTCCTTTCCAAATTTTCAGTCATAAAATTGATGGAGATTTTGTTTCTTTGAAATCAGCAAAGGGGTGGAACTTAACATTTGGGATCTTGACAAGTGCGGTAAGCTGTGGACTGCAAAATCGGTGAGTGTTATTACATTACTGAATGAGTATTGCAGCTGTCTCTTTCCATCCGGCATGTGGCTTTCTGACTAATTGCTATGTATTTATAAACACTGTAGCCCCCAAAGAACAACCTTGGAATTTTCACGCCTACTTGGTTTACATCTGCAACTTTCCTTTGCAAAGACGATCATCGTAAAGTCGTGGCTGGTACTAACAGTCATCAGGTAAGTTTCATAAGTTTGAAATTCTTCAAGCGACAATATAGTGCCTGGTTCTAAAAGGTATCCTGGAAGCAAGACTCCTGGGGAATTGTTATCGAGATTCCTTCTTGACCTTAGATCTAATTTTTCAAGAATAGGTTGTTGGGGAATACTTTGATATCTTTGGAATAATATGGTGTTATTGAGAGAAAAACCTAGAGCCGAGGGGAATATACGTAGTTTTTCATTTCAAATGGCATATCTGAACAGAGAAAAGGAAAAAGGTTGATGACAATGTTAATCTGTAAGTTCCACCTTGGTTAGGGCTCTCCTTGGCTTCCGTATTTGTTTTGTTTTATCGGAAGCTAAGTTTTTCAATTTATCCGGTCCAACTATGCTCATTAAGATGAGATGAAAATCAAGCTGTAGGTTGAGATGGAAGACACTGCATTTTTTCACACTAATACAGTATGATTGTACATTGTTGTTATATTTGGAACATGTTGCTGAAATAACATATGTTGGTTTTCACTTTGATGGCAGGTCCGCCTCTATGATATTTCTGCTCAGCGCAGACCTGTTTTATCGTTTGATTTCAGAGAAACTCCCATTAAAGCGGTTACTGAGGATATAGACGGTTATACAGTCTATGTTGGAAATGGGTCTGGAGATCTTGCATCATTTGACATGCGCACAGGTACTTTCTGATTAGATATATGGTAATGATTTGACACAAACCTGACTGATGGTCACATGGCCTGACAGGCCTGACAAGTCTGCCCATTTGGGAGGGCTAGACTTGGGTTTCTGCCGATGGTGCAAGAACCAGACCCAGCCTGCCCCAAGCGCTTAATGTCTAAACGTGCTTTCTTTCTAAATATTTTTCAAGGGGGCGCTTAAGCGTTGGTTTTCCTGAATGCTAGGCTTGGGCTTGCACTATTCCAATGTCAGGGCATAATATTTGTCAAAGGCTAAGTCATTCATAGAGATACCTGCTAGTATTTTAGTTTCTCATTAAGTGTACTGATGGTAGCATTTTTTTTTCCAGGAAAATTGCTAGGATGCTTTCTGGGGAAGTGTTCTGGAAGCATACGATATATATCCAGGCATCCGGACTTCCCAGTGATAGCATCTTGCGGTCAGTACCTGTATTTTAGCTTGGTATCTACTTTGTGGGTAAACGGATGTGTAATCCAGGTCCCAACTTTTATAGTGCGAATTTGCTGTTATGTTGGAGTAGGGCATTTTTTTCCTTCTAAAGTTGGAGTCTGTCTGGGCTAGTGAATTTGTTTGTACTTTTTGTTTACTTCTATGCTCTCTCTCTTTTTCTGGCACTGAGTCAAAAGCTTGATTTGCTTCTAGGACTCGATAGCTATTTGCGCCTTTGGGATGTGAAGTCGCGACAACTTCTTTCTGCGGTATGTTACTTCTGCCTTTTGTGACCTCTTTAAGGTTATTGCAATTACTACTAAAATATGTCAGTCTTGCTGGAAAAGATCTGGAATGTGTAGCAAGAACTATGTGTATTGTGACACGAGTGATATTGTATCTTGTGAAATTTAGTTAGACAAGGTTGTAAAAAATTCCGTGTGCATTTCAGCCTACAAATGGAGGACATACTTTTACATTTATGAGCTTGTAATACTGATGTGACACTTGTCAGAACTTTTCTCCTTTTAGGCTCCATTTGTTTCGTGGAAAATGAATGATTTAGAAAACATTTTCTCAAAAATAATCGCTTGTATCACTTAAAATAACTAATCAATGTAAAATGTTTCATTATCGACAGCAATTTATTTCTAAATATTTTCGTGGACAATGAAAATATTGTTCGTTGATTCATTTTTTTAAGCGATACAAACAATCATTTTTAGGAAAATATATCATTTATTTTCCGCAAAACAAATGCACCCATAGTAAGCCTTTTACATGGAAAATAGTACTCATTCTGTGCATGACCTCTAATTTTTCAATTTTCTTCAATGAAAAAGAATTTTTTTGTACAAAATTGTTGGAGAAGTTTGTACTTGGAGAATAATGAATGAAATTGAACTTAGCAAGGACTCAGACGCTGTTGTTTTAACTACGAGTAGAAAGTTAGCATTTCCTGGGCACTTAAGTCACGGTTATGTTTGTCCAAAAAAAAAAAGTCACGGTTATGTGGTTGGAGTGTCAACTGTAGCTGAGAGTGAAGCAGTAATAGTTTGATTATTCCCTGAAAGCTCAAGAAGGGAAGAAGATTGTATTATTTCCTCAAGTTGAGTGCTATATAGGAATCAAAGAGGGCAATTAGGATAACAGTTTGAAGGGGTGATTTCATCATGTGCATTGGCTGAAGAATGCCCTAATAAACTAGCATGGATGTGTTCTTTTGGTTTTGCCAGTAGAAGCAGTGGCTCCATTTTGTCTGGAGGATCCAATTGATGACATTAGGGAAGTCTTGGACCTAACTAGAATGAATGCCTATATTGGTACTGAAGCCGAGTAATCTCCATCTGCCTGTTGCATCTCTTTGGCTTCAGAGTCTCTCTTCCTGAATTAATTTGCCAATGCATTTCCGGTCTATTGTACTACATTATATGGACACGTCTTGTTTTTGTATGATTCCCGAGGCCTCATATTGACATATCTTGTGGTCCTGTATGATTTCTTATGCCTCAAATTGGTTTGGAGTGTCAATAGTATCTTTATGACGTGCCTCAGATCGATCTGGAGTGTCAGTAGTATCTTTATGACATTTTGTAATAGCTCATTGATTTAATATGCATCAATGCGCACAGGTATTTTTGAAACAGCACCTCAACAGTGTCCTCTTTGATTCTGGTTTTGCTGATGAAGGTAACATCCTCTTTACTTGCTGTAGTGACTTGGGAAATCTTCTGTCTTTCTGTTCTGCTCGTTGCTTAGGTTCTGAGAGGCGAGTAAATTAATTATTTGCTCTATAATATGTTCGGACATACATCTCCACCAAAATTAAAAGGGAAGTTGAACAAGAACGCAAATTGTCTACAGTCAATTGTATTCTTGCTCCTTAGGTAAACAAAAGAATGTACTTGTATTAAATCGTGGATCCTGGAGTTCAAGTTTTGAGCTTGATCTAATGTTTCAAGAAGTGGTCACATTTCTTCATTAACCGTTAATTTCGATAATGCGTGTTTTACTTTGGTGATGAATCTTCACTGTGCACATGCTTGAGCAGAGCCTGTCCAAAATGCAAGAGTTGTGCCGGAAAATGAGGCCTTGAGGCAGAGTTTAGATGAAATCCAATTTGGAGACGAGGAAGGAACGCTCCCAGTGAAGAGGAAGAAGAAGAAGAAGAAGACACATAAAGAAGGCAGAGGTCACAAGACATCCGATAAAGAAAATGAAGGAATGGAAAAGCTGAACCGTAAGAAGAAAATCAAAAGAGCAAAGACGTTAGTTGGTGATGATGCATTGTGACCGGAGATAGTATGCAGCACTTGCAGGCAACAAGTACTGTGCGATTGGGTCGATCCTTGGCCTCTGTGAATCCGTTGAATATTCATGCGGAAGTTAGAGACCAAGCGATCGCCATTCAAAAGTTTTGTCATTCATTAAAGTTTTGGGTGAAGTTATGTCATCTCGTCTCGATTACTAACACTGTAACATGGTTAGGAAAAAATCTCTACATTAAGAGTATCTTCAGTTCTATCCATCTGGAGCATTTGTTGAGATACGGTTCGTGTTATAAGATGTGAATGAGCATTATGATCATCTTGTTGACGAGAAAGATCTTAAGATGAGAATGCAGAAAGTATGCACTCTCGTTTTCATTTCATATTAGACAAAAATGGTCATCATCTTGCAATGTAAGGATACAGCTGAATCGCATTAGATTTTGGTCTTAGATATGCATTCCCCGAGAGATGGATCACGTGACAATCTAGTCGTTAGAAATGGCGGCCCGGGCATAATTTTTTTTAATTCATGACAGAATTTATTTCCCTTTTTAATGGTTATTGTTTTTTATATCTCCCAAGTAAGGACAATTGCACAAAATATAATACAAAATACAATACATAAGACTCGGATGTAGACATACATTTCATTATAAAATCACATTACATCACACTTATTGCATTCCCGTTATAGCGTAGCAGGATTTGGCTTACCAGATGCTGATCAGGTCTCGTCAAGACAGCTTTGTTGCAGCTGTCACGCATGAACACCCAGGTGAGTTTGCATCTATTTAGCTGTGCAGACTTTTCTTTGGTGTTCATCATCATCCGGGAAGTTTGCTCACTTCTCGTCATGCTCATGTTGCTTGCAGACCATCGTGTTTTTTTTTTAACCGGACGAAAAGGTAGACTCGGCGCGATAGCGGTCCAGTTTATTCCGGTCTGAATAGCACCGCTGCAAGTATCCAACAAAAATGACAAAACGTCCCAGATCAAACGCTCAAACACATAGGCTTAACCATTTTTGTCATCATGTTGGTCTAGTTTTGTGATAACACGCCGTATTATGAGTAACACGTGAAATTTTGACCATGCACATTTGCAAAAGGGATAACACTAGCTCTGATACCATGTTAGAAAGTCCAACCCAAAAGTTTAAGCTGATAGGTGGAGGAGACCACATAAATATAAAGAGCATTTAGGATCCATTATTAATCGATGTAGGATAATACTTCAACGGTAATCAATCTCCTCGCCAAGCGAAATGGCAAACATCAAGTGCTACGACATTCAGATATCAAATTGCATCTCCATTTGATGGTTTAATTCCTTTACATGAATGGACATCAATCTCACAATTTCATGATGCCCCGCTGGTTCAACCGTGGGAAAGTCTAGACTGTTAAAAGTCCCTTGACACATTCTACTGCTTGAAAAGGACGCAATCTATCCGAGATTAAACCTATGCCACAAAGCTAGGGATGCGTCCCTCTTATAGTCTTATCAGGAAGATATCTGCACTCTTCATTAAGGAGTATTCAGCTGTTGAATTGCGCTTCAACTTACCAATTCAAACACGTGAATTACTTTGCCCCAGTTCACATCATTCTACAAGGTGTTGCGCTACAAGACACTGTTCAAACTGTCGGACCTGTCAACTTATCTTCTCATTGAAGATCAATGTATGCATACCACATATAGAAAAATTTTCACATGGACAGTACTTATGGTGTGCACAGTTCCTCGGTAGCTGTGCAAACCACCCGCTCCAAATTTCATCGCTCATGTGAACACTTTCCCATGAATCATGCTGTTCAAATTTCTCAAGTTTTTTGTCGATGACCCACAGATCAGTGAGTTGTCGGGCTCACCAGCTTTAAGCTGCTTTAATGGTACAACGCAACTTGCGGGACCTCCGAAGTTCAAACTCACTGCAACAAATTAATCTCTCTCACTCTCAAAAGTTAGCCATGGAGGGTTACTTTTAAAGTCCATCTCTTTTGCTCCAACCAGACCAAGCTATTCTTGTGATGGTCATCGCTTTACAGATGCTAAAGGGATACACATAAAGAAGGATAGAGAGACTAGAGAGAGCAAACAGAACATCTAAAAGAAGAGAGATTCAAATTTGCTTTACACCGAAGAACACCGCGTCCTTTCTCCTTTGGACATGCGACATCCTTGCATTGCATCCATCCATAAATTTTCCCTCTTTCTGATTTTCTTTTTTCCCTAATAATAATTTCCGAGTTTGACTTTCTCTATCGACTTGGGTATCCTGGCAATTATTTAGCTGATAATCACTGCCAAGGATGTTCCCATCAGGCCAATCATTTGATCCATTCTTTTAATGAGGCATCATTTCCCGGCAAGAACAAAGGCGGTCGCTTTGCTTTATAAGAACGACAAATAATCACCGGAACACATGCTAAGAAAGGAAAAAAAAGACAAACGTTAAAGTAAAGAAAAAAACTAGGGTTTGCTGGGGGCCTGCTTATATCTTCTTGTTAAGGAGACAAATGCTGCAAAAATTGGCTGGCATATATTCCAAAGTGAAACTAGTTCCTGGTCTTGGTGTGGTTTCAAGATTTACTCGGGCTATAACAACCACAGCTTCAGTAGATATAGAATGGCCCCAAGAATAATCTGTTGTTGTTCAATGATTTCGGGTTCTTTGTTCTTGCGTGCCGACATTTTTCATGGATTGGATGCCTTTCTTCTTTTCTTGCTTCGATTTAACTTCTCTCGGGTTCACGCGAGATGAAAACAAAAGGTCATGGAATTAAAACGAGCAAAAAGCTGATAGCCCGCAGCTTCCCACATCAGAGTCCACATGTGACGCGGCCAAAAAGAAAGTGTCAGCTTATGAACACCCTGTTTTAACATCGGGGCATGTAGGACTAGCGTCTGCTGAACCAGTAAAAACTTCTGCTGAACCGCATTGTCGGTTTCATTCATCTTGATGAGTAACTGATGTGTGTTGTTTTGCCTGAAGCCAAAGTGATCCTTTCAAACGAGCGTACCAGGGAAGCGTTAACCGTTAGGATAGTGTCGGTGCCTCCATTTCGAGGATGGAAAACGCAAGACAAAAATGTCAAAGTAAAGCATACAGTAGGGTTTGTACTAACACCATGTACAATGGTAAGAGAAAATTACCGAAGAAGTTTTAAACCTATCGTGCTTTTATTAATTTAGTCATTAACCTATTAATTATATCAATTGAGTCCTGAACATTTTTAAGTTTTGTCAATTGAGTTAATTCGGCCTATATTGACTGGAAGTCACTGACGTGGATATTAGCCGTCCTTGACCGATGTGGCACGGTCAAGGATAGCCGGCGCTGATGTGAATATTTTTAATAATATTTTGATTTTTATAATTATTTTCCTTTTCTTTACTTTTTTTTGGTTTTCAGAGTGAGGGCTGCGAAGGCGTTGCAGTCCTAGCCCCATGCCCTCAACAGCCATAGCTAAGGTCGGCCTATTGTACTTGTGCCAATTCAGTTTTAAACCTTATAATTATACAATTGAGTCATAAACCTTTGCATTCCATCTTGCCAATTATTGTCAGAAAATCGCTGATATGGATACCGGCCGTCCTACATGACACGATTGACGTTAACGTGAACAAATTTTATAATTTTATAAATTTTTTTCTGAACTTTTTAATATTTTTCTTTTCTTTTCTTTCTTTGTTTTTTTTCAACTCTGGGCTGACGAGGGTCACGGGCCTTTGCCCAGATCCAGGCAGGGGCCAACACCCTCATCTAGACCAGGCAGAGCGTCACAACCCTCACTAGCCAACGGGCGAGGATGTCGGCCCTCACCTAGATTTGGGCAAGGGCACAGAGGCCCTCACCGACCCACAGTTGCAAAGGAAAAAAAATAAAACATAAAAAATTATTCACGTCAATGCTGACCGTACCTCGTAAGATTGCCAGCGTTCATGATAGCAATTTTGGGCCAAAATTGGTTGAATGAACTGCATTAGCAAATGGTTGAAAGGTTGAGGACTTAATTGGCATAATCGAAACATTTAGGATTAAATTAGTACAAGTGTAATAGGTTTAAGATTTTGTTTTAGTACTTTTCCCTAGTTTAGCACTTCTCGGATGTCGGTCTGGGGAGGTTATCTTAAGTTGAGATGCGCCTTAGCTGTAAGCCACCCCTCATAGCATCCACTTAGCTATTCGAACGAATCATCTATGAGCGTCAACAAGAGCAGAACTCGACATGCTTGAAGGCTTTGGAATGTTGAGAATTCACCAGATCTGATCGTTAACGGAGAAAATCAAGAATACATATCCCCTCTAATCATAATGCGATGATTGACCGAGCCGAGGGGAATGTTTGCCAGCAAAAAAACTTCTAAAGAACTATCGAATTCACAGGTTTTCTTCCACTAAACAATTCTTATTCCAATGCCAACATTCTCTGAACATGGATTAGAAGAATCATTGCAAATGTTGACCCAAAAACTGGCGAAGAATTCCGGTGCAAAGAACATAACCTAACTTGCCTCCACGTTCTAGATTTGGACTTTGGTATTTTTTTTCTCCTTAGTCTTTTAATTCTGAGTATAGGTCGAGTCTAACATAAATTCGAATTCATGCAAAAATGTCAACTTCACCTACAACCCAATGCCCACCCACCAATCGCGAAGCAATCAAAGGACGGATCCCGTGCGACGACGGTCTTCGGTTCCTTCACTTTCTTCACGAAATGATAATGGTTCAAACGAGGGAAAAGATCGGTCTGGGGGACAGGACGCCGCGCTGGGTAAACCATTCATAGATTTCTTCGTCTTCTTCAAGAACGACAACGGTACGCAAGCTAAGAGAGGGTCTGAGCTACGACGAAACCGTGTTCTGAAAAATACCTGGAGATTTCTAGGAATTGTAAGGAGGGTCCATCTTTTTGCATGAATAAAGAAAGGGCATCCTATCTTCCAACTGCCTAGCGTACCCAATTCCTATTGAGAAAGACGTAGAGACAACCACATGGGACTTCTAGACTTGGACTATATGGCCACAACACAACCCACGCAGAGTCGTTTGCGGGGTGCGGGTTTAGGACCACATATCCCCCTTGTTCTCTTGTCAATTTGGGACATCATTCATTGGCCAGCTGAAAACCCTGTTCATGGCCGGTCTTGCTTGCTTTTTCTTCCCCGGATGCAACTGGATTCGAGAATGCACTCAAAAATATCCGAAACCTATTGTGTGAATGTTAATTGAACTCTAAACCTTTTGATTTGATCAATTTAATCATAAATTTTTTAACGATTTATCAAAATAATCTTTTTGTGGCCTAAGCTCTAACGTGGACGCCTGCCATCTACATGGCACGACAAACACTAACGTAGATAATTTTTATAATTTAAAAAAAAGTTCTAAATTTTTTATTTTATTTTTGTCATTATTGTGGCTGACTGGCCGAAAGGACTACATTGGCAAATTGTCAGAATGTTTAGAACCAAATTGACTAAATTGAAAGGTTTATGACTAAATTGGTATTTATAAGATAGGGTTTATGACTTTTCCGGTAATTTTCTCACATAAGTGGTCATGAGAATAAATTGTGTATGGTTATATGAATCGGTCTCATTGCGCATGCGTTTTAGTCTTCAGGGGCATGAAAATGATTCGCATAGATCACACACCCGTTTATAATTTCTTGTCTTGCACGACTAGGGAGATTTTGCCTTTGGGAGGACAATAGTTTGTTCTAGGTACTTAAATTTTTTCGGACCATATATGCTGGCAAAAAGGCCAGGCCTCCTCTAAAGAGTAGTGCGGTCTCTCCTCTCAAATGAGTAGGAATGATAGGGAAAGGCAGATCGAAATTTGTTGTGCAACTAATGGATAAGTTTTTTCTAGTAATAATGCGAGGTATCCGGACTTTCGATTCAGTTAGTCACCATGGATGAAAGTAGCCTACCATGTCACATTCAATGGGTAAAAAAGCCATTTAATGTGAGTAAGGCGAGAGGAAAAGTGCCCAAAAAGTCTTAAGCCTGTTATATTTGTGCAAATTCAATCATAAACCTTTTAATTGCATCAATTTAATCCTAAATATTTTCACATTTGACCATTTAAGTTCTTCCGACCAATTTAGGCTAGAAATTGCTAATGTGAATGCCAGTAATCCACGTGTCATGGCCGGTGTTAATGTTGGCATTTTTAATAATTTTTGGTAATTTTTTCTTTTTTTCCTTTCTTTTTTCTCATTCTTTTTTCTTTATCTTCTCTTTCTGCCAGTGGCCGGCGAGTGCCGGTGAGGGCCTCCCTTACCAGATCTAGCAAGGGCGAGGGCCTGGCAACCGGCCTCAACCACTGACAAAAAGAAAAAGGAAAGAGAAAAAATAAAATTATTAAAAAATAAAAAAATTATTTAAAAAAATGTTCAAGTCATCACCAGCTATGCCACGTAAGACAGTTGCTATCCACGTTAGTAGTTTACAGCCTAAATTGGTCGGATAGACTCAATTGGCAAAACGAGAAAATGTTTAGAGCTCAATTGACACAATCGAAAGGTTTATAACTAAATTGGCACATATGCGATAGTTTTGGCCTGACCTACTTTGGATGAAAGACGACACAATTCAGATACAAAATTTGACACAACCGAACCATATAAGCTTCGGGATTAAAGCATGAGGTATTGGAAACGTGGAATTGCTGACTCGTCCCAAACACACACAATCACTCTCAATTGTTCCCCGAAGCTTAGCTAGTATGGATGCAAGTATATTCTACATGTAACATCATGGCCACATGGTATCCACGTCAGTAATTTTCCCAGCAAAATTAACCAAATTTTGAAAGATTTTGAATTAAAATGCACCAATTATAAAAGAAATGAAAGTTCAATTTATTGGGCAATTATAATCAAAACTTGGTGATCCATTTACAAAATACATAAAAATTATGGTATATTATTTAGCACACTCTCAATTGTATAAACAAGGAATAATGATATAAATGGTTCATGAATTTTGACCTAATGTATGATGTCGTCTTTAAACTTTAAATTTATTCAATGTAATTCCTAAACTTTATCTCAATGTGTAATGTGGTCCATAAATTTTTGGTACTTGTTTAATTTAGTTCCAAGAATTATATAAAAACATTCAATGTTATCCCTTTATTAATTCAAGTTTGGCAACAACATTGAACATTTTAATATAATTTAAGAATTATATTTAACATATACCAAAAATTTAGAAACCAAAATGAACAATTTAAAAGTTTAGGAAGGACATTGCACATTAAGCTAAAGTTTGAGAATCATATAGAACAAATTAAAAGTTCATGGATCACATTCCACATTGGTTATTGAAGAACCTAGTGATTATCTAGGTCTTTATTGTGTTACACGCAATCAACTATACGAATCAAAAATGTCAAAAGCGTCCCCCCGCATCACTTGCTAAAAGGTCAGGCATTATGATCTTGAAGATCTTCATTTAAAGCATATTCGTACCTTAAAAATATGCTTTGCCTCTTTGCAGAGCGCGAGAATTAAACCCCCGTGCCTATGATACCGATCTCCCTACCCCTCTAATCCCTTTTATCAGTAAATTCGCATGCCTACTGGTGCTCGTGTTCAATTTTGAAAGCGTGCTTTGCACGGTGTTTTTTTCCTTATTTTTTTAGCGAATTTAACCGGCGCCCGGGACATCCATTATACGAGATTTCTCGTCTGAAAATCTTGATAAATCTCCATCAAAAGTCAATGAACATGATCAAAACAAGGTCTTCAGAGGGCACCCACGTTAACAGGGCAGCGGTGAGTTTACCGGAATGACCCGGAGCATGAAAGCCATCAATAGAGTGGGCCCCCCCCCCGGCCCCCCTTAGGCCCTTTGCCGTGCCGACGCATGTAGCGGATCGCATGACAATCTTAAATTCCGCCTAATTTTTGTCCGTAATTTGCGTCCGGCCTTTTCACCTCTCCGTCTTTTCTAATTATTTATTATTTTATTATTTCGTCCGCTTTTATTATGGCCGCGATAATAATAATGATAATAATAATAATAATAATCACCCGCGGTCCCCGCTACCAACGCGTATTTCTTTTCCGCTAATACAAAGTCATACGTTCTAATTATAGCCTCCCACTTATTTACCTCCTTTTTTTTTCCTTGTCTTTTCTTAATTTTTAATTAGTCTTGGAAACTATTTACCGCAATTTTTTATGTGGGTGGTACACCTGGGATCCGTTTGTCCGTTGGTGTGTCGGGATGACCGATAGATTTTCCGCTGTTTGACCAATAAATATTTCGTTTTTTTTTAATTTTATTTTCCGATTTTTTTTTGGAATTTTTGATTGGCGAAGTGGTGTCATGGGTATCATTTGATCTCAATGATTCGTGCCTCTAATTATGCGAGCGTTGGCGGTCCATTCACGCCACTTCTTCCATCTTTTTTTCCTTTTTCTTTTTCTTCTTTTTTTTATATTTTTTGCCCAACAATTTCGAAATGATAAATCCGAAATTCTAAGGTTGTGATCGTCCTTAAATTATATATTAAAAAAAATGGCATGACGTGTCGTGTAAAAGTGACTTACAATGTAGGCGGTGCTAATGGGAGAATGTCTAGTGACAGCTTGGGGTATTGACTAGGAATTGGATATTCCTTAGCTTCTCCAAATAAACTAAACCGTTAGACTCAAAGCATTAGATTATGAAATATTTTGTTAAATTAAAGGCGTTGGAGGAACTCGTCAAAATATGTGGATAGAAAGAAGCTTTTGTCGTTTCTGAAAGTGCCGTTTTTCTTGCCGATATAATGAAATTGTAAATATTTATTTGTTAGACATGACTATTTGTTGTTTTATTTGAATGAAAACGTAACCCATTTGGATAAGACCCGTTTATTTATTTATTTATTTTGAGAATTGCCTAAGTACTATATCCATAGGACACGTAAATTTACACGACGGTAGATCCTTAGGGCAAGCTTTGCACCACAAGAAAAGAACGTTACCAATTGGCGAAATAGCCTGATGAAAATTATGAGTGGCGCCCATCCCCCGTGACAAGTAAAGAAAATCATATTTTTAATGGGATTGGCATCATCGATTATTTAAAGGGGTTGATGTCGCCATTTTGTTAAAATCTCTTGACCATCGTATTTTTAGGTTAAAAAAAAAAAAGGGGACTGCAATCTTGATTCTTTTTTTGGATCCGTTGAATGGTTACGGAGCCAATTTGCATGGTTTTTATCAAGGAAGGATGATTACTAAGATCTGGCTTTCCAAAAGGAACTAGTTTGGGAACAAAAAATGCAAAATCTGTAGTTTTTCTTTTCGATGGAAGATGGGGCAAAGGGAAGAAACACCGCCGATTTGTCGGCTCGATGAACCTCCACTTGTGTTGCTGTGGGGTTTCCCAACCGCGTATGAACCATGTTCGATCCTTGGAATTTGGTTTTTGTCAAATCCCATGATTTTATTTTGAAAAAGGTCCTTTTGTTGAAAAAAAATAAGTCCATCATTGCTGACCGATAATTGTCGAATAAAGGCTAGCAAAAGAAATCTATCACAAAATCTAGACCATCGGGTTTGACTGGTCTTATAGGATCCGATTAAGATTTCCTTAGCCATTCACATGTTCGGTCATCATACGAATCAAACTAACAGTCTTGAATAGAAAACGTAACCCATTTCCTACTAGGCCGACCACATTGGCGGTGATTGAGAATTGCCTAAGTACTAGATCCATAGGACACGAAATTTACACGGCGGTAGATCCTTAGGCAAGCTTTGCACCGCGCAAAAGAACGTTACCAATTGGCGAAATAGCCTGATGAAAGATGCGCGAGTGGCGCCCATCCCCCGTGACAAGTAAAGAAAACCATATTTTTAATGGGATCGGCATCATCAATTATTTAAAGGGGGTGATGTCGCCATTTTGTTAAAATCTCTCTTGACCATCGTATTTTACACATTAAAAAAAAAATGGGGACTGCAATCCAAAAGTGCCGTTTTTATCACGTTGAATGGTTCTCGAGCCAATTGAGTTAGTATCAAGGAAGGATGATTACACACCGATCTCGCTTTCCATTACGCGGCACAAGCTTGGGAACAAAGATACGTGCAAAATCTGTAGTTTGATTTGGACCTTGCGATGGAAGATGGTGCAAATTGGAAGAAACACCGCCGATTTGTCGCTCTCGATGATGCTCCACTTGCTTGCGTGTTTCTTTCCCATCACTTTCGTACGTATGAACGGGAAATCCTCGATCCTTGGAATATTGGGTTTTGTCAAATTCATACATGATTTTATTTTGAAATCCAACCTACTCTTTTCGAGGAAAAAAATAAATGATCATCGAGCCGACCGATAATTGTCGAATACAAGGCGTAATTCAAGAAATCTATCACATGATCTAGACCATCGGGTTTGACTGGACTCTTATAGGATCCGATTAAGATTTCCTTATTTTCAAGGGTCCACCTTGAATTTGATATATATATATATATAGAAATATATTGCGCTCATACAATAATTAACAAGATTCTTTAATATTAGATTTAATACCATCAAAAATCCCAAACGGAGTAGGAGTGTGATAATTTTGTCTCAAACTTTTGACGACACGTGTCGCAAAACCGCGGTACAGCTGGGCTGCCGGCTGATAATTTGTCTGGAACATACCACAACGGCCCCAAATTCCCGTGACGTGGTGACAATTAGGGCGATCATTACAGTGAATAAATCCCGAATTAAATTTATTTTTTTTCTGGGCTAAAATTTTAATATTATTTTTTAGTTTTTGATAAGTATTAATTTTTTATTTTTTCTTTTATTTTTTTTTCTTCATCTTTTTGGCCCACATTGGTGTACGGCCCTAAATATTCACACCGAACCCTTCCCGGGAAAAAGGACACTCGATACTATATTCCAATAAAATAATTATTCGATGAGTTTTTTTTTTTGGTCAAGAATTATTCGATGAGTTTGACTATTAAAATTGTCGAATGAGTACCGAGGAAGGTTAAAGAAAAAAAAAAAAAAAAAATAAAAATTCAAAAAATTTTCCTGTTTTTGCGCCCCATTTGCTGTAAATTGAAGAGACCAATTTGGGGTTTATTCGTCAAAAAAATAAATAATTTTATGCATTTTTCAATTGGTTTGAAGTAAAATTGTCACAAATGTATTAGTTTGAAGTTTTTTGTAGTAAAAAAAAAAGTTTAGGGTAAAATTGTCGTATGTATGTACCTGGGTTTGGGGTTTTTGGTGGTAAAAAAAAATTCGGAATAAAATTATCACATGCGTACCAGTTTAGGATTTTTTGTGGTATTAACCCTTAATATTATAGTTTTTTCTTAAAAAAATCCGGATTAAAATAAAAATGGGGTGTTTGTGGAAATGTTTTTAAAATAAAAAAGGCAAAATTGACTTTTCGTGGATGGGCGAGTGGCGGGCGATGATTACGAGCCCCTCACGGGGTCAGAGCGTATGAAGTCTTCATGCCACGTGGGCCCCATCACCACCACCCATCCTCGCCCCCCACTCTCTCTCTCTCTCTCTCTCGCGCGCGCGTTGCGCAGCTGATGCACTGGGTCGCATCACGGACGAGGCGACGACTAGATGGAGGCTCCTGATGACGACACGTGTCGCTGCACCGCGGTACAGCTGGGCTGCCGGCTGGCACCGTTGTCTGGTTACGTGTGCGGGACGGCCCCACGCGCCTTCCCGTGACGTGGACCGCGGGTTAGGGCGGGCTTTACAGTGAATAAATCCCGAATTAAATTTATTTTTTTCCGGGCGAATTAATTTATTGATAAGCGGGTATTTTATTCGCTTTTTTTTTTTTGTCTCTTTTTGGCCCACATTGGTGTACCCTAAATATTCACACCGAAGCTTCCCGGGAAAAAGGACACTCGATACTATATTCCAATAAAATAATTATTCGATGAGTTTTTTTTTCGGTCAAGAATTATTCGATGAGTTTGACTATTAAAAATTGCCGAATGAGTGCTTCGAAAAAAGAAAAAAAAGAAAAGGAGTTGCTCCCTTCTTTTCCTGTTTTTGCGCCCCGTTTGCTGTAAATTGGAGAGACCAATTTCGAGATATTCGATAAATAATTTTATGCATTTTGCAATGTACAGGTTGTGATGGCATATTAATATTAGCATGGCCTTGATAAAAATTCT
Source organism: Syzygium grande (assembly GCA_024733475.1). Taxonomy (NCBI): domain Eukaryota; kingdom Viridiplantae; phylum Streptophyta; class Magnoliopsida; order Myrtales; family Myrtaceae; genus Syzygium; species Syzygium grande. Next base: position 31,919,095 of record JAMXDD010000008.1, on the reverse strand, counting down.
AGAGCCGGAACTTATCGATAGATTTGCTTGATCGATAATAGTGAAGACACAGGAACCGACTCTAATAAGCACCGAATAATAAGCGATTTCCATTTTATAGTGCCATCATAAATAATTGTAGAGTGAATATACGGCCAAGTTACCAATTCCAAAGCCGGATTTCCAGGACATGTAATCATATTATATCATATACGCTATTTATGAATTTCCAAATTTTTTTTTTCTGAAAATTGTCGATGGAAATTTTCATCTGGTCGAGGTAAGTATTCGGAAATTAGTTTTCAAATAACGCATAAGCGCGTTTGGTCCCGATAGTTCACACCGGTGGGAGCAAGTAGCCACTTGCTCGAATTTTTTTTTCTTTTTTTTTTTAACTCGCGAGAAATAGTCTGACCAAAAAAATTAAAAAACAAATCGCGACAAATGGCAATTTCGTAATTAACGAGCTCTTTCTCCCCGACAAAATTGAAACGGAATTTACGTGCGGCGCGACGCGCGAGGGCGACGGTGCACCAACCTAGCGCAGGGTCCCTTTCCAACGGCGACGATGAGCACGACGCCGTGGGGCCGGCCCCACGGAATTAAAAAACCATCCTTCCTTTCATGCGACGCCGTTTTGTGGACATCGAACCCCGTGATGTAATTAGCAAATATGACTCATCAAAAGTGTAGACGAAAAGGGTACGTAGTCAAAAACAGAAAAGAAAAGAAGAAAAGAAGAAATAGATGCGGGAAAAATCATCAGCGAGAACGGCGGTCCGATCGATGTTAGTTGTAACTTGGGACTAAATTGTAGATTTATCGAGTTGTAATGTACGTGGCGTCGCAACGCTCGTGCCTAGTGAAACGGGTTCAGAAAATCGCGACCCCTTAAAATTGGGTGGACCGGCTTCTTGAAATCCGGCATAAATTGTCGCACAACGAAAGCGTCGTAGCTCTGAAGGCGCCGTAACTGTGAGGCGATTGTCGAACAGCTTGTAAAGACAGCGAAGAAACCCCTTTTCTCTACCGAGGTTGCTCATCGGGAGAAAAACGTATCATTAAAAAAAATCTAATAACCACCGACCCAAAATGCGGAAATACATGCAGCAGCTGAAGAAAAAACAAGTAGTACAACGATGTAATTTCTCCTTATTTTTTGGTTCGTTAAATGACAATGTAATGTCCAGGTGATACGCGTAATGTCGGTAAGATAACTGCAGTTGATTTTACACGTCTAAGAGCGCACTAATAGCACTAATTGAAACTTCTCGCTTCACATTAAACTAGCTAATCGACTACGTTAAAATGGCTTAGTGGGCCTGGCCTAACGCATCAACCGGCATGATTAAACCTAAATTAAGTAATGTGCCCATGTTGGCAAAAAAAACGAAGAAAGGAGAGGCGGTAAATCATTGGAGATTGATGCTTTCCCGCTTTCTTAAGCCAAGAACAAAAGGAGCTTTTTCGAGTCACCCGCCTGCTGCCCCCTCGCAGTTTCGATGGCTCTCTTTCGTTTGGATTTTTTTAACCCCCATTAGCAAATAAATAGTCGTTATAAATTGTACAGGCTCGCTTATATAAATTCGATATAATTATATACGAATCGTAATTATTTTTAAATATTTTTCTGGCAATATTAGGCACAAAATATTTGATGGAGGTTTGGCTTTTAAACCGTTGGGCGAGCTTCCTTGGCGTTTAAACATGGTACAATTCGCTCCTCTTTTTTCGGTTTTTTGGCTTTTTGATCTTATAATCCATGATGACCCCCTTTTTTTTCTTCTTTTTTTAAAGCCGAATATGATATAATATTACCCTTGACCATTGACCGGAACGCTTCAAACATTAGTTGGAGCACGTCCAGGCCTCGAGCGGACGTTATCTTTATTCATGTTTTTCCTTTACCAGTATACGGAAATATCATATGAATAATGCACGCAAAATTAGAAGGAAAATCATAGCGTTTTGTTAATTGTAAAAACTATTTGTTTTTACGGTACCAAAAAAAAAAACCTTGACAAAAAGGATTAAACAGTGCATTTGAAAACCATTTCACTTCCAACAAAATCGATTTTTTATTTTTACTATAGCATCCGAGATTCGAGATAACGTCGGATACTTCTTTTTGCGATTAATCAAATTTGAACCCATAATCCACGTCCCGTGCCACGTGTCAAGAAATGAGAAATGGATTTCGATTAAGTACGGGCTCCGTTTGTTCCGTGAAAAATGAATAATTCAAAAAAGAAAACATTTTCCTAAAAATAATCGTTTACGTCGTTTATGAAAATGAATGGACGGAAAATATTTTTATCACCCATAAAAATATCTAGACATAAATTGTTATATGCATTACATTTTTTTATCGATTAATCATTTTAATTAACATGAATAATTGCTTTTAAAGAAAACATTTTGTAAATCATTAATATTCCGTGAGACCAGCGCTGCCTTTATCATAATATTTCCACGGCAAAGGGACGGGATCGAAACGATGGCGTGTGGCGCTCTCCCACTTTCGGCACAGACACGCAAAAAAAAACAAAAAAACACAGTTTTGTTCGACGGTAGATAAAGCGGCGCGAGGGGGGCAATAAGGTAATTGCACGAATCGTTACCCCGGGTTGGCGGATTTTTCATTTGAGTCCCCGAGAGCCATCTGATTTTGACAAATGACGCGACGCCCAAACGGGACTCGAAACCCTCCTGTCCGGGTCACCGCTCCGAACCGAATTCCTGTTCTTCTTTTTTTCTTCTTCTTTTTTTTTTTAAATTAGAAATAAATAATATTTAGAAAAGTAAAAGAGAAGAACGAAAAGTCGGGGAGTCTCGTGAACGCGAGCGCACTTTGCCCGCCGGCGACCGGGGCTTCGGACCTCTTCCCCCAGCGCCGGCGACGGAGAGTCGCCGGAATCCGGGGGCACCGCAGGCTCGCGGCGATTAATCCACCCCCACCAATGATTAGTCTTCCCGAAACATCGTTACAAACTCCCCCAATAAATAATGGGTCGCCCCCTTCACAGGAAAGGAGATAAAAAAAGAGGCAAAAAAAAAAGAAGGAAATTATTGCCCCCTCAATTTGCTTTGAGCTACTTACTATTTGAAAATGGGAAATTGAGGAGTTGGGAGTAGAGTTTTACAAAAGAAGAAGAAGAAAAATAAAGGCCACCACCATCTCACGAGAGACAAAAGTTGCCACACGGAAAAAATTTAAAACAAAGATTGGAAAATTTAAAGAGAGGAAGGAAGTCGAGGTGGGGAGAGGGAATAATGACATGAACAGTTCTTGAACTTTAGCCCAGCATGTAATATAATTCGTGAATTTTTAATTTATTTAATTTAGTCCCCAAATTTCAATCAAAGTTCAATGTGATAATTAGATTTTTAATTTGTTCAATATAATCTTCGAGCTATCGAAAATATTCAATGCAATCTCCAAACTTGAATCATCAATTGAAGGACTACATTGAATATATTTCCTTATAGTTCATAGGACTAAATTAACGGTGATTTTAAACAAATCAAGAGTTCGGGAATCATATTGCGCGCCGGATCAAAATTCACAGACCGTTTAATATCGTTTTCCCGTCCGAAGGAAAATTGCAAATAGAATATTATTGTAAAGAAAAAGAAATCCAAGAAAAATGAAAAGATGGAAAGAGGGAGAAAGTTAGAGAGAGAGAGGGGGGGGGGGAGGGAGGGGGAGAAAGTTAGAGAGAGAATCTGGTGGGCTTTTGAGCTGTGATTTAGCTGTCCGTCGATGCATTATTTTCTCGCGTCTCCGCACTTCCCCCCTCTCACTTCACAGTTCACGCGCACATTCCCCCCCCCAAAAAATCCCCCTAGAAAAAACCCTTCTCCTTCCGCCCCCTTCCCTTTCTCTCTCCTCTCCATACGCACGCACACACACACCCCAACACTCTCTCTCTCTCTTCTGCTCGCCGCCCACGCTTTCTCTCTCTAGCGCTCCCCCCCCTCACCCCGCCGAGATCTCGCGAGCTCCGGCCGGCGGACGAACCCACATTGCTGCGGTCCAGAGGGGGAGAGAGCGACGGGGACGCTGCCCGGCGAGAGAGAGGCACCGGCGCGAAAAGTGGCATTCTTTCCGTCCTCAGATGCCTCACGTGCGATGAAGAAGACGACGACCCATCTCTTCCTCCTCCTCCTCCTTTGCGCCGCCGCCGCCGCCGCCGCCTCGTCGTCGTCGGAGCGCCTCCCGGTGAGCCCCCATGGCGGCCTCACCGACGCCGAAGCCACGTACATCAAGCAGCGCCAGCTGCTCTACTACCGGGACGAGTTCGGCGACCGGGGCGAGCACGTCGCCGTCGACCCGTCCCTCGCCTTCGAGAACCCCCGGATCCGGAGCGCCTACGTAGCCCTCCAGGCGTGGAAGCAGGCCATCCTCTCCGACCCCAAAAACTGCACCGCCGACTGGGTCGGATCCGACGTGTGCGGCTACACGGGCGTGTTCTGCGCCCGCGCCCCCGACGACCGCAAGATCCGCACCGTCGCCGGCGTCGACCTCAACCACTGCGACATCGCCGGGTACCTCCCGGAGGAGCTTGGCCTCCTCGCCGACCTCGCATTGTTCCACATCAACTCCAACCGGATCTGCGGCACGGTGCCCCACAAGTTCGACCGCCTGAAGCTGCTGTTCGAGCTGGATCTGAGCAACAACCGCTTCGCCGGCAAGTTCCCGGCGGTGGTCCTGAGGCTGCCGTCGCTCAAGTTCCTGGATCTGAGGTTCAACGAGTTCGAAGGGACCGTCCCCAAGGAGCTCTTCGACAAGGACCTGGACGCCGTCTTCATCAACGACAACCGCTTCCGCTTCGAGCTGCCCGACAATTTCGGCAACTCCCCCGTCTCCGTCATCGTCCTCGCCAACAACAAGTTCCACGGCTGCGTCCCCTCGAGCTTGGTCAACATGTCCAACCTCAACGAGATCATCTTCATGAACAACGGGCTGAGGTCGTGCCTGCCGACGGAGATCGGGAGGCTCAAGAACGTGACGGTGTTCGACTTCAGCTACAACCAGCTGGTGGGCCCGCTGCCGGAAGGGGTCGGCGGGATGGTGAGCTTGGAGCAGCTGAATGTGGCTCACAACTTGCTGTCGGGGAAGATTCCGGCCGGCATCTGCGCGTTGCCCCGGTTGGAGAACTTCACTTTCTCGTACAATTTCTTCACCGGAGAGCCGCCGTCGTGCTTGAGGCTGCCGGACTTTGACGATCGGAGGAACTGCCTGCCGGATAGGCCGTTGCAGAGGTCGCCGGCGCAATGTAAGTCGTTCTTGTCCAAGCCTGTGGATTGCAGTGCCTTCCGGTGTACTCCTTTTGTGCCTTCTCTGCCCCCGCCTCCTCCGCCTCCACCTCCACCTCCGGTGGTTCTCCCTTCGTCCCCGCCGCCCCCACCACCCCCCTGTGCATTCACCTCCACCGCCGCCACCAGTTTACTCGCCTCCGCCACCGCCACCATCGCCGCCACCGCCAGTTTACTCACCTCCCCCACCTCCACCACCCCCGCCACCAGTCTATTCACCTCCTCCGCCGCCACCACCGCCGCCGCCATCGCCTCTACCTGTTTACTCTCCCCCGCCTCCTCCGCCATCTCCCCCGCCGCCTTCTCCACCGCCACCATCACCACCGCCTCCTTCACCTTCACCCCCTCCGCCAATTTACTGTCCCAGGCCACCACCTCCGCCACCGCCAGGCTCGCCTCCACCGCCATCTCCAGTATACTCACCCCCGCCACCGCCCACACCCACTCCTTACTACTTTAATTCGCCTCCACCGCCGCCTCCTCCGCATCATTCACCACCCCCTCCGCCTCACTCACCACCACCACCTCCACATTCACCTCCGCCGCCATTCTATCCTTATCCTTCCCCACCTCCGCCATCACCATCCCCACCACCACCTGTCCATTCTCCTCCACCTCCATCGCCACCACCTTGTATAGAGCCTCCACCACCACCTCCGCCTCCATGTGTTGAATATTCGCCCCCTCCACCCTCACCCTCACCACCACCACCGACCCATTACTTGCCACCACCATCTCCTTCACCACCACCTCCCCCAGTCTATGAATCACCACCACCCCCCACAGTATATCCGTCCCCACCTCCACCCCCGCCAGTTTATCACCATTCACCCCCACCACCAGTTCATTACAGTTCACCCCCGCCACCAGTTCATTACAGTTCACCCCCTCCACCACCAACCCAACCACCTCCGCCACCAATCCCGTGCGAGACCCCGCCCCCATCTCCCTCGCCTCCGCCTCCGCCTCCAGCACCAGCATACGAAGGGCCACTGCCGCCTATTGCCGGAGTCTCATACGCCTCCCCTCCTCCACCACCCTTCTACTGATTCTTTTGAGAATTTTCCTCCTCTAACCCTGCCCCTCACCTAAGAATTACATTTCCAGTCAGTCCAGTGTGTTTCGCTATTTGTTTCGTGCTCTCGGCATCTCTTCTTCCTCTTGTCATCGGCGCTTCATTCCAATCCGATCCCTCTCTCTCTCTCTCTCTCTCTCTCTCTCTGTGGGCAATTCTCGTCGCTCGCCGGAGATGGAAAATGGGATTGAGGAAAAAAGGGATCTTGTGCAGTTTTTAGATGTGATTTTTCCCCCTTAAGATGGTCCGTTGTTGAGGATGACACGAGGGAAAGAGGCGCAGGGACAAGGGACAGAGAGACAGTGAGGTAAGAGGAGATGGTCTCTTCTCTCCATATTTATTTGCAATTGTTATGCATAATCTCGAGATGTCAAATAAAATTTCCGGACAGAGAAAGGAGTAGGTTGCAGAGAAAGTGTATGTATAGGGATGATGATATCATGAATTTGGAGATCGATTTAATCGGGGGGGCTTTTACTCGAAATCCAGGGGGCTGCTGTGCTAGTGCGGCTTGCTGTTTGTGGGGGGTTATTGTTGTCTATCTCATTTTATAATCATACTTTTGTTCATTTTTCTTTTCCTTCTTTTTCTTGATTTTTACAGTATAATCATGATGAACATTTTTTACTTGTATCGATGATGATTTCAGAATTATCATTCCTTTCCATTCCAAATTGGGTTCCCCTCTCTCTCTCTCTCTCTCTCGCCGTCTATATATATCTATGTAATCAGATTGATGATCATTCGCGCTCCCTCGTTTGGGTAAACATTCTTTGTGCTCACATCGATCTGTTCCTGTTTTTCGTCCAATGCTGAATGAATTGCCAGTGACTTGGGCGTATTACGCTCCTTTCTGGAAAGAGCTAGGGAACCAATGGTCATGTTTTGACCATTCTCACACTTCCTTAAAACACTTGCGAAAACTCTGCTTCAGACAAACCTGTTCTGATAGAGGAAGAACAAGAGCACGAAGGTGGGATCATCTGAGCGACCATCTGGTGTATGGTTGATAACATTCTGCTTTATGCTTTGCCTTAGAGAGCTGATTAGTGAGATCTCATCTTCTCTCTTCTGGTTCGTAATCAATTTGGGGCACCTCCCAAAAGCGATCTCGGTGGGACCTGAACTGGCCCCTTTCTCAAGTTCCTCTCCCTTGATTGGCGCGACGTTTTCAAGTTTTTTGAAGTCATTATCGGAATAAACTAGCGACATTGGGATTGATATCATGTGCACCCCCCGCAGGTTTTGAAATTACTTTAAAGTCGAAACCTGTTCCTTCACGCTTACACTTCTCTCCTCTTCCCCCCACCATTGGAATGTGTAATGGCGATCCCCCTTTGATCTCGCTAGAACCCTTTTTTCCTTTTGCCATTTCATAATGTCAAAAAAGATCAAAAAGAAGAAAAGAAATTGAAAAAAACTCGAGCCATTAAGAAGCTGTGCAGACAACCCCGCTTCTGCGTCTGATGCTCTGCATCATTAGTACATCCCCAGCTGGCCTCTCCCTTTTGACCAATGTCTCAGTCCTCGTGTAACTTTCCGAAAAAGAAGTTTTCAAGCATGCAGCTTTAAGCTTTTCCATAATTATTACTCTCTCAAGATGCAAAAAATCGAAACGTAAATCCTCGAACGCTAGACAGAGTGTGTGTAGATCATGATGAAAGATTCTATAGGTCCGATAGAAATTCGATCTGACTTGATTTCGCAGAACGAGTTGTCCAACATGAGGCGTTGCTTTGGTGATTTGGGTGTGGGGATTGAGTGTGTTCAAATCTCTTCGGGAGGTTCTTTCTGGAACAAGGAAAAGATTTTGACCTTTATTCACTTTGCTAGTGGGGGACAATAACGGGACTCCGGTTACGATCACACCAACTCTAATTGGTGCTCCTTTCATTTTCGCCTGAGTTGCTACGACCCCATCTTTAAATCTTAGCAGGACTCGAGATCCAGTTGCTGTGCGGAAACCAAAATTCAATCCGATTGTCCACTTTTCGGCACTCTTACTCATCACCTCCCCACCGCAACTCGGTACTAAAACAACACTCGTTTTCGTACCATCCACTATGTAAAAATGACCTATCCCCATTTGCCATGCAACCCAACCGACCACTTCAAGAAAGCGATCACCACTCTCAGAACTCACGAGTCACACCAGGCATAATGAGCCGAGCATGGATCCCAAATGGGTTTTTCTCGGTAACAATGCCTAACCATGTTGATTCAATTGACCAATTCAGCATACCGAAAATTGAAAATAAAAGGTAAAGAACTGTGCTGTGACCCAGTTGATTGTCCTACCAACGTGTCCCGGAATTCAGAATCTGTATTTGGCAACATCACTGATTACATTTCCTGTGAAATGGACAACCCCATGTGAGTGATGGTGTGGCATTTGTTTCTGTGCAAGTCCCTTTCTTGCCTAGAATCTCATTTCAACGGCCACAGTTCGGAAGCAAAAAGGTGTAATTTTAGAGAGCCAAATCTATCTGCATGTACCAATTGCCCATAGAACGCTAAAATGGGAAAAAAAATAAATAAGTTTCCACGGCTTAGGTGTGATAGAGGGAAGGACCATATGGCATGGTCGTCTAGGTCACTGCTTATCTTGCACGCTCGTTTGGGTATCTGCTGCATGATTTCAAGAGTGATTTCTCTCTGTCATTCTTTCAACTTTTTCCCCTCATCTCCTCCTTTGATCAGTGAGATCACGGCCACACAATGGATTTCAGCTCAAAATGATCATACATTCTTAAAGAAATCATCTAGAATCTCGCGAATATCAAAGGGTGGCTGGCAATGATTCAATATGTTCTCTTCCTTTGTTAGAGAAATGCACATAATGCGTTCGAGATAAAGAAGTGTTCCATGGAACGCGCAGTTTCTGCCGACCACGCCTTATTTTTTGTACGGCTAACTTAGAAAAAGGGGTAGGAGCCGGCTAGGGGAAAAGCAAGGACAATTGGGTCATAATCTAAGTGCACTAATGCTTTATATAGCTGATGTGAAGGGAAAAAGAACAAGACAAACAACCAACTACGTCCTCACACTAATTTACCCTTAAACTTCACTCTTGAAGTACATACATATGACTTAGCACTTGTCGCCATCTCTCTGTCTCTTGTGCTGTCAAAGAGAAGCAGGCCAGTGCCTGCCCCCACCAGAAGTGATGGGCGATGAAACCAGGCAATGGATGGACCATCTTCGAGATAACATCCACATGGGTTGTTAGGGCTTACACATCACGGTGTGATGTATATACATGTGTGTGCGCGCGCGCGCGTTTATTTTCCTTGATAATGCTGTGTAAGCTCGGTTGACTTGCTCATCTCATCTCTTTATCTCTCTCTCTCTCTGCTATTTTTAATTAAGGGGGGCTCTCTTGTGTGGGACACAGGCTGTGATTATGTCGAGTAGATTAATGGCAATTATCGCCGTTGGGCCCATTAGCCACATGATGTTCGAGCTCCAAGAGCAATAAATTTATAAGAAGGCATCTTCACCCAAACCCAACTTCCCAACCCACCTCTTAAACCTTCTTCAAATCTTTTGCATCAGTTGTTAGGATTCAGCCAACAAACGGCCCTACACTTTGTCAGATTTCGAAGGGAAGCATATCAACGAGTGCCGTCGAGGCACTTCCACCGTAGCCAGCACGTCGAAGATTTCTTTCTAAGTATGTTTGAGAAGTGACTTGAGGAGCAATAGTTAACCGGACCGCGTACTGAAATCGTTAAGAACTTACCCCTTTTGCATGATAAGATGGGAGAGCATCTTGGCGATGAACGAGTTCAAAAGGCTTAGTGTAACGAAAAGCAATCTAATGTGCCGCAACAGAGAAAGCGTCCGCACGAAATTTGGAAGGAAGGCCTGGTCAAGTGCGTAATGATTTGCATGAGACGGACGGCAAGAAAGGTCCCACGCATTGATTTACTTCCGTGTTCTGTGACGAGCAACGCCCTTAAATGCCAGTGTCCTTAAGTGGGATGACTTTAAATTGAGTCTGCAGGCTAAAGTTCCTGCAGACCCCTTCGAGTATTAACCCCCTGGCAACTACTAGCAAATATGATTGATTCCGTTGCCGCGCTGTCCGAGTTTGAATCGTCGTATTTGTGCGGTTGTTTTCGAGCCACTTTAAGAGCACGAACCCGCGCACTTCTTTGGTCATTATTCGGGTTGTCAAATGCACGCCCAGAGAGATCGCTCGAGCCCTGAAAAGACCCTTCGAAGCTCTGTCGGTGGAAAATGAACAAGTAATCCACAGTTGTGTTCATAACACTCCCTATTCATGACAGATCCGTGAACTTTCCAAGTTGGGGAGAATGCGAAGGACAAAATGAACTTAGCTGGGAGTTATGCATGCATCAGTATGATTAGTTTTTCAAACAAAACTCGGCGTTTGGCTTCTCTCAAAACAAAGTCCTTGAAAATGGGCCGCGCAAACGAATCGCTTTCAAGGCCAGCCTCCCTTTCATAGTTGGGAATCTAACCCGTAGCATAAATCTGGTGTTGGCGATCTTCATTCCCGCCTGATTGGCATAGAAAAGAGGTTGGGAGCGAGGACAACTCGCGAACTGGCCAGCGGCGACGGAGCCCCGTGAAGTGTGGCCTCCAAGTTGTCCAGAGAAAGAAGCCTAGAGTTTTTCCGAGAGAGAGGTCAAGTAGGCTCAAACAGGATTGGACAAAAATGGGCTCAAAAGATCGACGGGCTTGCCATGTAAGGCTTGTGGCATTTGAAATGGCTACAGGCAATCTGTTCTCAACGGAAGGCGATTGGGTATCGGGCTTTACGTGCAGATCTCAACGTCGGGTCAGGGCGTGTCATTGAATGAGCTGTAAGAGCACTCGTGCAGCGTGCAAGAGAATAACTGCAAATGCAGTAAATTGGTAAGTGGGCCAAAAAAGTTATTCTCTCCTCCGATGAAAGTAAGTAGCTGGACCCGATCGGTGAACAAGCTTTATTCTTTGTAGATTCGCTCTATGATGACAAAACAAGACAGGAACTTTACCCGGCTTAAAAGAAAAACTGATCTTTCTCAACAGCAAAATCAAACGCTCATGATTGATTTACGCGTTTGCTTTTCAACAAAAAGTGTACAACCCACAATCAACTCTCAGCTAATAGGGCCGCGTAATCTGCTCTTTTCTCTTTGTAGTACAACAATAATGCAGAAATTAGAAACTAATGGCGACCATGTGCACCCACATGAACCCAACATAGACTTAGCTAGAAAGCCTCAAGCTTTTTGACAGACATTCAACTAATCCCCAATTTACTATACGAAAAGTACCCACATAAATTTGTCTATTCCGCCTTTCTTGTTCTTCCCTAAAAGATAGAAGTTAAAAAGATATGTTGTCATTGAGATTATTGGGAATTAAGGATCTTTCAAGACAGACAGAGGATCGATCTTATTGCAGTTCTAGATGAATGTGTTCTGGTGTCTTTTTATTCCTAGGGAAAATGATACAAACAATTCTTGAACTTTGACTCAATGTGCAATTTGGTCCTTGAACTTTTAATTTGTTCAATATAGTCCTTAAATTTTTATCCAATGTTCAATATGGTCCCTGAACTTTTGGTATATGTTCAATATAGTTCTTGAATTTTATAAAAATGTTTAATGTAGTCCTTCCATTAATTCAAATTCATGGACTATATTATATATTTTCATATAGTTCAGGGATTAAATTGAACATTTACTAAAAGTTCAGGGATCACATTGAACATTTGATTAAAGTTCAGGGACTACATTGAACAAATTAAAAGTTTAGGCACCAAATTGTACATTGAGTCAAAGTTCAAGAACTATTTATATCATTATCCCTTATTCCTATTAAGGAGCATGTGGAAGAGTTGTCCACGCAATGTGCGCTCTAACTCTGCAATTGCTTTTGCTTAGCCAAAAGCAAGAGCTACTTATATAAATAAAGCTCCTCAACTTGAGTGGAGGTTCCTTTTCTCAGGGGAACTTTTCTTCCTTTGCTTTTGATTCTTGAATCATTACTGCGATCTTCCTTAATCGATGATTTTCATATTTTCGGTTTCATTTTTGTTGGGCCTACTCATTTTATCAGGTCACGACTGAATCTCGTTCCAAAATTTGTTGAATTGCGAGTAGATGTGCTTCCCTTTTTCTCCCTGGACGAAGTCAACTCCGGATTGATGACTTGGGAAAAAATTTTCAAGGCGTGTAAATCATCCATGCTTGTCCACTAACTACTAAGCCGCAGATCGCAGATAAAAGTACTGTCGAGGGTCAAACTCGATTCATTTCGACTATAAGGCGATTTCTTTATATACATACACGCATAGATGCTACTTGGTGGATTTATTGGAATGATCACAGAGCTGGAGTTATAAATGTAATGAAAAGCGTTGCTCATTTGCCACCGGAGAGTCACCTGAATACTATAATCACGATAGCCAAAGACCATCCAATGTGCTTTGCTTGTTGTCGCTCTTTTTGGTACAATACAGTTGAGTGACGCCAAAGCAAACAGCCGTTTTCTGTTTCAGTGAACATCCAAGTATTCTCATGTTCTCTCGAGATCGCAGTTCACAAAAGATAAATCCCTTTGAAGTTGCATGTAATCTTCATGAGAGCTATGACCTCATGTCAAAACCAAGAAAAGGAAAAACGAAAGCAAAAGGACAGAATGCGTACGGCGGGAAAAAAGAAGGCAAATGAAAGCTCCAAAAGTCTCAATCTCTCTCTCTCTCTCTCTCTCTCTCTCTCTCTCATGTGTCTACCATTCAACAACAATTGAGGGGGACTTTGGACTTGTGCTATCGTTACAAATAGCAAAGCAGAAACATGAAATTTGCCACCCTGTTCTTGTCCTGGAGAAATCTGAGGCGAGTGTGGACTTCTTATGCAGGATCTTTCTAAAGCTTCACAAAAATGTCTTAAACCATCAGGTACTGTTTAGTTTCTTCAATACCCAAAATGTTTTTCTTTACAATCTGTTCAACATTCGATAAGAATAGCTTGTCTTCGCTGGTTTGCTTAACTACTTTCTTTTTCAGAATTCTCTGCTCTGTAATCCCCCAAATGATCTAAATGGTGACATTGCATTGTCTCTGGATTTTCTTTTCAATGAGTTCAATAGGGAGAGCTGATATGAAAGCATGAAATGTTGCATTGTGGGTTTGGAGGTACGAGATCTTTTGTTAATTGCTGTTATACCGAACAAAGGGAAAAAGTTGGGGCTTTTATTCGTCAAGCAAATCCATTTGTCAAAGTTCCTGCCTTGCATTCTACGTCTCTCCTCTTTTTTGTCCTCCCCAAATTGAGAAGTTGCTTTCATTTTGAAGAAACGTCTGTGTGTCCTTGCATTTTGGGTGCAGACACTAAAACCTCGTATGTAATATCTCATAGCTTGCCCGCCCAAGGAAAGAGGGTGCGATAAGTCGAGATGCTTTCTGGATATTAGCGTCAAAGTCACAACGGTTAAGTCTCTTCTTCCTAGGCAAGGTCTGAAGGACTGTATGTGTTGGCTAGTTTGGGTGGATAACTCGGAAAGTTCCGTTCGTTCCAACAACTCGGGTTGGGAACGAAGGTTATCAATTGTTTACCTTTCCGGGAGTGCAAAGGACGGTTTATCTTTCTTTAGGGCAAGGTATGATTCTTTAGATAAATCTTAGCTAGAAAAGTTGATGATTCCATTAAATGCAGAATCGCCAGACCTTTCCAACCTGCTTCCGAAGAGCTATGCAGGAAATTGCTAAGTATGAAGCCAAGCACACCGCGAAGAGAGCTAGGCCATGAAACAATTTCAAGACAATCTTTAAGCCCTTAAAATTGAGGTGAATCAGAAAAGAACTACCTGAAGCCTAGGCAGGACCATGTTGGGGACTCTTACGGAGCATTCTGTTTCTTTTGATCATCCCTTGTAAACAATCCTAACCTGCTTGACCTGCAGATGCTGAGATTTTAGTGGGCATGCAACGCTCTGGAAGTTCGCTGCATTGGTGAAGAAGAAATGGATAGCAGTGCGAGTAGCAGCAGTGGCAATGAGAGGGAGAATGCCATCTTGAATTCCAAGGCCGAGTCTTGTTGTGGCCAGTTCCGAAATGGCTCTAACCCTTGGATGGCCAGATATTTGTATGCTTTGATGTTTCTAGTTTGTAATCTACTGGCTTGGGTTGCTCGGGATTACGGCTACGGTGCCCTCAAAGAAATGGAGAGTAAGATTTCCATGGTTGTCATTGATTTATAATTTCTTTGTACCTCTATGATTAGCACAAGTACATGCACCAGATGGAGCACATCTACATGGACACGGTGCTAGTATTTATCAGAACTAACAAGGTAGTTTCCTTGTAGAGTCTCAAATTTGCAGGTCCATTCACTTGAAACCTCCCAAATGAATGTAACGAGTTTGGCATTATTAGTTGCCTTTACACTAATAGTTTCGCTCTGTTAGCTCCCAGGGATGCGGTTTGTGTTCTCCAACACTCTTCCTTTTCCTTTTCTTTCGTTCTTCATTTTGCTTTTTGGATTTTAAATACACGGATTCTTTGAGGAAACTAGTGAAGTGTATCCTCTCACTTGAGATGATTTTTTATCAGGGAAGTATTATTTGTCAGGCCTATAGCTAACCTACAGCCATATTTGCTAGATAAATAATTGAGGAAAGGGGCTCAAAGAGGCTTTGACCGTTGCAGGATTAGAAGGATGTCATGGTGCACAAGATTGTTTGGGCGCAGAAGGAGTCTTGCGGGTCAGCTTGGGATGCTTCATATCCTTTCCACATGAGCGCATCATTTGTTGGCTTTCATACTAGGATTATACCTACAGTTTCATGGTGCTCTTTCTTCATATTTATTATGTGTATCTTCCAGCTTTGTTTGCATGGATTGCTTCAGCCTTAATCCTGCAATAGACCTTCTACTTCATAATGTTTCTTTCAACGGTCCACACATCGAAGTTGCAAGAGCCTAGAAATGTATGGCATTCCGGGTGGTGGTCAGTCAAGATTGTCCTCTTAATTACCTTGACTGTTGTCCCCTTTCTGGTTCCATCTGCCTTTATCCAGATCTATGGTGATTCTCTTTGCATATCCTGCTTTCAATTAAGCTCTATGGTGGCTCCAATTTATGGCATCCTAGGTGGTGATACAGTTTCTCTGACTTGGCAGGAGAGGTTGCACATTTTGGTGCCGGGTATTGTTCATTATTGGGTTACTATGATCTCTACATCATACTAGAATATCTAAGCTAAAGCCAAGAAACTGTGGGAATTTTCTCATCAATTCCTGACATGATTTTCAGGGTTTTTCTTCTCGTTCAGCTTGTAAGTATAATCAGTTTCATCATGTGGCTGAACAGTTGCTGTCAGTCTGATAAAGATCCAGAGAAGTGGTAAGACTGTCTGATTCATCTCTTCATTTGGGAAATTCATTCTTCTGCATCTAACGAAGATTGCATCTGATACTATTCCTGGGCACGTTGCATCAAGTGAAACCTTTTACCAAACATCCTAGATGACACAAAACTCACTTCTAGTGTGGTTCATAGCTTTAGTAACTAGTCAAAGTACTTATTATTGCAGCCAGAGTACATAGGCAGCTAAACCCTTTCCATAATCTAACGACATAGGCAGCATGAGCAAAAGTGCTCAGCTTCTTGGTTTATTCAATACTTTTATGGTAATTTCAAGAATATATATTTTGTGTAATTGAAGGACTCAATGGAGTAGTGAAGAATCACTGCCAATTTATTTTAAGAAACTTCTCTTGCAGCCACATCCAGGTGTTATTACTTGCAGCTACTGCATATGTTGTTTGCATCGGGGGGATCATTTTAATGTACATCTGGTATGCACCGGAGACGTCTTGTCTACTTAACATTTTCTTCATCACTTGGACTCTTGTGCTCCTGCAACTCATGACCAGCGTCTCTCTTCACCCAAAAGTGAGTCAGTTCTTACACTTTCCAAATCCAACAGTAATAGTCATATTAAGACAGAAAATTAGTTAATTTTGGTTGTAAAACAGGTCAACGCTGGCTTCTTGATTCCTGGTCTCATGGGACTCTATGTTGTGTTTATCTGCTGGTGTGCCATTCGAAGGTGCTATTCTTATGTCTTTGCTGCTGGGATAAATTGCCTTCGGACAACAGCCATACTATGTTGTTTTCTCTTAGATTTTTGCCGAAAGTACAATTTTACATGACAAGAACTGTAGCTTACCACAAGACTTAACCTCATTGGCGAACCCACTTAAAATAATTACTTTGAGCAACTTCAGTCTGTGATGACCTTGGTTGGGGTTCACTCGAACTCCTAAAAATAATCAAAAGTGAAATATTTTCCATTTCAAGTGATTGAGCTTTATACATTGAGAAAGTTTCCAAGCTTTCGAGGTTGAGTCATTAGGCTGTACAAGTTAGATTCGATTTACTTGAATGGAGCATCAACATAAGTTAACTCCAAAGTGGACTGAAGAGTTCAATTCAATTTAGTTATGTCACAAATCAATTCGTGTTATATTCACGTTTCTCCATATCTTTTGAGTTCCAGTGAACCAGCAGGAGAAAGTTGCAACAGGAAAGCTGCAGCTTCCCACAGTACTGACTGGCTCACAATCATAGTAATATCCGGATTCTTGACATTTCTCTATTTTTGCATCTAATTAGCTGACAACATCCTCAAGAAACATTGTAGCTAAATCTACTTGATTACATGCTACCTGGAAAAGGTTCATCACAAATGTTACGAACTCGGGAAACCTGGAGCTGGGTACCTTTCCCAGTTTATTTGGGGTCACCTGTGCTTCTTTTTCAGCATGCTCATTACAGTCTCGATACACGACCAAGTTTTCCTGCTAATTTAGTTTTCTAGAAGTTCATAGAATGGATTAATCTAATGGGGTCCCTGTAGCTTTCATTGTACAGAGGCTTAGTAGTTGCACTATTTGGGCCAAATGTTACTGAGAGAAGCTAATAGGAGTAGGAAATTTTGTTTTGCAAAAGGCCGAGTTCACTGATCATATGCACTTTAGTAGCATGATTGAATTACCTATGAATTAATCCCTTGACTCTGAAATATTGTGCATCCTACCATATTTTTAGCTTGGGTTCCCTTACTTTTATATCTTATAGTATAGAGTAATGGGATGACTATGCTTACTGCCTTATATGTACCACAGAGCTTCATTGTAGCGATGCTTGCCATTGTCATTGCTACCTTTTCAACTGGAATCGACTCCCAATGCGTTCAGGTTTGTGCTTCAATAAGTAGAAACATATTCGTGACTAGAACATTCAGCAAAATGACTTTTAAAGTAACTGCAGTTCACGAAGACTAAAGTGAAAGCTGACAGTGATGTCCCATATGGCTATGGCTTCTTCCATTTTGTTTTCGCCACGGGAGCAATGTACTTTGGAATGCTGTTTATTGGCTGGAACAGTCACTACCCTATAAAGAAGTACATGACTTGCTGTATTCTGGAGATTGACTTTACTTTTCGTATTACAGAACTGAAGTCTTTGTGCGCTAAAGTTTCAAAGAGCTGTTCCAAGGAAATGCAGTTTTAATACGAAAAAAGACTACCCAAAAATAGCATGATACCTGGTCTTCGAAATGCTCATTAAAATCTGAAGTTCATTTGAATACCGAATGAGAAGGCAATTTCATGTACACCAGACTAAAGTGAACGTTTTTCTCTGCTCATTCTAATGCAGGTGGACAATTGACGTGGGATGGACAAGCACTTGGGTCAAAATCGTCAACGAGTGGGTCGCAGTCTGTGTTTTCAGTATGTTCTCGATACAGAAAGCTCCTTCCCATTTGTAACCAGTTATGGTTGTGCTAAGTTGCTGTTGTCAGCTCAATCAGAAAAGCTCTTTCGTAGTCTTGATTTCACCAAAAAAGTAAACGAATGAGTAGTGATGGTAAGTGTTTGCTCTTGTGCAGTATGGATGGTCGTAGCACCGGTTGTACGGAAAAGCGGGCAAGCTGGTGGAGCTACATCCGTAGTCTGAAAGTTCTAAATCTGCAGTTCCATGTATGTAATGCCCGGCATCATCCAACTTGTGCAGATGCAATAGCAAATTGAACCCTCAAATGCTCCGCCGGATAATTCGGTGGATAGAGTAGGAAGCAGTTGAACGGTCCTGGCCCAGGATGAAAGAGTCAGAAGACGCGAATCTTTCCTGCAGTTAGTTAATCATAAACGTGTCTTGGCTTTCACTTTCGCTGATAATGATAGTGGGGAAGCCAACTACGTCTGGTTAAAATAGTGTAGAAGGTTTCTGCCGTTTCAAATTAAGCAAGAATAGAAAGGATACATATTATGCCGCATGGCAATCCACATCCATGATTCGTTCATGACGACGTAGATTGCATTCATGGATTCACGATCGGAAGTTCTTTGTAATCAAAACGTGCCAGATCGCCCAGGAAATTATTCCAACATTTGTTAAGCTTGTGAAGACATTATGGGTGTTTTGATTCTTGTCAGTGTTCTGCTATTGCGTTCATGCAAAAATTGCTATTGTTTTGAATCCTCTCTCTCTCTCTCTCTCTCTCTCTCTCTTCCAGATTCTCAGTGCTTTCAGGTTAGGGGAGCAGTAATACTTACGTGACAGAGCTACACTTGACAGTATGGTTACAAAACTCATCATTCAATAATATCAAAATATACACACCCCACAATACATCATTACAAGCTTTGTTTCATGAACGTCATCTGACAGAACGTTGTGATGATTATGCAACAATCTCGAAACTAAAACAAAAAAGAAGGAATTTTACAACAGAAACAATCCAGTTGGACCATCAAATGCCTAATGAGAATCTACAAACAGAATTAACACATTTGCTGCATAAAAAAGAGATAAAACTTGGATCAAGGAGGAGACGTCTTGAGCCCATGTGATTTCGGCTGGAGTTCCAGTGATTTTTTGATCTACTAATCCGACGTGTTGACGGCTGCCCCAAAATAATGGATGCAAATGAATCTCTCTCTAGCTGCCTCTCTATTAAAATAAGAAACCAAAACTTTCGACGGGACAAGATGAAGAGGAGCAACAAGGAGATGCCCAAGTGATGTCAGAGAGCTTTGCTCTTTGCAATCTAGCCAAAAGGGTTCCCTCCGACTGGTGCCGAAGAATTTGGTGCACGGGGGGCCTGAAAACCAGCAGTTCCTAACTGATTCATATTCAAGGCACCATAGGAAGCCCCCTCCATGCCAAATCCCCCTACTCCTTGATACCTAACAAAAGCAAACCAGTGAGTGGAAGCTACTCATAGCCTAATAAAGGCACGCCACTAAAACACTTCCGGGAAATTTTCCCAGGTATTACTTGCTTTAGGGGAACAAAGCATCATGAAACAATATTTCGGGTTTGACAAAGTGGGATCAAACCAACCACGAACACCGAAGGGGTCATACAAAATACGTGCTTCTCAAGAGCCTATACAGTTCTGACCAAAAAAAAACAGAGCCTATACAGTGACATAAGCTTGAGCACACATGAATAAACAGGTGCACACTATTTCGATCTACAATATTGCCAGTTCTATGTGAATGAGCAAAGCATAACAAAAATAACATGCAAAGCACATGAATATATATATATATATCTCAGCAAAGTAAACACCATCCAATGAAAACTATAACCATTTATAGTCACCTGGGAGGATGCATGTTACCATGCATTTGCTGTCCCATGTAGGCACCTGAAGATTCACGTAAAGAATCAGCAGATAGAAAACACAGACCATAATTTTTCTTTTGTCTTGTCCTTTTATTGTCATTAATCTATTTACACCAGTGGGGTTGCACTCGTTGCTTACTTGGAGGCAATGCTGATGCGAGTGGTTGAGGCTGCAGAGATGCTGCTGAAACATAAGTGCCCTGAGGGGGTATCCACGATTGCGTGGGAGTACCAAGACTGGAAGCATGCATGAGGCTGGAAGAGGGTGGGACATTTGGTAAAGCACCCTGCAAGGATGCCATGGAGGGAAACTGCATAGAAAGGGAAACGAAAAGACAAAAATTATATATAAAAAAAAAATCACCTGATGCTTTGCAATATATCTCGACTAACAAATCCAAGGGGTTTAAAAAGTGTAGTCAGGCACTACTAGTGATAACCAGCTGCATGTCAATCTACTTACCCTTTTTCTTCATCAGCAACATCCAGGGTCAAAAATGCCTCTTTCCTCTCTTCCCTCAAAACACGCCCCCTCAACCCCCAAACCACTCCGACAAAAAGAAAAAAGAAAAAGCCCAAACCACCAAAAACATAATAATACTAATAAAAAGTGATGAAAGAAAAATAAATTACCCTAAAACCCTATTCCATGCAAGTTGTAACGTTTTCAAGTTCATGAGTCTGAACAGTCGTGATAATGAACAGGAAGACAGCACAAATAAAGTTCAGAAGAAAAGATCACAAATTTCAAACAGGGCACCAATACATGTTCTATTTTATGACATCACTATCCCTTGACATTCACTTGACACATCAGTAAAAGACAGCCGTAAATTGGATGTTTCACATACCACTGGAGTCTGAACTTGAGAAGGTTCACTTGTATCAAATGGGTTCACTGATCTTGATTGCTGAGGCAAAGCTTGCATTGTCTGTAACAGTAAATTATACAGTGCCTTTGAGATTTTTGAAATATCTTAATACACCAAAAAGAAACGGCATTTAAAAGCTAGGAGGCATATCCAAATATTGTGATACCATGACAGTGTTATATTGCATATATCCCATTCCAAACGGTGGACCAGTTTGCCACCCCATAACTGGTGCTGGAAAGGATGGATAAGTTGCAGCAAAAAGATCCTATAAATAACTCCATATTAGTTGTAACGAAAAAAAATCATGAGAAGACTCAGCAAAGTGACACCAAAAACCCTTGTAGGCAGAATTACCGCAGGCAACTCTTTTCTTGAACTTGATTTTATTTCAGCAGAGACATTTTGTGAAGCCACACCAGGAGCAACCTGTTCAGGAGGTTTTGGTGCATGAAGTGCTTGAGACGAAACCATGCTAAAAGGTCCTTGCATATTTGCAGGAGCTGACGCATTCCACGACTATGAAAAAGATTAGAAGACAAACAGGTTATGTGGTGCATTAGAAAACAACATTAACATTCATGCAGATAGCATAGCCAACCTGATTGGTAGATGCTCCATGAATGTGCATTGAAGATGGTTGAGCAGTCTGCATACCAGCTGCTGGGAATAGATTAGGTTGCTGAGGTGGAGTACTGAAAGCAGGGCCACCACTTACAGCAGAAGTTGATACCAATCCTGGGGCAATGACTGAAGCACCTCCTTGAGAAAATGTTGACAAGCCACCCGCTGGTGCAACTGTGGAAGCACCTGCAGTCAAGGGCAACCCCAGAGTGTTACCTACAGGTGCAGCGATTGAATTACCAACCATCGGTAACACTGCTGAGCTGCCTCCAGGTGCAACAAATGCCCCGCCTAACCCAGGGCCCCCTGATTGTTGACCAGGTGCAGGAGCTGGAGTCGTCAACTGAAATATGACAGAATCCAGGGGACTTGTGTAGGGAGGCTGTGATACTATTGTTGCAGGTGCGGCATCAAAAGAGGCCCAATTATCCTGACTAGTAGAAGTCATTGGTGGAGAAATGGCTTGACTCATGGGAGGTGGATGTGGCTGTGTGGAGGCTGTAGTAGGAGGTTCAGGATCGGCATCAAAATCAATTAAGCTAACTGCTTTCTCAGGTTTAACTTCTGCTACATTCCCGTTTGTTGAACCCAAGCTACTGGAAGATGCAGTCCTCTGCAATCAGACAAGACAATTGACTTTTTTCTTTAGCTATGAAGACGAGACAGTGAAGGTACATTACAATTTAAGAGATTCTTATTGAGTATCAAAAAAAGGAAAGCGAAAAACCCCAACTGGCTTCTGTAGAGGTTTGCATCTGAATTGATCATGCAATGCACTGATGGACCATTTAAAATTTGATTCAGTTCAGGACTCGAATTATTAGCTTTCTAGTTAATTTGCCACCTTGGGATCCACCATGGTCATGGACTCAGGAACACTACAGAATTTATCTTCTTGACATTAAAAAAAGGCCACACCTGTGTCTGCACCAAGCCATCAGTGGACCTAGTACCATTGGCTTTTGGAGGTTCTGCTATCCGAAGAGGCAAAACATTATCTCCCAGTATTTCCCTAACTGGTCGCACTATAGGTGGACTAGATGTATCTAGATCTTTTGGTCGCTCAGGTGATCCTCCTATCTTTGATTCTCCATCAGAAGTTCGGCGATCGTCCAATTTCTTTCCATTTCCAAATCTGTCCTCTCGACGCCAATCATTGATTACATCTGGACGAGAAGGGCTTCTCTTGTAATCACTATACTGTCTGCTTTCTTGATCGTATGCTGGACTTCTTCCACCGGAGCTTGACCTATCGCTGTATCGCCGATCATACGTCTCCTCATATGGAGGACTTCGAGAACCTCCTTGGTATGAGTCTTCTTTGTCACTCTGTGCAGTGTACACAATTAGACGAGGGCAGAATATCGAGTACCATTAACAATTGATGAACAGCTTCATAGATACAAGTTTGGGTTCATTCAAACTGCTCTCATTGGTGAAACAGTAAAGAAAATTAGCTCGAGATCACTGTAGCCTAATGAATAACTCAAGAGGATAAGTAGCATTGCACCTACCTTTGCCCTTGGAGGTCTATCATAGCTCCTATCACCTGAGTATCTTTTGTCCACGTAGACATGCTTAATAAAATCTCGCAGCCTGTCAACATTACTGGGAAAGTAGAGACCCAGATCAGGAAACCGAGATTCGAAAGAACACATCCATAGGATGCATGGCCTTCTACTTATCATAAGAACAATATATGTTCTGGTTGTAAGCCGTACCTGCCATCAGGCAGAGAATTACGCTGTGCATCCCATTCCTTGAGATAGATTTCCTTCGCACGCTGGAAGGCAATTTTTCGGCGGTCATGTCAACAGCTTAGCAACACTATTGCATGTCCAGCATAAGGAAGGCTTACATACCTGATTTCCACCTCCTTGGAGGGCACTAACTTCTTGTGAGGTGAATTTAGCCATGGATATAGACTTTACACGATGTGTGAACTCCCGGCTGAAGCAATTGCCAGTGGTCAGCTCAGTTTAAGCAAATGAAAGTGTAATGCGTGTAAGAACATATTCATCCCCTCTCAGAAATCTCTTTTGCTTACTCTTGCCTCAAGATGTGTCCATGGACTATATTCATGTTTGCTCTTCACAACTAGTTTGAATCTTCCAAACCGACAGCTAAATAAGCATATGAATTGATACGTGTACAACAAGGTAAAAAGGTTATCGGCACTTACTGTATTCCACCACATGTTGTGCACACGAATGTACAGAAACTGGTGCAAACATACTGTGGTCCCTGTTCACAGAAATAGAATTCCCATAATAAACATCACATTTATTTGATCAGGATAAGAGTTCAAATTCCAATATGAATGATCAATCCCAAGTTAACATGGAGTTGCGCCACATCCCTATTGTTTAGATGTTTTATGAGAGAATCTATGAACTACCTAGCTTCAGAAGAAAAAAAATTTCATGGCATCAATAAAATACAGTTTGGCGTGAAAATTATTAGCTTGGAGCAAAGCACTGATATTACATTCATGTCATGGTTTAGATTCCTCCATCCTTTTCAGAGATCACAAAAAGTAATGGCGCTATTATAGTCTACTGGATTGACAGACTTGACCCTGGAATCTAAACTAACAAAGGAAGAAGCAAGGTACCAACGATGCATTGATAAATAAACGATGGTGAAAATGATTTCCCACTTATTTCAAGCCAAATATGCAAGCTTGGCAGTTGGCAACAAAAAAAGGATAAGAGACATAACTGATCATGGCAGCTTAGTAATTCAATCCATATACTAGACATAGTAAATAATCTAAAAGTGCACTTGTTTACTTCACGATGTCGCGGCTGACTCAGTTCAAGTCAGAGAATTAAAAAAAAAAGTTTAATAATAGCGTGATAATCTCTGTTTAAGTCCTAACACAAAGATCATGAATAGAGTTACGGGCTTAGACATTTATGGCATGGCAGCATAAAGTCGGAATGCAAAAGGCAAGCAATGCACTGCATACCAGGCTGTTGCAATTAATACATTTCTTATTCTCGGGGGAGCTTGAGAAGACCACGTATAATTCGCTCATTTCTCTCGTCTTCCTTGATCCGGTTTGCCATTCCTAGATGCTCCGGGTACCCGAATCCAAGAACCCAACTGGTCAAAAGGGCAAAGAACAGAAGTCAATCCACTAGAAGCCGCCGTGATTCATTCAAGCAAAACCAATTGTTCAACTAAGTGCGCTCCTCACACGAATCTCAACACAGCCAATCCTGCAGACAAACAATTCGTACAGAATTCAAACCGGGAAAAAAAAAGAAAGAAAAGAGATCATTTTGACCAAGCAAACACCGTCTCAAGTCGATACAAGCAACCAGCACGGAACAGAAATGCTAGTCGCCAGAGTCTTTCTCCGCTCATCCGCGAAAAAAACACACATCCAAAAAACGCGCGACTCGGGATCTCCGATCCCACCTCCCCCCGCTACACAAAACCACCCACCAAGCGGGACGCGAGCGGAAACCAGGAGAATTCTCCCCACACAACAGCGCCAGCACGAAGATCAAGAACCACCCGGCGGGGGGAGAAAAATCCAATCCCCGGGGGGTAACGTCGGATCTGAGAAATCGAGACCCACTTGAGCACCGGCCGAGAACGGAGGACCGGGACCCGCCCCGGCTCCGATCCCGGGCGGAATCGGAAACGGCGAAGAACCCACCGCAAACTCGAGCACAGACGAACAAGAAGTAGAGAGAGAGAGAGAGAGAGAGAGAGCTGGTGCGTTACCTGCGCAGCCTTTGCAGTATGCGGGAACTTCGGTCGAGGATTTGCAGAGCCGAAGAGAGAGAGAGAGAGAGGGAGATCGAAGCAGCAGCTCAGGGAGCTCAACCAAAGTCTCTCCCTTTTCCTCTTCCTCGAAATGGAGAGAGAGAGAGAGAGAGAGAGAGGAGAGAGGAGAGAGAAAGAGTAGGAAAAGAAAAGGGCTTTTTCGTATTTTCATTCGGAGAGAGAGAGAGGGGGGGGGACCGGCGGGGGTTGTGTTACGGTGTTGTCGCGCACAGCGTGGTACGGTGTCCTAACGTGCCGCGGTCGGCCCCACCCCCGCCCTCCTTTGACGGGCTCCGGTCCGGTCTGGTCCACTTCCAATATTTTTTCCCTCTTTTTTTTTTCCGCTTTTCTTTATTTAACACAAACACCGTTAAATGACCTCAAATTATATTTATTATGACACAAATACTCGTAATAAAATCTAAACTTGCCCAATGTGACCCAACCATCCCAAAAAAAATTTCGTGCCGTCAAAAACCATACATACCCTTTGTTACAAATCCATTCAGAGCATATTTGTCATACTTGTATAAGTTCGGGGTTTTTTCTGAAATAAAAAAATCAATGTGTTCGTGTGATGATAATAGATAAGTTTGAGGTTTTTAATCACGCAAACTTAAAAAAAAATTATGGACGTGGTTTAAGGTTTTTTTATGGTATTAATTTTGATTTTTTTGTTTTCTTATTTTCTCTTTTTCTCTTTTTCAATTTTTTGTTTTATATTTTCTTCTTCCTTTGGATGGGTGTGATTATGATGGTCGCAAAAGGCGACTGGGGATCGGTCATTAATTCGCCCTCGCTTGTCGCCATAATCACGTTTGCCACGCGACGGATTTTTATTTAATCATTTTTTTTCGCCTAATTAATTCTTATTTTCTTTTTTTAGTAGAAATCATAACTTTTTTTTTGGTCAAATAAGAAATCATAACTTGGCGCCGGAAGAATTTTAAGCACCCCGTTGACGTCGGCTCCGGTCCCAAACTGCCCCGTCCCGTAATTTTGCCGAATTGTCGAAATGGGAAGATTTTTTTTTTTTTTTTTTTGGGGTCGAAATGGGAAGATTTTTAAATTGAGATTTATATTCGGAAGGGATTTTATGGTGGGGAAATAATAAAGGCATACAAAATTAAATTGGGATATAAAAGAAATGGTTAATACCACTAAAAATCTCAAATTAATACATCCGTGATAAATTTATCTTCCGTTAATTTCTATTAAATTTTATTGTCAAATTGTGTTTAGTTGAATTACACAAGGCAGTTGGCAGGTATACCGGTTTAGGGTTTTAACCCTCCGTTTGTCATGATTTACAAATTTGTGATTTTTCATTGTATTAATCCAATTTAACGGAGAGTAAATTTGTCACGGATATATTGGTTGGGGTTTTTGGTGGTCAAAAAGTTAGTTCGGGATAAATTTATCACGAACGTACCGGTTTGGAATTTTTCGTGATATTGCTTGTCAAAGAAATATTATTTTTTCCATATTTGTTATTTGGGAAAAGGGCTGAATGTGGAGTGCGGAAGGTGGAATTCGGCCCCGGAGAAAAAGAGAAAATAGCGAATTTTATTTTTTAAAAATGGAGAATGTATTTTTTTTTTTTATGTAGAATAGCACTTTGAATTTTCCATTGACTATTCAACCCACTTTTCAAGAAAGGAAAAAAAAAAAAAAAAGGAAAGCGGGGAGGATTTGGTGATTTGAGTTGCCGAATATAATCGGTGGGCCCTGTGGAATTCCTTTCCTTATCCTCATATTCCGCCTCGTGTGGCACCCGATCTGCCTCCCCAATTAGGCATTTCGCTATGCTTTGATTAAGCCGAAAATCTAACCTACACACAAGAGAGGTGTTAAATTAACTAAATCTTAAACTATGTTTAACGCCTCAAACTTTCAGTAGCATAGCCTCGTAATATTTCACAATCGGAGTAGAATTTGAACCGCGAGTGCGAGCTCAAGCCTAGTGACGATCCACAGGATCGGCGCTCAAGCTCTCGTAATTGAACTCGATAGAGCATCGATTATGGAAGTTTCCATGTTATGACCAAATGTACTTTTATAGCTTCAATCTTTTCGATAAATTAAGCTCATGGCCTTGGAATTTCGAACATATAGCATCAAAGACACATTATCAGTGCTAGTCATTGTCCAAACTTTTGTTTGCGAGCCACCTAACCTTAATGGCTATCGGTCGGTCACAAAACCTCCCATTAGCTTTCACTTCATAAGACAACACTAGCGATGATAGGACCATGTAGCTTTCACCATGAATGATTTCTCTATCTTCTTATTAAGGGGTTAAACTACGGCTTTAGCCGTCGTTAGCCCTGCGCGATTCGGTCCTCCGACTATTTCTTTCCGTTAAAATGTAGTCCTCCATCTTCGACGGCTCGTGCAATCGAGTTCTTCGTTATCAACATGTAGTTAGTACCGGCACATTTTCGAAGTGGCGAAATCAGGGCATGCGCCCACGTGGCCTTTTCCTTGCCATGAACTTATAAGGGTATTGAATCAATGAATTTGCACTTTTGTGGCCCCCCTAAACTCCACGATCTTTGCACGAGAGGAGTGGCCAGGTCTATTTTATCCTGCTCTGTTCTCAAACGTGTTGGAGTATTCGAACGAACCTTTTGTGGGAAATGGGTGTTAAAGATGGATAATAGTGTGTGTACTGTTTGCTGACAATTAAATTTTCATGGTTGCTCCCTAGCCACTAGGCTTTTGGGCCGGGTCGGACGACGGGTCGGGCCAATCGTGGTCCTTGTTCGTATACATACATACTCGCGTAGATCTCGTCCGAGTCCCGTGGAATTCGACGACCGCGAAGCATCCGGTCCACGGATTTTTTGTTTTTCACTTCATCGAGAGAGATTGTTTTTTTTTATAGGGATAATGACACAAAGAGTCCCTGAATTTTGGAACAGGGTCTCTAGATTTTTTATATATATTCAATGTAGTCTCTAAACTATATGAAAATGTTCAATGCAGTCCCCAAACTTGAATTCAGGGACTAAATTGAACATGTACCAAAAATTCAAAATTTCAGGGATCATATTACACAATGGATTAAAGTTCAGTGACCACATTGAATAAATTAAAAATTTATGAATCATATTACATATTTGGCCAAAGTTCAAAAACTATTTATTTCATTTTTCCTTCTTTATACTTATCCTCATAGGAAAATTTCCCCTTCATTTTCTTCACCGTCCATGATGTCCTTTCCTTTCCCAAGTGAACACTTTGTTAGGGTGTCATAATGGCGGATCAAGAACTTTAAGTATACATAATATTTTTTTAACTCTTTTTTCACCAATTGGTAATGATTCTTTGGGACCTAATGGGGATGGGGAGGCATCACTAGCCCCTTAAAAGTTCCTCCGGCGCCAATGCATGTCATTACCTTTTCTTCTCACCTCCTAGGTTATAATTTGACAATGTCATCACTTAATTTCTGTTATCTCCATTCGTAATTACCGCAAGGAGAAACAAATCGGGATGGAAGCAGGACAGGTTTGGAACGACCCCGGCGAATATCGATACCTTCCCAATCTTGTCGCTATCCGAACCGGTGCCGTTCAAATTAGCGAGTATTCAAACTTGCCCCAAACTTGACAAGAAAATGAGTAATTATCTATTGTTCAAATATAATTTCCATACTCATCTCAAATATTATAGGCTGTCTTTGGTGGATCGGATATAGTTTCGGATATGATAACTTTTATATTATTCGGGGTTTGATGCAGCACTTGATTTGGATATGATCGAATATAATCGAGATAAAAAAATTCCATTTAGGAAAAAAAATGTCACATTGTACAATCGAGAGAGAAGAGGGAGGAGAACAATGGTGGTGTTGTGATCTGCGACCACAGGCAATGGTTACATCTCCAATGGTACGATGATCACCGTCCTTTGGCAAGCACGGCCACCATGGCAAGTAGCGCAACCACCTTGATGGTGATCGCCATTCTAAATCTAGGGGGACTTGAACACCTCCCGATGGTTGTAGCTCCATGGCAATGTCACAGCTGGTGGTGGTCGCCTTTGCCATTGCCATGGCTGGTAGGTCGTTTGTGTAGTGGTCCCCACATCGTAACACTTGCTCTCTGCCTGTGTTTCGCTCTCTCCATTTAGATCTAATTTCGCGACCTCTTTGCAGCGCGCAACCTCCCTAGGAGGAGGTCGCGAGGTGCTCGCCTAGGCGTCCCCGGGCGACCTTGTGTTGGCGTCGCTGTTGCAAGGAGGTTGCACGGTGCATGTCCTAAGCAGCGAGCACTCTTCAATGAACAGTGCTTGTTGCAAAATCAAGGTGTTATAGGCTTATTTACTAACTATTTTATGTGTTATCTAGTTTTGTCAAATGTACATAAAACACTTTTGGATAACAATATCTCTGTTATATTCAAATATCTGTCAAATACTGTACAAGATATTAAGCATTCTTATATTATCCGATCTTACCCGAAAAAAAAAAACCCCGACAAAGTCATAGGGTTTTTAACACTCGGACTTGTCCTGCTTCCCAAACTCGCAACCCGTAAAAGTCAAATTAGGGCTTGGACGAATCCGATACCCTATTGTACCCGCCCGTCTCATTTCCATTCCTAATATACTGTTCTAGCTTTCGTAGATTAGAACAAGTAAATCCCCAATTGAGTAGATCCGGGCTTTTTTACCAATCCCGGTTCGGCAGAGAAATCTGGCACGCCGATTGGTCTCTCTGAAGAACGACGAATCTCATATCGGCATAAAAAAGAACCAACACATTCGAGCTGTTCGAAACAGAAAAAAAGAATACAGCAAATCTTCAATGACCGGCTCGATACAAGAAAGGGGAGTTTGCGCGTTCCATTTGAAGCTTCAGGTTTAAATGCAGTTTGTCGTGGCACCGACCAAACCGTATGTGCAATCGCCGCATCATATGCAGCTTCGTTCGCACAGATTAGAGGGACCCCACGAAATAATGCGACAACACTGCATCGCCATACCGCTCGCGCAGCTCTCTCTCTCTCTTTGACGGCTTTTCGTTGTGCGGTTCTGTATAACCTGCGTGATGATTGATGCTGCCAGTCGGTCAAGTCCAACGACGCACAGCTTCCGATGCCTTCACTTCCCTGAACTTGGTGCTGACAAGTCTCATCATTGCACGTCCTTCATATAATGCATCTTTGTACTGCAATTGATAGAATTGTCGTGCCTATTTGTGCTGTGATTGATGGTATTGTTGTGCCTTCATTCATTGGCCTACTCTGTCGCTGGCGAAACTGAACCAGACTAACAACGCCAGGGTTCGATTTCCGAGAGTTGAGTCGGTCTATCATGTGTATGGTCCCGACAAGCCGGAAGGCCATGACCCAAAATGCTAGCCAACCACGATCCCTCCGACCAGCATGGCGTGCGTGCTGCATGCCCATTCATATGACAAGACTATATGGATTTTGGGTTGTTTAACTTGAATTCACGTCGGTTGATTTCTCGAAAGGAGTACTCGAAGTGTGGCGGGTTCAAAAGTTAGGACTTTTGCTCGCGTACCAATTTATGACTCCTATCTCATCATATGCGGGACGTGAATGCAACATGATGATGCGAATTGGAGGAAGAAAAGACTTTGCATTGGGGCTAAATAGCAATTTTCAGCTTAGAAGTGATTCCTAGCTTGCCTTTGACCGGACTGAAAGGCCCAAGAGGCCTGATTGTGCCAGCAACCTTTTCCTTAGTTTCTCTTGAAAATGGGGATGGACCTTTCATCGACGAAGAAGATGGAGCAAATAGCAATTGCCTGTCAAACTCGATCACTCTCGAGACACGATAGATTTCAGTATCAAATCCTGCTTGAACACCAAGAGAAACTGATGCATTGAACTCGAAAGGAGTGGAGCATACATGGAAGTTCAATAGTTTTGCGAAATCGAAAGAGTCCATAATAAGAACCTTTGGCATAAGACCCCGTGCTTATTGAGGCGCAATATCCCAATCATTTTACCAATGGAACGACCCATTATTGTTAAATGGGATGTGTCGGAGATAATTTGTTTTCAGAGTTGTTGATGTCTCTTCAAATTTGGAAATGAATTGACCATAATATGGTGGAGTTCCCTCGTGTATCATGCACACCAATCAATTGTCATTCGATAGTGAAATGGGTGTGCAATGATCTCTCTAAATTATATAAGTAAACAACCAAATAATTATCTCACTATGTCATAACATAAATTCGAAGTTGGATTTTAATCTCAATTTTTGGTTGAATTGCAACTAAGCCCATATTCATGATAAATCAAAATAATTAACGTATGATCCCCATAAATCTCTCAAACACCAAATCCGAATGTTGTTCGGATCTTCATCGATTTCACTAACTTCATCACTATAACTTTTTTGCTTTTTTCCACTTGCATGTGATAGGCTCTTTCTTCGGTGACTAGTTTTATAGCATCCAAACATCAAATCATGCTTTCATTTACCGGTTCGATTAATTGATTCCGAGTTATCGGACTTATTTTACATTTTCTTTTTCTAACATTTTAAGCATTCAATGACGTCATCCTTTGGTATTACCAATTCAAATGCGTTATAATATTATTTTTCATTTCATGAAAAGAGTGCGAATTACAAAGAACCACGCGATGTCCAGCTTAAACCCTACATGGTGTGTCTTTCAAGGTGCTGTCTTTCATGGTGCTGTCCAGTTTCCGACAACTGGAAACACGGATTAATGCCTATCACGAGGGGTTTTATTATAATTTAAATAGATAAATAAATCAAATTGGATTATTTCTTCTTCTTTTTTGTGCTGTGGACTACGAAGATTACTCACTATATTAATAATAATTCGCAATACAGATTCTCTCGTTCATCTTCCACACAGACGGAAGCCATGGAAGCTGCTTCTGCATATTCCCGAAAAAAGATCAATGCCAAGGTCCAGCATTTTATATCGAAATTATTTATAAAAAAACACGATGCGCTATAAGTCTTGTGAAAAATTAATTATTAAGGACTTCTGTTTTATGAAATGAACGCAAATTGCTGGATATGAAAAATGCATATACATGGATGTTTACTAGCTTTGGATGATGTTGGGTGTGACCCTAATTCCGAATATATCAACATATCCAACTGGACTTACTTTCACTCAAAAACTTAAGCAATAAGTTAAGGGTCAACATATTAATTGTTTTACACTCCACCAATTATTCGATGTGGGATACCTTTAACACGATTTATATGTGCATCCTAACAGATGAAATAAAAATCGTGAAAAAAGAAATTAGGAAATCCAATTTAAGAGGTTATTTCGGATCACATCTTTTGGACAATTTCACCTCACATCACTATATTTGAAAATTTGCCTAACAACGCTCTTCAGAGGCTTTTTCTGATTGCCCTTTTTAAGACAGTTCTTTTCCCAATATTGCCACTATCTATAGTCTGTATCATCTAATATATAACTAGAAACGCACCTAAGTACCTTCCCGTAGATGGTCTTACTAAAACAAGTGAGTAGAGTAGCAAACGAGGGACCTTAGAGTAACGGTAACGCCCCAAAAAAAAAAAAAAAAAGAGTCGCCAACATTGATCGCCTCTCCCCACCCTTTTACCCAACAAACCAGAATTAAGGATAAAATCCTAATATACATGTGCTTGTAGTGGCATCTGGTTGGTTACTCTAATGGTCCTCAAATCCCACCGTTTTCACGAACACAGCGGGGAGAATAGGTCTTGACATTTCAAATTGAACTTTCATGTCTTCGAAAGAGGTTAATTATGCATGCGACATCGCGCGGGCTTGAACACTAGTATGCATTTACCGTTTGAGAGGGCTAGGACTTGGCTCAAATCCAATAGAGCCATCTTTTACTATAAAGTCACCTCTTTCCACATGTAAAATGTTCAATTAAGCATTTTTTCCCCACTAAAGTATGCAAAAGCCCAAGCTCCTTACAGAGCTTTTCAACCCAAAAAGCCGCCAACCATAGTCCATGAACGAGGGATGGTTGTCCAAAAAGTCATATATTTACTGTATGATAGCCAATTCAATCACAAACCTTTCAATTGTGCCAATTCAGTCATAAACTTTTGACGATATGTCAATTTAGTCTTAAACTTTTTAAAAATTTTGTCAATTCAATCTTAAACTTATTATTTGGATAATTGGCAGGAAAAACTATATCGGCAAATCGTCAAAAGATTTAGGACTAAATTGGCAAATCGTCAAAAGATTTAGGACTAAATTGGCAAATCGTCAAAAGATTTAGAACTAAATTATCACAGTCGAAATATTTAGGACTGAATTGGCCGCCGTAAAATAAGTTTAGGATTTTTTGGACAATTTACCCCCTTGAATGATTGTATATATATATCCACAAATCATTAGTCACAACTCTAAAAATTCACGGCCACTCAATTAATCCCTCTTAAATTAAATTCGGGCCCTTTCATTTACGAAGCAGATGTCTCCAACGAAAACGAAGCAGCACGTTTGACTTCACTGCGCTCCACAGCATAGTCACGCGCCCGGCACGTGCTCGGCGCGATCCCTTCTCCTGCGCTAGATTCCGAAGCTGGTCCTTGTCCCTCCTCCCACTCACTATTATCACCACATGCGCCGACCACACTGTAGTGGCGTCGACGTAGACACCCAATTCGCTTGATAAACAATCGCAATAATTCATCGATCATGCCACTGTTCGGAACTGTGCCGTGAGCTCATGAGGTCCAATAATGCAAATCCCCCGGGAGCCCTCCAGAAAATTTAGTTCTCGTGGGGGCAATGGCAAGACTTCTTTAGGCTTCTGCAGCGTCTGCAGATGAATAATCTAGTTCCGGCCATTCGTATGTAAGATCGAGACACCAGTGGCGATGCTGCTTTTGGCACGCATCGTGCGTATGCTAACCCGAAATCACATGTGTCCAGAGCGAGATTCATAAAATAGGCTGTTTGGTGGAGCTTCCTTTTATCTTCTAATGCGCTCAAGATACCCTTCTCCACTACCATTTTTCTTGAAGTGATTGATCCTCAGTTGGCCTTTTTTTGGGACCGAGGCGTACCCGTTTGAACTGGCGGGTCGGATCCGATTATAAAAGTACTGCCTCACACATCTTTTTAATAAGTGGACATTTACGGGGTTAATCAGCTCGGAGCTAATCAGTCGCATGGACGGTGATGGTTGTGAAGAGGTATGCTAATGCATGATGAAGCTCCATGATTGACAGCTATTTATTTCTCATGCTGCTGCCTTTTTCTTGCTCATGCAAATATCGATCATTTTCGCTGGCCGCTTTCGTGATGCCTTTTCGACTTGTCCCATTAACACATACAGTTTGTCATGCCATATGACATGTCTCGAAAAGGCGCTCGCAGATGAGAAATTCCTCCTTCCATTTATTGAGCTGCGTCTTCGTCGAGTTTATGAAAAGAAAGGGGTGGTTGCTGAGTTCTTAACTCTGCTTCGTGGTAGTAGTGGTTGGAGTAGTTAGTGACAGTGACAAAATCTAGCTCCGCACTGAATCACTGATTGCATTTTGTAGCGTGCAGTGCCATGTTTTTCCTCTGAGTTAGGTTTCTGAGCTGTTCTCACACATTTTTTCTTCCCTCTGTCCCAGCTGATCTACATAGGTAAACGAACCTATTTTTTTTTGGTGCTTCTCAAGACGTTCATTGGGTTTTGCAACTTTTGTTCAGCTTTGTTTTTTGGCCTTCCCAAGAACGAAGTTTGACCTTTTAGCTCCACTATACGACTCTTGTACGTTCTGCCTTAGTACTACCTAATGCGAATTTAATATGTCGTCTTCACAGATCTGTTCTTTTCGATAGTTGAGACACAGCATCAATTGAGCTTCCGAGATTTGTGTTCTGGGTGTTGATCCTTCTTGGATGAAATGGGGAAGATGGTGAGTTTTGGCAAGATTTTGGAGTGTTTCAGCCTCTCATCACCAGCTGGTTCGTGCTCCTGTTTCTGCATGAACGCCATGGATGATTCATTGGAAGGCCGTGGTCAGGACATGGAGAGCAAGCCACTGATCACAAGCGACAACAAGCAGATGATGAGGCTCAAGGACTTGATTGGCGGGGCTCATCAGACTCTGGCGTTTCAGCTGAAGCCCAAGGTCAGATCTTTCTTCCAGTTTTCATTTGTGGGCTTTTTTTTATTCGTTTAATCTTTTTTGCGATGAGTTGATCTCCTCTTCTAGTTTTGCAAGAAGGGTTCAGTTTAGACTCCGAGTCTGGGTTTCTGAATACTTTCTATGTGCGAAACATTTCGTAGATGGTGACTTTGAGAGTGGCCATGCATTGCCATGGCTGTGCAAGAAGAGTGGAGAAGCATATCTCAAAGATGGATGGTAATAATGCTTGTTACTTTTTCCTAATTTCTTCGTCATTTCACAGCTTCAATCTCTCTGTGGCTCTCTCTCTTTACATGAACAAAATGAAAATAGAAGTGCAACTGAGTTACCAATATCCACTAACATTGAAGTTTCTTTATTTTGCTTCCCCTGAAAAAGGAGAGAAAAATACTCTTGATGAACCGTGAATTAGTTTGGTTTTAACTTTGAGAATTTAATTGGCAAAAATGACAGGAGTGACCTCTTAC
The DNA here is from genome assembly GCA_024733475.1 of Syzygium grande. Classification (NCBI taxonomy): domain Eukaryota; kingdom Viridiplantae; phylum Streptophyta; class Magnoliopsida; order Myrtales; family Myrtaceae; genus Syzygium; species Syzygium grande. Next base: position 31,883,185 of record JAMXDD010000008.1, on the reverse strand, counting down.
AAAATAGACCTGGAGAGCAAGATGGTGGTGGTGATTGGGGATATAATCCCTTTTGAAGTTCTTGAGAGTGTGTCCAAGGTCAAGTATGCAGAGCTATGGAGTGCCTGAAAGTAATAGCAGAAAATGGTAAAATAAATATCAAGAGCTCCATTAGATTCACCCATTTGCAGTCGAGATCTTCAGAGAGCTGTAGCTCCACAACAAAGAAAAGGAGATTATAGAAAAATCCGTACATCCTTTTACTCGTGATCATTGACGAATATTACAGTTGGAATGAGCATAACAGGTACTGTGGAATATGCATCAGCAGAGAAAGTTGAGTGCGCACTTGGCAATGCGAGCTGCTCCTTACCTTTTCATGTGGCTTTATGTTCTCGTGTTCGATTTTGTACTGATGTAAAGAATGACCGGCAAGATTGATTGCTCTATCACACAAAAACTTTGAAATCATATGCATTATGAAGATTGGTATTTGCCATTGATAAGGTGATGGCTCCACTCTGGAGGGTGCTCTTACGATGCTCGTGGACAAGGTAGGTTCCACCCCAAAATGCACAGGCTAATCAGCAAGATAATGTTGGTCTAGACTCTCTTGATATCTGTCCTCAAGGCTATGAAGTTTGCGGATCATCCGGAATTCCAAATCCTCATCGGTCATGCATCGTCTTGTCCCTCCTTCCAATTTGAACTAACCATCACTACAACAGTTTTTGTTGTAGATGCAGTCTATGAAATGCTCTACTTATGCATGATTGATATGGAGAGTTCGGCGAGGGAAAAGCTCGCACTACTTAGCTTCAGATCGACACACTGAACACTGGTAGTTCTTCTTCTTGTCTGTAGCTCTTCTGTTCCAGCATTCTCCTCCCTATCTCGACTATCACTTTAGCATCGTGGAACCTCCCCTTACATCCTTTAGATCGAGACAGAAATGATTTCGCGCATGAGAGTCCTAAGTCGCTTGTCATCCATCCTCTTTTCGTGCCTCGCAACTTCGATCAGAGGAACTCCAGGAACAAGGATGACCAACATCTTAAGGATGACTTTCTGGAGAGCGGAACGGCGAACTGCGCGAATGACTCGAGCTTACATTGAAAGTTGGATATGTTTATGAACGAAAGCAGTGAATTAAAGACAACACGTGTCGTTCACCCAGAACACCTTGCGTACAAAACTTTAATAAAACTATAGACAAGCGACTTTAAGAAATCGAATTACCAATGAAAATTCTTAAAAGTCCGTGTACTGCTTATGGAGGAAAAAACAAGCGTCCTTGTGCGAGGAGCATGTGATGTTTCGTAACAATGGGAGCTCTTGTCTAGAGAATGATATTGATAACGAGTCCATCCTAGTGCGCCGAGCGAGTTGTAGAATAATTCATAAAAAGACTACCTAACATCGGAATATAAAATTTATGACACCTTAGGTTCCGTTTGTTTTGCGAAAAACTTTTTTCGATGAAACATTTTCCTCATTTTGCCGGCATTTGAATCGCTTATGAAAATGGGTCAACGGAAAATATGACTAAATATCGATGCTTGAACCAGAGACTTTATGATTAGACACGGGAACTCCAACACTCATCTTGGAGTCCTTGGTATCTCAGTTCTAGAGGCCGGGGCCAAGCTCAGGTCCATCTGATAGTGCCTTTCTATATAGGAAAATATAATCAAATTTTCCTTTCCAAATGATGAAAAATAATTTACAGTTTATTTTAGGCTTCAACAAACACTGGAAAATAACGTCATTTTCCTGTAAAATTACTTTTTGGAAAATTTTTTTCAGGAATGTCCTATTTTCCGCAAATCAAATGAATCCTTAGAGTGTGCTCGTTTTGGAGAAAATTTCATGATAAAGGAAAATGTTTTTTGAGAAATCATTTTCTAGAAAATTGTTTTTTCCATTTCAGGTTTGAAAATTAATTTTTCTAACTTTAAACATACATTTTTTTTGATAAAAAATTGTTTCTTGTTGACAGATCATTTTTTGTAAATAAGATACGTAAAAGTTCGAAAAACAAATTTATAAATTTTTTTTCCATCGAAACAAACACAACCTTAAAAGCCTCAATCCTTCCCCGACATCCCCTACACTTTTGCAATGGAAATGTGAAGGGTCAACCAAAAAAGGGTTCTTTTTAGCCCGTCGATTTTAATAAAAAGTTTGATTTCATTAATGCAAGAATACTAATCTTGAGAATGGCATAAAGAAAAGACAAACAAAGAAGAAGCTGTTGGACCTCCATTTGCTAACAAAGGGTCTGTCGGTCTTTGTGAATAGGGGCAGCACTTGACCTATTGAAACTGATTTATAAGAAAATATAACAAGCAGCAAATGAGCATTCTTCATGAAATTAGATGGAGTGCTCATTTTCTTTTTATATTAGCGTGGGCTTTCTAAACTTTTTAGAGTGCTTGAATAATTCTTTTAGATCAAGATAGCCTTTTCTTTATTTCGGTCGTATTGCCTATTCTGTGGGGAAATTTATCAAAACAATCCTAAACCGATTGCAATTGTGCCAATTCAATCATAAACCTTTTGTATTTGTGTCAATTCAGCCAATTTTGGCCGGTTGGCCCTGACGTGGTAACTTTTCTAACACTCTTCCCTAAATAGAAAAATATCTCATGCAAGTAGATCGATTATAATGGTAGAATATAATCCAAGTCTCTTCAACTAATGAAAGACAAAAAGAAGACTAAAGTGCAAGTACCTGAATAGCTAATCGGTGTGGCTAACCCTCGCTGTTTCTTGCAATTTAAATTCAATCCATTTATCTGGATCAAGAGCTAAAATATACTAGAGAAAAGGTCTCTATAAGTGCAAAAATGATTAAGGGTATCATCTGTGGCGTCTCTCGATATGCGATGGTCTACAGCTTCAATTACGACAAAACGGTGGACCCTGGCAGGAGAGATTCAATATGAAGATCTTTTGAGTTGCTGGTGAAGTGAGTGAGATGATGAACAATTTTACCATTATTCTTCAAGATGTGGCTTAGAGAATAAAACAATGAATGGTGCTTAAATCCAATCAGTAAACCACGTGGATTTATTATTGACGTGGAAGAGACAAGTTGGACAATCAATGGTTCAAAGTCAAGGAAGGCCATATTTGGGATTTAAGTAAAAATTTATGATTTTTACTAGGCAAGAAAAAGTTGGGGTCAAAATTATTACTCGACCTCAAGTTGATGCCTTTTTTTTTTAAATTAACCCCATAAATCCCATATGCTGAAAAGTTCACAGTTGCCACCATTTGCTCAACTCTCAGCAATCAAACTAGTTCATTGCAACCAAATACAAAGCCAAAACATCGATGCAGCTATACACCGTGTAGGCAACATCTCAAATCCTTCGCTTAATCCCTCAAAGTAGAACCATTTTTCACATCGCAAACTCACAGTTATACACATTATCTTCGCAACTAACCAACATGAAATGAAACCCCTACGCAAGCATTCAGCAGGAGGAGGAATAAAGTACCACATTCGAGACGGAGGCAAAGGAGAAGCGGGAAAAAGCCTTCGAAGATGGCGGAAATCGCCTTGACAGGAATGCGGAAGGTGCCAAAGCTCCACTTCAACCGGTACCAATACGATTTGGTGACCAAGATTGGTGCGGATTGAGCAATTTTCTGGAGAAAGATTGAAGCCATTTCTTTTGCTTCGAGCTCGGTGGATGGAAGAAATGCAAAGCGAAGAATCTCGAGCCAGGGGCTTTAGAATTTTCTGACAGAGTTGAACTTCACCTAGTTTTGCCACATGGGCAAGTCCAAAAGAATCAGTGAATTTAGCTTGTAGACAATCTCTCTATAGATATCAAATTTTTTCGATATCAAATTTTTTCCTTTTGCAAGATTACATTTTTCCAATTGGAGAGACTTGCACTACTTCTCGTTAGAGAACTACAGCATTTAATTCGGGTAAATTTGTTATAAGTGTACCAATTTTGGGTTTTTGTCGATCAAAAAATTAGTTTGGCGTAAATTATTCATACGTGTATCAGTTTGGGATTTTTTATGATATTATGTGATAATTCTTCCAAACAAGTTTCTACTCACTCTATTTATCCTCATTCTCAATGAGAAGACTTCTTACTTCTTAGTCAGTTTTGCCATTTCCATTATGTTAGAGGTGTCCTTTCTTGTTTTGTCATTTCCATTATATGATACATGTCCTATCTTCTGTTCTTACCAGGTATTCTATCTTATATATATTCCCTGATCTTTCTCTCTTTTTTTTCAATTTCAAGGAAGTCACAACCTTATAAATCATGTTTCATACTCTTACATTGTCTTTGGTTAAATAGTTTTGTCATTTCTTTTATGGGATACATGTCCCTTTCTTCTGTTCTTACTATGTGTTCTATCTACCTATGTGGTCCATTAATTTTTTTCTCCAATTGCCAGAAGGTTACAATCTACAATCTAAGATCAACAAAACCAGCTCATTGAAACCCAACAAGTACATGAATCGAAGAAACCGAGTCACGGCCTCCATGTCAATCAAAACAAAATAGAGCAGGGTTCAACATTACCTAGTTTGTCAGCTATTTTTAGAGGAGATTCGCAGACCATTGATAATCCAAGAAGAAGTGGGACCCTTAAATCTTCTAGGTATTTTTGGACTATTTTTGTATACTCTAGAATCTTACCTAGAATATTCCTTAGGATATTTCTAAGGATGGGTAATATAGTAAATGTACATAAATGGTGGAATCTACACCATTAGCTCGAAGGGGCGGGCAATATAGTAGATATACATAAATGGTGGAATCTCCACCATTAGATCGAATGGGCAATTTACGGCTGCAATTCAAGGCATACTTGTATAAATAGGGGTCTCCTCCCCTCATTTGTATCATTTCACAAGTCTTATAATATCCAAAACTTCTCTATCTATAGTTTCTCTCTAAAATTTTACTAACGTTTTTAAATTTTGATTGGAAAGCAATAAGTTCAAACGAATAGGTACTCATATTCTTTTGTGGACGGTGACCATCTTACTTTGGTGTGTAGTTTCCCACATTGCTTCCTTATGGCGAAAGTCTCGCCCAGAAGCGAATCAGAATGCTATTCTTTGCCACAATGTTCCTGGGGCAAACAAGAATGCGTTTGCCCGAGCGAATCACCTTTTGCAAAACCACAGCCGTGGCTGTCATTAGCAGGACAACGATCGACTGGTGATGCCCGTTCTCAATTATGGTAGTCTTGGCAAAAGGGTTAGGAACAATCTTGCTCTGTATAGCAAACAGAGGAGAGTAAGGCAGTGGGAAAGAACAGGGGAAACAGAGTCCCAAACAAAAACAAAACATTGCCTCTGGTCTTTGAGCAACGAGTGGGTAGTGGCCGAGATATAAAGAATCCAATAAAGAAGAAGAAGTGAGAGTCTGCTACATATGGCCAAACAGAGGAGAGTAAGGTAGTTGGAAAGAATGGGGAAATAGAGTCCCAAAAAAGACAATATTACCTCAGGTCACTGAGCAACAAACGGGTAGTGGCTGAGAGAGAGAAAATCCAGTAAAGAAGAAGGAGTGAGAGTCCACTACAAATGGCCAAACAGAGGAGAGTAAAGTAATCGGATAAAACAGGGGAAATATAGTCCCAAAAAAGACAGAACATTAGCTCAGCTCTATAAGCGATGAGCGGGTAGTAGCTGAAGGAGAGAGAATCCAGTAAAGAAGAAGAAGCAAGAGTCTGCTACAAATGGCCGAGAGGGAAATCAAGAGAAATAGAAAGAGAGTGTTATGGGTCGATGGTTCATAGAGAGTGAGAAGCAAACATTTCCCTCCAAATCTATTTTGACATTGAATGGGTCAGTGGTTTAGAGGGAGAAGTAAACATTTCCCTTCAAATTCTATTTTGACACTAAAAACTGACATAATAGATTGCCATCTCAGCTATCCTAAGCTAGAGAAAATTGAGATGTTCTCATATCCCTTGCTGAGAGAAGTTGAAAACATCATAAGTGCCACCTCAACGATTCGAAAGTATGGTCAAATAAAATTGAAATACTCGAGAGAGAAAGAATTAAAAGACAGAGCAATATGATTGGAAGGATAGGTCATGTGCCAAGGGCCGTGTGAATGCGTTCTTGAATTTTTCGGATCTATGGGCTTTAGACATCCTGACAGAGAAGGCATTGTTGGGTATCTATAGGAAGTGGGTGTGATATAGTTGCGTAAGTGTCATTTATGCGGTATCGCTAGCTTAGTTCATCACAAGGCAATTGTCTGGCAAACCTTTCCAATTGTCAACCCCACACACTTCATTTTTTTTTTGGGTCTTGATGACCCATCTTGCGTTTGATGAAATGATGAAGTGGCTGAGGGCTTTTACATGGAAGCATGGGTGAAAAATGTAGTTTGCTTCAAATGAGCTATGTCGTTCTTAGAATCAATTTCTTTCCACCTGCGATGATGCATTTCTTTTTTATTTATTTATTGGGACATGTCTAGAGCTTCAATGATTTCGAGGCATCCACTAATCGATCCAAAATTGGCGCTCCCCGGAGGGAGCTCGAGAGCGTGGCGGCGATTTGGGGATGAACCACTATTGTGACTTTCTAGAATTCAATGTTTGAAACACAAAATCCAACCCAATCATGTGGCCATATCCTGCTCGGGTCTTGTCTCGAGTCAAGCCAACACACAGGTCCGATATTTCGGATAGGGTCGGATATCATGAAGACTTGACCCATTGACACCCCTATTTCACAATTTTATAAATGATTCTAAATGTCACATACTCCTTCAGTCGAACTTTGGGAAGTAGCTTCCTTAGATTTCCACAAACCAAAGTGACAAGAATAACAAAACTAGGTAGCCAACTAGGCATATCATAATTTACGTTCTCAAACAATTGATTCTCCATGGATCAATCTACCAGATAGTAAATATGATTTTAGTTATCCTTAGGAAAAACCAGGCATAAATATGTATTATCCGGTCTCATTCCGCAATTTAGATCGAACTATCACTCATAGTAGTAACTAAGCAATTATACCAAAAAAAGAAAAGAAAGCTAACTGCTCAAGGAATTGTCCTACTCTTTCTTTCTGGTCTAGCTATCTCAAATCATCATCATATGCATCCCCAAAACAAATCCATGCACACACCACATGTATGTATATTTTAGGACATTGGGTGTCCAGGCCTCTTAGAGCATCCAATCTTAAGCTATTTCAAAAGCTAATCACATTTGATCGAGTGAAAAACACATTTAATGATAAGCTGCAATGTAGAGGGGAAGATAATCACCGGAAAGGACCAAGAGGGAAGCCGATGTTGACAATGGCCCTGTTAATCTTGAAGAGGTCCGCACCTAGACTGACCAACAGATGTGCACCTTGGGAATATGGGAAGAATGATAGGTTTACCGCAAACCTAGTGCGATAGTTGGTTCTAGTATTTGATGGATGAAGTTGGACATAATTTCCGGGTGGTGGGCATTGTGGTGTAACAATGTAGGCCCAGTGGCAAAGACTTCATATTTTGATGCAGATAAATATACTTAAATTAAGGGGGAGCTCGCACGTAAGGGGGAGATTGTTAGGATACACTCACAAAGAAATCCCACATTAGAGAATTGGTGAGCAGTTAATATATATCCTAATTGGTTCATAACTCATTGGCTTAAACTTTTAAGTGAATGTAGGTTCAATTGAATATATTAATGGGCTCGGACTTAGGCTCCCTTAAGGTGATCTACCCGTACAAAAGGTATCGGGTTGCTGCTTTGACCCATAACATAACGAATATATTTGCTTTTGTGCTGGTTTGTGCGACAATCACATGATGTCCTGCATATCCCAACACGATCTTCAAGCTGCTGGATAAGAGGTTGATGTCGATTGGCATGTAGTTTTCCACATTACCTTCTTGGCAAAAGGGTTAGGAACCTTCTTGCTCTATTTTGTTTGCAGTAAATAGAGGAAAGTAAGTGATGTGGACATCGAACCCTATCGAGGAGGAGGTGCTAGGGACCCGTTATTCTATTCGCTAGGCCCGATCACTCGAGCGAGAGCGAAGGAATTCAAATAAGTTATTGGCATCATGGTTCAAGATATTTGGAACGAAGATAATCTGGATTCGAAACTTGAAGATTCTGAAACTCCTTGGCGCAATATGATTACTTTTAGTCTAGCGAATTTTGAAGGAGCTTAGAATTGATGAACTCCGAATTGGCTCAAATTTGGATGAACGCTTGGAAACGGGCCGCTGATCAATACTCACTACTTTAGTAGTGATTGATAACGTTTTTTAGCGATTTGGAGTCGTTTAGATGAACTTTTAGGTATTTTTCTATTTTTGGACGAATTTTTAATAATTAAGGTTATTTTTGTAATTTTAATCCTAGTAGGATTAGGATTAGGGTTAACACCCTATATAAGGTTGCTTATAGGTTTTTAAGAAGAGGCATAATTTTATATAGCAAAGTTTTCTTCTTGAGTTCTCTTGAGGACTAGATCTTATCAAAGGCTCCCCTGTGGCAATCGAATTTAACTTATCGAGCAAGATCGCGAATTCTCTTGTTCGTGGCGTTATAGCGTGGATTGGTTGACACAGGTTCGTCAACAGGTCGCGTTCATATTGAGATTACCAATCACAGGTTTGATTGGAGGTCGAGGTTAGCAATTCGTAACTCATAGATCTTTTCGTAGAATGATCATCTTTCGCACAGATCCATATATCAGAGCTGGTTCTACAAGGTCTACTTATCCTACTTTTACTGCTTTTCGTTATTAATTGAATTAGGGTTCTAAATTTGTTCTTGCTATGATTTCAATTTTGATTTAGGGTTTTCGGTCCTAGTTGTTTTTTTTTTTTCTTTATATATTGTACTTGAGTTCGTATAAAAAAAAAAAAAAAAAAAAAAAAAAAAGCAAAAAAAAGAAAAGAAAAAAAGAGGCAAAAAAAAGAGCAAAAAAAAAAAAAGAAAAAAAAGAGGCAAAAAAAAGAAGCAAAGGAAAAAAAATTCAAGAGGATGACTCTTTTTTTTTTTTGTCATTGATAGTTGGACCGAATAGAAAAAAAATATTTCTGTAGCAGAAATTGAATATGAATCCGAATCTCGCAAAAATTTGCTGAATTGCTAAGTTGAGCGGTATATTGCTGAATTTGATCTTGTTTGGTGGTTTATCGATTGTTATGAGGAGCTTGTGAGACTGGATTTAAGTCTGAAAAAAGAGCTTTCTAGAAAGAAACGAGAGGTAAAAGGCAAGAGTGTGTGAGTTTAAGTGAGGGAAAAAAGTTGAAATTGAGTTAAACACGAGAGGAGTGACAAACACTTTGAGCGGAAAACGTGAGAGAGTGACTGGTGAGATTTCTTTTATTTCTAACATTTTCTTGCAAGTTTAAAAAAAAATGTTAAGCTTAGGCCAGGGAAGTGTGAATCAAAGGGAGGATCGCACTTATCCAAGGGATGATGCGATTCTAGCAGGCATCCAGCAATTGAGTTTACAAATTGAAGCACTTAGCAACCAAGTTACAAGATGTGAGACGAGACTTGAAGATGACCAAGAGCCACCACGAGGGAGGCCACAAAATCAGTGAGAGGAGCCTAGGATACAACCTATATAGCAATAGCAATTTAATGAAGCATATGTATTCGATACAGAAGATGATCGAGATGGCAAGTTTAAGAGGAGAAACGGACGCCGAAGATTTAGACATTGAGAAGACGATGAACTTGGCAACATCAAGATGAAGATTCCATCTTTCCAAGGAAAGAATGATCCTGATGCATATCTAGAATGGGAGAAACGGATGGAGATGGTATTTGATTGCCAGCGATTTTCGGAGCTTAAAAAGGTAAAAATTGCAAGCTGTTGAATTCACTGATTATGCTATAATTTGGTGGGATCAACTTGTGACTAGCAGGAGACGCAATGGTGAAAGACCAATAGAAACGTGGGACGCGATGAAAGCAGTGATGAGGAGGCGCTTTATACCTAATCATTACCACAGAGATTTGTTCCATAAGCTGCAAAATCTTATACAAGGTAATAGGAGTGTGGAAGAATACCATAAAGAGATGGAGATTGCTATGATCCCTGCTAATGTGGTGGAAGACCGTGAGGCCACAATGTCACGATTTTTGTGTGGTTTGAGCCGAGATATAGCAAGGGTAGTAGAGCTGTAACACTATGTTGAATTGGAGGAATTAGTGGACAAAGCCATCAAAGTTGAGCGGCAATTGAAGTTGGATCGAAATTACAAGAGTGGTGGAGGTTCAAGCTCAAATTGGAAGTCTAATTAAAAGAGAGACGAGAGGCTGAATTGGAAGGGAAACAATATCAAGACTGAAACTTTGAAGGAAAAGGAGAATGATGGCAAAGTTGTTTCAAATCCAGCTTTCAAGTAAAACTGAAAACCCTAACACTAAGACTCATGATATTAAATGCTTTAAGTGTTTGGGCAGGGGTCATATGGCAAATCAGTGCCCTAATAGAAGGGTGATGGTCATGACTATACATAATGATGTTGAATCAGAAAGTGAGAGGGAGGAAGAGGATGATGACATGCCACCATTGGAGGATTGTAGTGATGTTGAGATGCCAGTAAAGGGTGAATTGATGGTGGTTAGGCGTTCTCTTAGTGTTCAAGTCAAAGAGGAGGAGCATTATCAGCAACGCGATAACTTGTTCCATACAAGATGCTTGGTGAATGGTAAGATTTGTAGCTTGATTATTGATGGAGGTAGTTGTACAAATGTAACAAGTTGTACCATGGTGGAGAAGTTGGGATTGAAGACTACAAAACATCTAAGACCATATAGATTGCAGTGGTTGAATGATAGTTGTGAAGTAAAAAGTATCGAAACAAGTTCGAGTTCCATTTGAGATAATGCAATATAAGGATGAGGTGATGTGTGATGTTATGCCTATGCAAGTAGGGCATCTTTTACTTGGTAGGCCATGGCAGTATGATCGAAAGGTACATCATGACATGACAGGTACACTAACCGATATTCATTGGTGATGAATCAAAAGACATACACATTAGTGCCAATGACACCTACTGAGGTGTATGAATATCAATTGAAACTACAACGTGAGGCTGAGAGAGAGAGAAAAAGTGATAAAACTTAGGGCTTACATGGAAAGTTTGAGACACAAGTAAAAGGAGAGGAAGATAAGAGTAGAGTGGTAAAAATCGAAAGAAAAGGAGAGAGAAAAGAAAAGAGAGAAAAGAATTTTTATGCAAAATCGAGCGAAATGAGGAGAGTTTTTTTTCTGGACCGACCCATATTTGTACTTTTGTACAAAGAGGCACTGTTTACTACTAACGAACTTGACCCGAATTTGCCAAGTTTTGTCGTGTCTTTATTGCAGAAATTTGAAGATGTCTTTTCTAATGAACTTCCTGGAGGTTTACCACCGATTCGAGGTATAAAGCATCAAATCGATTTGATTCCTGGTGCACCATTGCCTAACCGACCCGCATATCGAAGCAATCTTAAAGAGACAAAGGAATTTCAGCAGCAAGTTAGCGAATTACTAAAGCAAGGATATGTGAGAGAGTCTCTTAGTCCGTGTGTTGTTCTTGTTTTGTTGGTGCCAAAGAAGGATGGGTCGTGGCGGATGTGTGTTGATTGTCGAGCAATCAATAACATAACGGTAAAGTATCGACATCCTATTCCTAGGTTAGATGACATGTTGAATGAATTGCATGGAGCTTGCATATTTACTAAAATTGATCTGAAAAGTGGTTATCATCAAATTAGAATGAAAGAGAGGGATGAATGAAAAACTGTATTTAAGACCAAGCACAGGTTATATGAGTGGTTAGTCATGCCATTTGGTTTAACTAACGCACCTAGTACTTTCATGCGACTTATGAATCATGTTCTGCGTGCTTTTATTGGTCGATTTGTAGTTGTCTATTTTGATGATATCCTGATATATAACCGAAACCTTGATGATCATATTGAGCATGTGCAAGCTGTTTTGCAGGTTTTAAGGGTTGAACAATTATATGCTAACCTAAAAAAGTGCTATTTTGTAACTGACAAATTAGTATTTCTAGGCTTTATTGTTGGTGCTGATGGAATACAGGTTGATGAAGAAAAGGTGAAAGCAATTCATGAATGGCCAACACCTAAAACAAGGAGGAGAGGTCTTGCAGCTTTTCATGGTTTAACTAGTTTCTATCGTAGATTTGTAAAAGACTTCAGCACTATCGCCGCACCTTTAACCGAGATTATCAAGAAGCACGTGGGTTCCATGTGGGGAGAAGAGCAAGAGAGAGCATTCAATCTGTTAAAGGATAAGTTGACTAATGCTCCTTTATTATCTTTACCAAATTTCAGTACTACTTTTAAGATAGAATGCGATGCTTCCGGTACAAGAATTGGAGCCGTGTTGATGCAAGGAGGACGTCCTATAGCGTATTTTAGCGAGAAGTTAAGCGGAGCGACATTGAATTATCCGACTTACGATAAGGAGATGTATGCTTTGGTGTGAACTTTGGAGAATTGGTAACATTACTTGTGGCCAAAGAAGTTTGTGATCTACACCGATTACGAGACCTTAAAGTACTTGAGGGAGCAGCAAAAGTTGAATAAAAGACATGCCAAATGATTGGAGTTTATTGAGACTTTTCCATATATAATCAAGTACAAAAAAGGTAAGGAAAATGTGGTAGCCGATGCACTTTATCGAAGGTACGCAATTCTAATTACTCTAGGAGCAAAGTGTCTAGGTTTCGAGCATATCAAAGGTTTATACGCTGACGATGATGATTTTGAAAGAGTATTTGAAGCTTGTGAGCATACTGCATTTGAAAAGTTTTATAGGCATAATGGATATCTCTTTCGTGAAAATAAGTTGTGTTTGCCTATATGCTCTTTGCGCGAGTTGTTAGTGCGAGAGGCACATAGTGGTGGTTTAATGGGGCATTTTGGAATCAATAAGACTTATGAAGTGCTGCATGAACATTTTTTTTGCCACACATGAAACGAGATGTCACATGAGTTTGCGAGAGATGTATCGCATGTAAATAGGCTAAGTCTACGATTAAACCACATGGTTTGTATACACCTTTGCCTATCCCGACGCATCCTTGGGCTGATATCTCTATGGATTTTGTGTTAGGATTGCCTAGGTCTAAGTATGGCAAGGATTCTATTTTTGTGGTTGTTGATCGATTTTCAAAGATGGCTCATTTTATACCTTGTCATAAATCTGATGATGCATCGAATGTTGCTGACTTGTTCTTTCGTGAAGTTGTGCGTTTACATGACATGCTTAGGTCCATTGTTTCTGATTGAGATACTAAATTTCTAAGCTACTTTTGAAAGACATTGTGGAAGAAGTTAGGTACACAACTTTTATTCTCTACTACTTGTCATCCACAAACTGATGGTCAAACTGAAATAGTTAATAGGACTTTAGGGACATTGTTGCGTGCTATCATTAAAAAGAACATTAAGTCTTGGGAAGATTGTTTACCGCATGTTGAGTTTGCTTATAATAGGAGTATGCATTCTGCTACCAAATTCACACCGTTTGAGGTTGTCTATGGTTTTAATCCCTTAACTCCATTAGATTTAACCCCTTTACCTATTGCTGAGCGTGTAGATTTAGATGGTGCTAAGAAAGCTGAATTTGTGAAGACTTTACATGAGAAGAAGCGGCTGAATATTGAGCTTAAGACAAAGCAGTATGCAAAGTAAGCCAACAAAGGGCGCAAGAAAATAGTGTTTGAGCCCGAAGATTGGGTTTGAGTTCATATGCCCACAGAGCGTTTCTCCAAACAACAACACTCTAAATTGCTACCGCGAGGGGATGGACCATTTATGGTGTTGAAAAGAGTTAACGATAATGCTTATAAGCTTGACCTTCCAGGTGAGTATGGTATTAGTGCTACTTTCAATGTTTTTAATTTGACTCTTTTTGATGCAGACGTTGATTTGAGGGCAAATCCTTTACCCGGGGGAGGGAATGATATGGATATTGAACCCTATCGAGGAGGAGGTGCTAGGAACCCGTTATTCTATCCGCTAGGCTCGATTACTCGAGCGAGAGCGAAGAAATTCAAACAAGCTATTGGCATCATAGTTCAAGATATTTGGAATGAAGATAATCTGGATTCGAAACTTGAAGATTTTGAAACTCCTTGGCGTAACATGATTACTTTTGGTCCAGTGAATTCCGAAGGAGCTTAGAATTGACGAACTCCGAATTGGCTCAAATTTGGATGAACGCTTGGAAATGGCCGCTGATCAATACACACTACTTCAGTAGTGATTGATGATGTTTTTTAGCGATTTGGAGTCGTTTAGATGAACTTTTAGGTATTTTTCTATTTTTGGACGAATTTTTAATAATTAAGATTATTTTTGTAATTTTAATCCTAGTAGGATTAGGATTAGGTTAGCACCCTATATAAGGTTGCTTATAGGTTTTTAAGAAGAGGCAGAATTTTATATAGCAAAGTTTTCTTCTTGAGTTCTCTTGAGGACTAGATCTTATCAAGGCTCCCTTGTGGCGATCGAATTTAACTTATCGAGCAAGATCGCAAATTCTCTTGTTCGTGGCGTTATAGCGTGGATTGATTGACACATGTTCGTCAACAAGTCGCGTTCATATCGAGATTACCAATCACAGGTTCGATTGGAAGTCGAGGTTAACAATTCGTAACTCATAGATCTTCGTAGAACGATCATCTTCCGCACATATCCATATCAGTAAGGTAGTGGGATAAAACAGGAGAAATAGAGTCCAAAAAAAAAGAAGAACATTACCTCAGGTCTCTGAGCGACGAGAGAATAGTGGCCGAGAGAAAGAGAGAATCCAATAAAGAAGAAGAAATGAGAGTTTGTTGCAAATGGCCAACCAAAGGAGAGTAAGGTAGTGGGATAAAACAGGGAAAACAAAGTCCCAAAAAAGATAGAACATTATCTCATGTCTCTGAGTGACGAGCAGATAATGATCGAGAGAGAGAGAGATAATCCAGAAAAGAAGAAGAAGTGAGAGTCCGCTACAAATGGCCGAGAGGGGAAATCAAGAGAAATAGAGATAGACTCCAAATTCTATTTTGACATTGAAAACTGACATAATAAATTGCCACCTCAGCTGTAGAAAAATGAGATGATCTCATATTCCTTTCTAAGAGAAGTTGAAAGCATCATAAACGCCACCTCAGCGATATGAAAGTATGGTAAAAAAAAATTAAAATACTTGAGAGAAAGAACTATAAAAACAGAGTAGTATGATTGGAAGGACGGGTCATGTGCCAAGGGCCCCGTGAATACGCTCTCAAATTTTTCAAATCTACAGGCTTTAGACGTCCTGACAAAGAAGGCGTTGCTGAGTATCTACAAGAAGTGGGTGTGATGTAATCGCATAAGTGTCATTTATGCAATATCGCTAGCTTAGTTCATCACAAGGCAATTGTTTGGCAAACCTTTCCAATTGTCAACCCCACGCACTTTATTTATTTTTTTTTCAAACAACGTTTCTAGTAGGAATAGCGAAATTTTTCCATGGTGGAACATTCGGCATCTTCATTGTCTTCATTTTCTGCCTTTGACACTTGACTAGATTGATTTTGAGTGTCTATCGTCGATCAACTGTATGTCGACAACTGTACTTGGTCATCAAAATTCACAACTATTGACAAGTTTCTTGGACCAAGGAATTTAGCAGCATGATCTTCCATGTATCCTCTTGTTTCTCATATTCATAAATGATTCTAAATGTCCCATACTCCTTCAGTCAAACTTTGTGATGTAGCTTCCTTAGATTTTCGCAAACCAAAATGACAAGAATAACAAAACTAGGCATCCAACTAGGCTCATCATAATCTACATTCTCAGACAATTGATTCTCAATAGACCAATCTACCGGACATTAAATATGATTTTAGTTATCCTTAGGAAAAATCAGGCATAGATATGTGTTGTCCGATCTCATTCCGCAATTTAGATCGAACTATCACTCATAGTAGTAATTAAGCAGTTATACCAAAAAAAAAAAAGAAAGCTAACTGCTCAAGGAATTGTCCTACTCTACTTTTCCAGTCTAGCTACCTCAAATCGTCATCATATGCATCCCCAAAACAAATCCATGCACACACCACATGTATGTATATTTTAGGACATTGGGTGTCTAGGCCTCTTAGAGCATCCAATCTTAATCTATTTCAAAAGCTAATCACATTTGATCAAGTGAAAAACACATTTAATAATAAGCTGCAATGTAGAGGGGGAAGATAATCACCGGAAAGGACCAAGAGGGAAGCTGATGCTGACAATGGCCCTGTCAATCTTGAAGAGGTCTACACCTAGACTGCCCAACAGATGTGCACCTTGGGAATATGGGAAGAATGATAGGTTTACCGCAAACTTGAAGCAATGGTTGGTTCTAGTATTTGATGGATGAAGTTGGGCGTAATTTCCGGGTAGTGGGCATTGTGGTGTAACAATGCAGGCCCAGTGGCAAAGACTTCATATCTTGATGCAGATAAATATACCTGAATTAAAGGGGAGCTCGCACGTGAGGGGGAGATTGTTAGGATACACTCACAGAGAAATCCCACATTGGAGAATTGGTGTGATGTAGAGTAGTTAATATATATCCTAATTGGTTCATAACTCATTGGTTTAAACTTTTGAGTGAATGTAGGTCCAGTTGAATATATTAACGAGCTTGGACTTAGACTCCCTCAAGATGATCTATCCGTACAAAAGGTGTCGGGCTATTGCTTTGACCCATAACACAACGAATATATTTGCTTTCGTGCTGGTTTGTGATACAATCACATGATGTCCTGCATATTCCAATAATATAAGAGGTTGATGTCGATTGGTTTGTAGTTTTCCACATTACCTTCTTGGCAAAAGGGTTAGAAACCTTCTTGCTCTGTTTCGTTTGCAGTAAACATAGAAGAGTAAGGTAGTGGGATAAAACAGGAGAAATAGAGTCCACAAAAAAAAAAGAACATTACCTCAAGTCTTTGAGCGACGAGTGGGTAGTGGCCAAGAGAAAGAGAGAATCCAGTAAAGAAGAAGAAGTGAGAGTTCGCTACAAATGGCCAACAAAAGGAGAGTAAGGTAGTGGGATAAAACAGGGGAAACAAAGTCCCAAAAAAGACAAAACATTATCTCAGGTCTCTGAGTGACGAGCGGGTAGTCATCGAGAGAGAGAGAATCCAGAAAAGAAGAAGAAGTGAGAGTTCGCTACAAATGGCCGAGAGGGGAAATCAAGAGAAATAGAGAGAGAGACTCCAAATTCTGTTTTGACATTAAAAACTAACATAATAAATTGCCACCTTAGCGATCCTGAGCTGTAGAAAAATGAGATGATCTCATATCTCTTTCTAAGTGAAGTCGAAAACATCATAAGCGCCACCTCAGCAATATGAAAGTATGGTAAAAAAAATTGAAATACTTGAGAGAAAGAACTATAAAAACAGAGCAATATGATTGGAAGGACGGGTCATGTGCCAAGGGCGGCGTGAATGCGCTCTTGAATTTTTCAAATCTACAGGCTTTAGACGTTCTGACAAAGAAGGCGTTGCTGAGTATCTACAGGAATGTCATTTATGCAATATCACTAGCTTAGTTCATAACAAGGCAATTGTTTGGCAAACCTTTCCAATTGTCAACCCCACGCACTTCATTTATTTTTTTTCAAAACAACGTTTCTAGGAGGAATAGTGAAATTTCTAAACACACACAAATTCCATGGTGGAACATTCGACATCTTCATGGTCTTCATTTTCTGCCTTCGACACTTGACTAGATTGATTTTGAGCGTCTATTGTTGATCAACTGTTGTCGTATGTCGATAACTCTACTTGGTCATCGATATTCACAGCTATCGACAAGTTTCTTGGACCAAGGACTTTAGCAGCATGATCTTCCCTGTATCCTCTTATTTCTCACATTCATAAATGATTCTAAATGTCACGTACTCCTTCAGTTGAATTTTATGAAGTAGCTTCCTTAGATTTTTGTAAACCAAAATGACAAGAATAACAAAACTAGGCATCCAACTAGGCTCATCATAATCTACATTTTCAAACAATGGACCAATCTACCGGATAGTAAATATAATTTTAGTTATCCTTAGGAAAAACCGGGCGTAGATAGTTATCTTTTAGTCGAACTTTGTGAAGTAGCTTCCTTAGATTTTCGCAAACCAAATTGACAAAAATAACAAAACTAGGCAGCCAACTCGGTTCATCATAATCTATATTCTTAAATAACTGATTCTCCATGGACCAATCTACTGAACAATAAATAAGATTTTAGTTATCCTTAGGAAAAACCTAGACATAGATATGTGTTGTTTGTTCTCATTCCGCGATTTAGATCGAACTATCACTCATAGCAGTAACTAAGCAATTATACTGAAAAATGAAAAGAAAGCTAACTGCTCAAGGAATTTTCCTACTCTACCTTTCTAGTCCAGCTACCTCAAATCATCATCATATACATCCCCAAAAATAATCCATGCATGCACCACATGCATGTATATTTTAGGACAATGGGTGTCAAGGCCTCTGACAGCACCCAATCTTAATCTATTTCAAAAACTAATCATATTTGATCTAGTGAAAAGCACATTTAGTGATAAGCTGCAATGCAGAGGGAAAGATAATCACTGGAAAGGACCAAGCGGGAAGCCAACATTGACAATGGCCCTATCAATCCTGAAGAGGTCCACACCTAGACTAACCAACAGATATCCACCTTGGGAACATGGGAAGAATGCCCAGTTTACTGTAAACCTCGTGTAATTGCCCACCACTACCGGAACCTTCATTGTGATTTCTCTAACTGTCATCAGATCAAGAATCACTTGTGTTTTCTGTGTACAATCTCCACAGGGACATTCTATGAGCAGGACTATTTCCGTGGAAGTAGTTGTCTATAAAAAAGAAAAAAAGAGTGAGCTCGGTTGAACAATAAAAAGGAAAAAAGTGCATTCATAGGGTAGTCACTATTGCCTTACTAAAGTGTATCTTTGACCAAAATTGGCGAAAAAGACTAAATTGATAAAATTAGCCAATTAAAAGGTTTATAATTAAATTGACAAATCGTCAAAAGGTTTAGAACTAAATTGGCCAAATTAAAAGGTTTAGGACTGAATTGACAAAAATGCAATAGGTGTAAAACTTCTTCTTCTTTTTGTATTTTTCCCCTTTACAACCAATGGTACCTAGGAGCAATTGATTCCCAATCCGATTTGGTTCCCAATTTTGGGAATCGGGGACAGGATTTGTTGGTCCTAGGTTCGAGAATCAAATCAAACCACCGGTCCGGTCCAGTCTAATGAAACTGGTCACTTTTTTTTTTTTTCCATCACAACAGGAGAGAGTGACAAATCTCAGGATATTGACGAAAGCGACAACGAGTGAAAAGTCATTGCGGTATAACGATAAGGGAAAAGTGTTATATGTGGGTTTAGTTCACATTTTACTAATTTTTTTTAAAGAAATAAAAAAAGAGTATGTGTAGTGGGTTCAATTGGGTTGGTCCGGCTCCCCCTTGGAGTTGGGAACCGACCTCCCAGATACCGGTTCCACTTTTAGGAATCGAGAACCGAACGGACACTCCCGAGAACTGACCCAACCGGCCAATTCGGTCCGGTCCATGCGATTCCCAATTCAACCTGTCCATTTTGCACGCCCCTAATAGTCCTAATGCAGAGACATGATTATCTAGAGGCATATGGAACACTTTACAAGTCCTGTCAATCTATTACCTCTACGAGTTTCAAGATCGTGCAATGACCCTAATCCAAAACAATGGACAGGGAGTCGGTGGAACTCGAGTAAGCAAAATTAATTTCTAAATTGAAAATTTCTCCGTTGTCCTGGCCAACTATATTAATCATGGGGTTGATTGTTTCATCCTCTTTCATGATCCGCGGCAATAACTATGTACATTCTTGATGGGCAACTTTGAATTCGATTTAACTTTTGCTACGCGAGCTATCCATAAAAAGAAATGAATGGAATTGAAGATTCCGCCTGAGGGGTCGTCGAGTTTTGTCCCTGTCTTGCGCACTCAAACGAATCTTTTGCAGTTTTTCCCTCCAGAGATGCTCCCAAAGATTTTGGGGTGTTTTTGCATTCGAGTCTTTTGAGGAGTGTAAGTGGTCCAAGCATTGAATAACAACATGAAAAATTGCCTGAGAAATCGAGGTGAATGTCGTCATCGTCGTCCCCGTCGCTTGGATTGTCTGTAGCAAAAAGTGTGCTGCTACGCCATCGTTTTGAAGCATGCGTGCAGCGTCACCACATTCCCTGGTCAAAACTGGAAACAACTCCTCCTCCTCCTCCTCCTCCTCCTCCTCCTCCTTAAGCCCATCTGAATCCGTAAGCCAAGAAGAAGAAGACGAGGGCGACGACACCGTCGAGGAGCAGGAGCCACAAAGACATCCAAAGCTGACGCCTTTATAGTCATTTCGCACTCAAACCGAAATGCAAGCAAGAACCCACAATGAGAACCTCTCTTCTGTTCCTCCTCCTCCTCCTCCTCCTCCTCCTTGTCTCTCCCTTGTCCCAATCCTCGGACGTCCCAATCTCGGCCCGACCGGTGTCCAGGGCCCACGCGGAGCTGACCGCCTACGGCTTCCCGGTTGGCCTCCTGCCCGCCCACATCTGGGACTACTCCATCAACGCCACGTCCGGCGACTTCTCCATCAGCCTCCGCGATCCGTGCAGGCTCACCCGCCCTCCCCCGGACAACTACTTGGCCGCCCACTCGGAGAAGATCACGGGGAGGATCGCGAGGGGCCGGATCGCCGGGCTGGAGGGGATCCGGGTCAGGGCCTTCTCGCGGTGGTGGTCCATCCCCGGGATCAAGTCAAGTGGCAAGAACCTAGACTTCGAGGTCGGCGGCAGCGGCGGCGGCAGCAACAAGTACCCTCCAAGAATTTCGACGAGGCCCCTGCTTGCGAAGGAGGGAAGCGAGCTTCTTCCTGAGATTTAGGATTTCGATTCTTGTTTTCAATCTGGCAATTTTTGCAACGGGGAGCACGTATCTTTCTCCATTCCACTAGAGGCTGCTTGTTTCAGCGAAAATGTTCGCAATCCCACCCTGCAAAAGGGGAGCTCCCATCAGTCAGTTGTTTCTAACAAAGAGGCGGTACACATCATGCGCACGTGAATCTTCGAAACATCCCCCCTTTGAAGATTCTATGGACATGCGTACCACGTGTTGCTTATATTTTTGGTCCCCTTCCTTCCGAGTTAATGGTTAAATAAATATTATTCCAAAACTTAATAGTTTGTAAATTATTTATGCCATTTTCCCAGAAGATCGTGACCGACAAAACAATCACGTGAATCCTTAAATTTGAGTATTGTAGAGGGGCTTGATTGGACGGTCCATGTTTCCCGAAGAATGGAACACTGAACGGCAGGGATTTGACCGCATGAATTTTCTCTCCTTTTTCTTTATTTTAATTATCCGATTTCATTGATAAAGGAAATAATCGGGAAAACGCCGCCAAGAAAAGATGGTATCTTTTTTATGGATGCCGACGCGACGCCTCGTCGGCGCTGAAGCGCATGCACCAATCGGATTGAAGGACAGTGCTTCACATACTTTTTTCCCTGCTGAGCAGAACCGATTGCACTTTTCGGCGAAATACATCATCAGTCTTCGCTTTTCAATTTTTGGTTTGGAACAGTGTGTGTTCTTGATTAGTCTCTTCGCCCGGATCCGGTCTGTTTCGCGTTTTGATGCGTCTCTCTTTCGCTCGTTCGGATCTCCGAGCTTTCCTTCGTTCTTTGCGTCTGAAACTCCTCCTTTTCATAATAAATGATTTGCTTGCCTTGAAATGACCTGGCCCAATAGGGAAATTGTCCTCCGGTGCGCGACTTCAGTGAAAGTTTTGTCCTTGATCAGCTTCGGATTTGGTTTGGTGCCTATTGTGTGTGGTTTTGGTGCACAATTGAATTGAGAGAATGATGCATGGACATTGTTGTACATTCATGAGTCAAAGGTGTGACATTTAGCTGAACTTGTCTAGGTTGGTTTTGTTTTATGTCAACTGTTTTAAAATTTTAAGCTATTAAAATGAAGGCGTGATTTAATATGTAATTATTTTAACAATTTTGCTGCTATATTTTTGTGGCATTTGAGATGGAGCTTCGAAAGGTGGGAACTATTCTACTTTCCTTTATTATATTTGCGTCGCTGCGAATGCTGCATGCTGTGGAAGACGTTGGTATTGAACGTGAGGCATTAAGGAAAGAAACTTTACATTTGAACTCGCTTTTAATTCATCTTACAAATACATGAATTGGGTCAAAACTAATTTGCATTGCGCTCTAGAGAAAGTTGTCACTTACAAATGTGCTTTCCTGGTATTGTGATCAGATGAGTTAGATTTATTTCTTCTGTCTGTTTTAGTCATAATATCCGAAAAAAAGCTAGAAGAGCAAGGCGTGTAAGTCCTTAGCGAGTCCTTAGCCTGTGCCTTAGTGACGACACCCTTTGTAAGTTCTGTAGCTTGATTCAAGAATCTGAATTGCTTCGATGTGGTATGCGCTATTTTGCGTATGCTCTGTTGCCTATTGTCTCTTTCAAAGCAAATTTGCCGATAACAAAGAGGCACGATGACTCTTGATTATCTAATTTTAAAAATCGAATAATCGATGAATCATTTAATTTTTAAAGGAACATATGTCAACACCCAAAAATGACCGGTTTGTGATAAACTTAGTCAATAGCAGCAAAGTTTGGTGAACATGAGAAGTCATTAACATCAAGATTGATGTGTAATTGATGGATAGCGATATTTTCGAATATTTAAGCTTAGCAAATATCAGTTATGCCGGATGAAGTCGTCGACGTACATACTGACGTGCAACTGAGAAGTCATCGATAGGGGTGATCGATTCCAGAAACCAGAAATCGGAAAACGGAATAGAGGGGTTGGTTGCCAGTTTATGGAACCGAAAATCGGCCCACCTATTAACATTGGGGTCGATTGTCGCAATCCTTTTGGAATAGTGAAAGCAATGTGTATTCACGGTGATCCCTCTTTCAAGACATTCACGAATAACTATGTACTTTCTTCATGGGAAACTTTGAATTCGATTTAACTTTTGCTACGTGAGTTACCTATTCAAAGAATTGAATTGAATTGAATTGAAGATTCGGCCTGGGGGTAGTCGAGTTTTGTCCCCTTTCAAGGCTCTCAAATGGCTCTTTTGCGGTTTATCCCCTTTTAGAATTTAGAGAGTTTTTCTCATTCGAGTCTTTTGAGGAGTGAGTGAGTGGATGGTCCAAGCTTTGGAACAAACACTACAATGTCCCCTTCCTATCCTTTTTCTATTAATTAAGAATTTTCATTTTTTTTGCGAAATTGTAGCCTTTTTTTTTTAAGGGTGAATACCACGAAAAAACTCCAATACCTGTGACAAATTTACCTTCCGTCAGTTTCCGTTAAATTTCACCGTCAAATTACTGAGTTAGATAACATATAACGCTTTAGGATTTTACTATCCAATTGTCGCAGTGTACCGATTTGTGACTTTTTGTTGTATTAATATAATTTAATGGAAACGTACCGGTTTTGGATTTTTGGTAGTCAATAAATTAGTCTGGAGTAAATTTGTCACAAGCGTATCGATTTAAGATTTTTGGTGATCAAAAAATTAATTTAAAGTAAATTTATCACTACAGTTTGAAATTTTTTTGGTAGTATTAATCCTTTCTTGAACGAGGTGAAATAATATAGTAAACTTAGGCATCTCGTGGTCAGCAATTTGGAACATCCACGTCGTTTTATTTGCAAAAAATTGAAAACGACGGACAAATCAAGGTGAACGTCGTGGTCGTCGTCCGTCGTCGTCGTCGCCGCTTGGATTGTCAGCAGCAAACAGCGTGCTGCTACGCCGCCGTTTTGAAGCATGCGTGCAGCGTCACCACCACATTCCCTGGTCAAAACTGGAAACTTTCTCCTCCTCCTCCTCCTCCTCCCTCCTTAAGCCCATCTGAACCAGTGGCAGCGAAGAAGACGACGACGACGACGACGACGACCGCCGGCGAGGCGCAGGAAGCCAGAGATATCCAAAGCCGACGCCTTTGAAGGCATTTCGAACTCCGACCGAACTGCAGGCAAGAACCCACGATGAGAGCCTCTCTCCTCTTCTCCCTCCTCCTCCTCCTCTTCTCTCTCCTCGTCTCTGCCTCGTCCCAATCCTCGGAACTCCCCACCTCGGCCCGTCCCCTGTCCAGGGTACACGCGGAGCTGACCGGCTACGGCTTCCCGGTCGGCCTCCTGCCCGCCCACGTCCGGGACTACTCCATCAACGCCACCTCCGGCGACTTCTCCGTCGGCCTCCACGGCCCGTGCCGGCTCACCCTCCCCCCCGACAACTACCTCGCCGCCTACTCGGAGAAGATCACGGGGAGGATCGTGAGGGGCCGGATCGCCGGGCTGGAGGGGATCCGGGTCAGGGCCTTCTTCCGGTGGTGGTCCATCACCGGGATCAAGTCGAGCGGCGAGAACCTGGTCTTCGAGGTTGGTGGCGTCAGCGCCAAGTACCCTTCCAAGAATTTCGACGAGGCCCCTGCTTGCAAGGGAGGGAAGCGAGCTTCCTCTTGAGGTTAGGGTTTCGATTTTCTTGTTTTCAATCTGGCAATTTTCGTGGATTGATGATGCGCCGCTTCGTTTGCTGGTTCGATTGGGTGGGTCAGAGATTGTTTGTTCATTGCGACTTGATTGCTTCGATTGTTTTAATTGGTTGGCCACTTGATATTAGCCATTCTGAAGTGACACCGGTTCATTCATTAGTAATGGAGAGAAGACGGAGACACCCAAAAATGGAATTTTGCGAGTAAATTGTACTTTACCAGATGACATTAATAATGGGTTCAAATTCTTACCATCAGACTGTCAGTGACTTCTACAGTCCATGAAGGATTATATGTTTCAGTAGGACGAGAAGTAAGTTTCCATGTTTTGATCTGCATAGAGTTCATGTGGAAGAGCTTGTTGCTGTTTTTGAATTATCAGGGTGCGTATGCGTCCCCTGTTTTTCTCTTTTCCCGTCAAACATGATTACGGTTTTTATATATTCACATGAAAATCCATTTTAGATTGCATATCTTGGTTCACTGATGGCACGTTGAGGCTGTCGAGTTTCTTTGAACAAAGTTCATGATTAATTACTGGAGAAAAACATTCAGGGGTTGTCATGCACCTTGTTGTTAGCTGCACATGTTGTGCGATAGTCAATGACAACATGCTATCTAAAATAGCAATCTTTCCTGACTAATCTTGCTACCTTTGGACATGGATTCCACCGTGTTTAGGGGTGGCATGTTGGCGTTGGCTATCATGCACCATGTCAACGGGTGAGTTCATGCATGACGAGCTCTCAATATCTTCTTGGTGGTTTGTTATCGGGTGTGTTGTATTGGCCTTCATTGAGCTGACTTTGACCATTACACCTTACGGTCAAGCCTGATACCCAGCCCGAAGTTTAGTTATAGCGGTTTCTTATTGCTGTTGAGGGGATTAGCCTTTATTGCTTCTAGATGCATGATACAGATGGTATGTGAATCTTTATGATTTTCATTGTCAACTTGTGGAAGTTTCTTAACTAGATTGCATTGTCAGATTTTGTAGAATATTAAGAATAATAGCTGTCTAGCTTTTTATTATGGAGAATGGGACTTACGTTACTTATCTTTTAAACTGACCAACCTGTATTATGAAAGTCTGGACCCACTAGTAATATAGATATTTCCTGCGTGTTTAACGATATTTTGGGGTAGCTTTGGCCAAAAGCCGGTCATCCTGCTATGTCTTTTTCAAGTGGCCATATGTTTGTATTATCCGTTCTATTTTGCTCTGCTACATGCTCCATTTTCTTTTAGTCATCTCAGACATTGTGTTAATAGATGTCATATAGTCAAATATCATTTCTGCCAAATTAATTCTAACAATAGCAACCATCAGATTTGGGATACTTTCAGCTTTGACTGTGGCTGTAGACTTTGTTCTCGAGCCATTATGTGCTGAAAAAGGACATACGGGCATTATTAATGTAGGCCAGTAACATAAAATAACTCTGTCCAGGGGCAAGACTTTGTGAATGCTCGTCTTAGTAAGATCATGGCCTTACAAAGTTTGTTAGGTGGAGGTAAATTATCTGGTAAATGGACTAACTGAATAGAGATTCTATTTTTAACTTAATTAAATTTGTTCTCCATAGAGATGAATCTCTTGCTGAAAACCTGCCGCTGAGAAAAAGCTGATGTAAGTAACTTTTTCTTCACAGTTAACATCAGCATGACATTTGGAGTGAGAACAATCTCATGGCTAGGAATGTCATATGGATTTCACATGGTCTGATGTTTGAAGCTTGCTAAATGTGATATGCCATAAATAGCTTGTGCGCGCGGGTTTTTTCCAAAGAATCAGCTGTTATCTGTTGCAGCCTTGGCATGTCTCGAGTCTCCCTTGTGTTTTGAGTGTGTGCGCCTCTTTACTTGTGGCCGTTAGCAATACAAAGTCTTGGTTATGATTGATTTTATTTTTCTGTAGTCCCCTATTATCGCATCCTTTCACTTCCTTCCACTTCATTTTTCGACATCAGAACATAAGTTTGCTCCATCGGTGGCTATCGTCTTAAGAAGAGATGTGTCGTTAGAAATATGCCCCTTAATGTTCTTTTACCTTATTGCTGAAAGTCCTTAATAGCATTCTGTCGGCATGTCAACCTTCTGTATCTGCTTTTACTCTTTAAGAAACTTCGTTCATAATTCCCCTGGGCCTTCATTTTTCTATGGCTGAGGATTGCATAGGACGGCAATTATTCTTTTTCTCGTGTCGTATGAGGTGCGAGTGCTGGACCGTGACCTTTCTTGCTTCTATATTTTGCAGCTGTGTGGTTCTCTAATCTCCAAGGTTCGGGTAGTATGTGTATGGACTGTCGAGAAGCCTGTAGGAGATTGAGAGAAATTGGCCAACAAGATTTGAGTAGTCGACGTATGTTTTATCAGGTTAATGTTAATGACTATTTCCTCTTATCTGGGGATGCTTGCTAATACTTTTATGATAATTTCCAGTATCATTTACTAGTTGATGCAGGTATAAGAAAAAAAAAAAAAAACGCTGGTATGTATGTATATTTTGGCTATGACTCGTGCTCTCGTTTGCTAGTAGAGATAATAAGATAATGACTATTCTGTAAATTCGATTGTAGAAGATTACTTTGCGTCGAAATGGCGCGTGCACTATGTACTGGCCATGCACTTTGCCTTGCAAAACCCAATCATTTATATGTCTATGGCTCTTCATAACTCACTTAGCTTTATAAATGGTGGATCAAATTCTATATTGATTTGTAGTTGATCAATGCTCCCTTCTACTGATGATGTAATGTCAAATATGGGATGGAGTTACAGTTTTCTGACTTGGCTTTGATGTGTTGCAGCTTAAAAATATGCATTACAAAACATAAAACTTATAATACTTCACAGCATAGCACACCTATAGTAGTACCAAATGTTCGTAAAATTCTGCACGTGTTAACGAACGTGTTAAACAAGTAATACAATGATGAGAAGAGTATTGTCCCAGAGAGATTGATAATAATAAACCAATTAAATATTAAAAGATAGACTAATTCTAAAATTTATCTACTAGATTAAAATATAATTAAGAACAAATTAAAATTGACGATTTTTAAAAATGAAATTTTATAAACTAAAGGCAGATAATCAATCAGGTAAAATATGTTAGATCATCTGATTTTACTATAACTACTAGATATGAATTTCGGATTATTATGCATACAAGAACAATATCAAACATGTGATAGCGAAATTTCCTAATCTATTTACTATCTTATCTCTAGGTATAGAAAACCTACTCAGTTTATCAATTTACTATATTTCTATGTGAATTTAAATAAACATAAGCACATTAAAATCTGTGAATATTCCCGATTTACAATGAATCTTCTGGACCATCTTATCACCGAAAACTACACAAATAACATGGTATATTTCTATCCACATTTAATTCATGGTTATATATTATAAAGAGCAATTGCATATGATCACTTCTCAGTCTCAAACATGCACATCAGATCATTCAAGTGGTGGCCATCACCTAAACGCATTAAACACAATAATATATAACTCACATGAATGAAATTATTTGCAAAGCGTAAAAAGCATGAAATTCATATCATCATGGTTACGCTACATCGTAGTTCTAACAAAGAAAATTAGAACATAATAGAAGAAGAAACGACAATAGAAATTAAACCAAACATCTTGAATTAAAGAACAAGAATTCTGTCACCACTTTTATCTTCTCTTCAAAATACTTGAAAAACTCTTAGAACACTAAAAACAAAAACAATCTCTCTCCAAGACTCCATGTTCCTCAAGTTATCCTATTTATATAATAACATCTAAGACTCCTCTTACAAGGCAATTACTTCTTTTTTCGCATAAAATTAGGAAATAAATCACATAATTCTCAATGTGATATCCACCTTCTAACTTTTCTTTGGGTCGCATATTTCTTTCCTTCTTTTTGCCATATTTTCCTTATTTTCTCCATATCTCAATATTCTGCATAAACAAGGAAATATTAAGTAAATAAAAGGAAATCCAAATATATTCTAACAAATTTTGTATTATTTATTGCCTAGAGTAGATAAAATAACTCTATTTTTATAGAGTTATCACCAAACTTGTTCTAAAATTCATATGCAAGTTTCTCAC
This sequence comes from Syzygium grande, assembly GCA_024733475.1. Taxonomy (NCBI): domain Eukaryota; kingdom Viridiplantae; phylum Streptophyta; class Magnoliopsida; order Myrtales; family Myrtaceae; genus Syzygium; species Syzygium grande. The sequence goes on along the minus strand of JAMXDD010000008.1, from coordinate 31,854,463 downwards.
ATTATGGGTGACGTGCTACAAGTGGAGATTCAAAATTTCAAACAAAGGCACATTGCATATCGACTCAGTGCTCTTAATTTTGTACTCTAATTTTGATTCCTTGTCCAAGGAAATTATGTCGGACACAGCTTATTGGATTAGTCTTCTATGTAATTTGGACTCTGAGATCCAAAGGAAAAAAATTCCAATGGTCGGATAGTTTTTTAAAGATAGTATATGAACATTTAATGACAATTATGACATATGAATACAATTATTCGCTGATAGGGTCTTTGAGTTTACGGACTGCCTTATATACATGTGACCATTCGAGGTATTTTTACTATGTTATTGATTAATTATTGAGTGCTAACATCTTCATGCCAAGAGAAATATAGATGAACTACCGGATATAATGGTGAATTACTAGTTATAAGTGCAAACAAGTTAGGACCATTACAGTAAAGTTACGATCCACAAAGTAAAATTACGTGGTGCAGTCAATCCCACCACGATTTTGGGTTAATTAGAAAAAATTTCAAGAAATTTGTGGCTAGAAACTTCGTAGAAGCACCCACCTAGTCCATCTTATGATTTGATTTATGGAAGACCAAAGTTACAAAACCGTTTTCGTCACTTCTTTTTTGTCTGCTTTTGGCTTTTCAGGCCAGGTGTATGTTAAACAAAGAGTTTAGGAATGGTTTGGGCCTTTTCGGTCATCATCAAACTTTCAAAGTGTCTAATGGATGATTCGTGATTGTAATGTACTTTGTCTATATTTTATTAACTAACAACAACTAATTGTGATAGGTTTTAGGATGCATGGCCCTCTCACTTTAACTTCACGCACAGGATTTCGGATGCGTTTGAAAACACTTTGGGCAAAAGCCTTTGGAGAAATGCAAATAACTTTAGGTGAAAGAATTTTTTCAAAATGCAAATAGTGTTTGGTAAAGTGTAATTTTAAAACACCGTGAGAAATAACTCCGACTTAAATGTTGTTTGGAAAAAACTACGAGTTTTGCTAGCTTTTTTTTTTTAATATGTCAAACTTTTGCTGTCGAAATTCAACTGCCAGCCCTTCTCTCCTGAGGTCGCACAACCTTTGGCGAGGTAGCGGGGTCACGCGATCTCTGGCAACAGTCACCTGGGATCGGGTGTCGCGCAACCCCATGCAAGCTAGTGTTGGACTAGCTTGTCGGCAGCCAAGTCTCACCAGCGGCCCAATAGCGGCATGAACCCTTGCCAATAACACCTCGTTAGGGAGGGACATTTTTGGAATTATGAAAAATTAGCAAGGGAAAATTTCAAAAAAATGTATTTGCATTCCAGAAATGTTCAGAGCACATCCAAACCTATGTTGGGCTAAAGGTCGATGCCTTTGGAAATTTAATTGCATCTCTTTAGAGTTCTCAAAAAAATTTGCCAAACAATTCTAGCATTTGCTTAAGAGCCTTTAGAGCCCAAGGGTTTTTGGGAAAATGATTCCCAAACACACTTGCATACCTCTTCGTTGCCTAGAGCTGATAATCATGTGGGTCTCATAAAAATTAATAATTGCGATTGCACATTAGTCGTGAACCATTGTCCATGAAAGTTCCTCATGGGGAGATGGTCAGCCCTAATTGTAGGTCCACTTCTATTGCACAAATCTAATAATAGGCTTGTATGGTCGTAGCTAACGAATTTCCATAATATTCTCCAACAAGAGCGTCGCCACTCCCATAATTTGCAATGGGAGCAGCCATGTTCTTGTAAAATCTATATTCGATTACAAATTTGAAGCTTATATTTTCGAGCTCCCTGCCATGTTTTCGATTATCAAATCTATTTAGCTAAAGGCAAATCATCCACCTCAAAATTAGGAGATTGATAAGGAATCACTTTCTTGTGACCCCGACCTCGACCTCAACATACTAGCCTTGTGCCGAGTAGATTAAATTTCGATCTTTCAAATAATCATTTTTTGCGCTCTTCCTAGGACAGCCCCATTAAGTCCATAACCCCAAATATAGAAACACTTGATGTCCTAGGGGCAAAAAGCCAATCTTGTGGGACTTTCCTTGTCAAATTCGACGAACTGTTGCTCTAGGGTCTAGTACCCTATCGTGATGATGAGAAATGTACATATTGGCCAACATAGGGAAGAGCCTTGTCGTTCGAAATTGGAACATCGCGGACAGTGGTGGAATTGCCGGTGTTCGCTCACGGGCACGACAGGCCCCCGTACTTGATGCGCAACAAAGGTGCAGCCAGATCTTGCTCCCTCGTATCTGTTGCTGCAACCGGTCGTATCTCGCGTCGTTTCGAATCTCACCTTTTCGTCTTTCGCGTCGCCTCGATTTGCTTCGTCTCGAGGTGGATGTTTCTCACGAGGCACTCGAAAAACGTGGGGAAAGTAGCCAACTTGACCCAACACTATTCCGCCCTTACTGATGGCCCTCTAAATCGAAGCGAAGGCACTATCGAAAAGGCCGCATGGTTTCGAGTTGAATCGTGTTCAAGGTTGAACATGTGTCGTGCACGTCAATCCTTTCCGTAAGCCAATGAGGCAATAATAACTCCACAGCTTAGAACATGATATACCATCTTTTCGATAGGATCATTTACCTAATATTGTGATACAAGCAACGATCAAATTGCGAAAATAAAAAACTCTCGACCTCGATTTTGATACCCAGTTATTCTATGGTAGGAATCTAATATTACTATGTATCTTTCGATGTGTAAAAAGAGAGGCAAAGACAAGAACTTCACACTCGAGATAGGGAACATTGGCCATTATTTCCACCATACTAGGACGAGCTCAACTCTAAGCTCGTCAATATAATTTGTTAGACCCACATTCACTCATATAAGTCAACTAGGATATATTGGATACTCCACTTTACGTTACACCCTTGATGCGGGACTTTTTTCGCCTAACATTCTCATTTGGGCACCTCAACAGAACTCCCCCCTCACATGTGAGCCTCTCGCATTGAGGCCCGACCTCTTAATCCATGTATTATTTCCTACCCGGCATTACACCAACTCGATTTTCCACTTTGGCCTAGCCAATATGTTATGTGTTGGCAAGGACAACATCTACCCTGTGAATCTACATCAATCGTCTTGACCTAGCCAAGCTCAGCGAGAAGCCAAGGAAACCATCTACTACAACTATGATAGAGTCATTCAAGGTTCCTTCTTCGAGATATTTTACCAAACATTGATGCACATTGAGATTGGACCGCCAATTAACAATCGGCTTTGACACTAGATTGTTGAGAAAAATGCAGCTTAAGCCTGATACATTCATTTGATGAGATCACCAAAGAAAGCTCAAGTTAAAGCCGTCAACATATCCAATTAAATCCACATTGACAAAAAACTTAAGCAATGACATGTAAGATATATTAATTACTTCATTTTACTTCACATCCTCACATCCTTGATACTTGACTTCTTTCATTTGATACCCTCATAGGCGCACCTCAAATTTTTTGTCTAATTCTTGAGCACCATGAATGAACCAAAGTTTCAAATAAATGTCATCTTCAATCTCTCTTCCTCTCACTCGTGATGTTGTCTTTAATTGCTGTAGAAGGCCTCCCTTCTATCTTACTAGAAAGCAGGTGGATTGAAAATACTTAGGAGAAGCACGTGAGTAATGGCCAAATTTTTAAAAATCTAAATTATTTTTTTTTGTTTTCCGTTTATGACCATATATGATACATAATATGTTTAATTAGGGATGAACACGGTACGGATGATTTTCCCCACGAGAAACAGGTGGTGGAGATCTTGACAGCATAGGGATAGGAATTTGGGTAGGTTGAGATCTGTAATAAGTCCACCCTATCCCGTTTATATATAAATATAAACTTATTATATTTAGTTAAATGATATGTATGGTAATTCCAAATAGTGTATTACGTAAAGATTATCAATAGAATCATGAAATTAAAATTATCCATTCTAAATTATGATCACAAATATTCATAATTGTACTTAATTATAATACATGAATAAACTAATTCAAATTTTAGAATAAAATAAACTGCCCGAGGGCTATGATATAACTCTCCTATTAGTTTATTGATATCTATATTACTATAAAATAAAGAAAAACTCCACCTTTACGAAGAAAGGTCGCTGGCCGTTGGGGGAAATGCAAGTCTTCAGAGGACTTTTGGCCTCTAAAGGACTTTGGCATCCAAAGCCCCTTGGGAAATGCAAGTCTTCCCAAAGGACTTTCAAGTGAAAGCCAGCATTGGGAAGGCTGAAACCTATTTTTTGTTCAAAAAATATCCTCACTAATTTTTCGATTTTTCAGATTTTGCCCATTGTCGTTACTGTTTATCTTCTTTACGTAAGGGCGGCCGGCTAGAGTTGATAAGGCCAGATTGGGATGGCGAAGGGCCGATGAGGGTCGACAAGGTTGCACGACCCTAGTGACGACCGCCTAAGGTCGCGCAACCCAAGCAACCCGCAACCTCAGGCCTTGTCATTTGGGGTCTAGGGAAGGGTTTGTTTTTTTTTTTTTTTTTAATTAAAAGACCCTCACCAGGGGTCGCCCAACCTCGGGGGACAGTCACTAGCGCCAAATCTGGCTCATTGGCGGCCATAGCCCTTCGTCGGCTCTAGGGAAGGGTTTGCTTTTTTTTTTTTTTAATTAAAAGATAATCCCAAAAGCCCTTTGCAAAAAGAAAAAAATGCCAAACACTATTTGGGTCACAATAGCTTTACAAAGATTTTATTACCAAACGCAATTTGCATTTCCCCAATGGGCATTAAGTTAAAGACATTTGCATTTTCCCAAAGCCCATTTGCAAAGCCGAACCACATGGGGCCCTAGTTACCCTACTTGCATGTGATTTTAGGCAATTGATTCTGGTGATGACGTTAGTTAAATAGGTAATCGATTCTTTCTACAATTTTCTCTCTCCGTACTTAGACTACATTTTCAGACATTGAGACATAATAAGGTTTTGCGTGCCGAAGATGCAAGTATTTGTCTTCTCATTAGTCATTTAAGGCAATTGTGACTCATTTGATAGATGTCATCGATTTAGATGTTTATACGAAGATAAATTCTAACTATTTAAAACATTTTACTATTTTATATCCGGTGTTTTTATACCATAATAGATCCTTTAAACTTTTACGTAACGTGGGATAAATGTAGAAAATTAACCACAAAAGAAAAGGTTAGCTAGAACTTTACTCCTAGCAGAGTACCGTTCGTTGCCCCACGCAAGTTGCTCCGCACCGTGCCCATCCCCATGTGTAGCCCCTGTTCACAAAATCCACCTTCGTAGTCGATATAGATGGTGTAAAACTCGAACTACGTACTAATATTCACAAAGGACAGGACCACACTTCCCCGATAGAATTATCGCCGGTTGCTCAGTTGTGCGACCCATAACGACGGAACGCCCACGGGGCTCAGTACATCGGTTCGACTAAGGACCGATCTCCAGATGCGCATGATCAAAGATATGACTCCTGAGTAGACATGTCAAAATGGGTCATGGGCGCATTTCTCAACTCATATTTGATGGATTGGATTGTTACGTGAATTATTTAGATATATTTGGTAAATGGATTATAAATAATTAAGAACGATCAAAACAACATGAATGTTAAACGGGTCTACAGTGTATTTAGACTCGACTCACCTTTTATGACTCTCTCTCACCTTCATTTGATCTCGTACCTGCTCACTCCATGCTCTCATCTCAATTTGGTTATATGCTTTTTTTTTTATATTGAGTTAAACATACAATATAAGTCGGGTCGGATATGAGTTGGGTGCGAGTCGGATCGGGCATCGTCGCTAAATTTATACTGCATGGAACGAGTCAAAACTAGCTAAACAGGTCAATTCGGGTCGGACCAAATCCGATCCGATCCGACCCGACCCATCCATTTTGACTAGTCTACTCCCGAGCGTTACAAATGCGTGATAGGCTCATCGATAGGAACCCCGCTCGAAAGGCCGTAGCCCTCGCGGCGGCCGACGCATCAAGTTGCAAAAGCAACGGTCAATCCGCGCGTGGCACCCCCCTCCCCTATTGGCCGCGCACAAGATTTATTCAAAACGCGATTTCCCTCATTGGCCAATCGAATTACACGAGAGACGTGACTCCCAACTTTGGACGGAGCCCTCTCCCTTTCAACTGCCTAACTCCCCGCGAGCCGCCGTCTTCTTCGCACGCGTGTGGCGCTGCCCCCCTCTGCCGGTCGAGCCACGTGGGCATTTCCTCCGCCTCGCTTTTTGCCTCTCTTCCTTTTCTTTATTTTGGGGGACGGATTTCACCCGCCACCCGCTCCACCTGAGGGCGCCGCGTGTCCGGTCGCCAATTGCCCCAGCTGTAAATTTCTCTAACCCAAAAAGGAGGGGAGGATAAAAGAAAGGTGGGGTGAGAAAAGCGGGAAGAGAACAGCAGAGGAAAAGTGCACACCGGGGGTGAAAAAGGGGACCCCTCCGATTCAACCCCCCGGCCCAATCGTTTTTGACATGGCAATCCCCCCACCCACTTCCTTCCTTTCTTTCAATTTGCTCGACCCCGATTCCCCCCACCCACCCCTTTGGAGATTCCGCCCCGACACGTGCCGGCCCGCGCGCCGGGCCGCGTGTCCCCGGACCCTCAGTCCCTCCCCCCCTTCATTCCGCGTTAATGATTGAACCGAAACGAGACATTGTTTCATAACATTATCTTCTTTTTGGCCTGGCCAATTGGTGGGGGTGAACCGAAATTGGATTCCTCAGGGGGTGGGCGGCTGCTCCCATGTGGAATTCGACCCGAAAAGGGGCGTGCCGTGCAATGATCGTCTTCGCGACCGATTTTCCCGAAACGAAGGTGGCACCAGACCAGCGCGTCGCCGATCCTCGGAAATGCGCATTCCTTATGTTTTATTTAATTGCCTATCATGAGAGGGATAATGACGCAAATAATCCTTAAAACTTTGATTGAATGCGCGGCATTATCTTTTTTTTGGCCTTAGCCAATTAGAATCGGTAGTGGGGCGGAACCCGAATTGGATTCCTCATGGGTGGAGCCCCAATGTGCAATTCGACCCAGAAAGGGGCAAGCCGTGCAATGATCATCTACGCGACGATTTCCCGATACAAAATCGGCATCAGAATGATCATCTTCTTATGTCGTATCTAATTATCAATTGTGGAATATGAACTATTATTCTCGCATGCTTGACAAGCGCTAAGGGTGCTCCATATAACAAGGAAAATCACTTTTATCATGAGCCTCATGGCCAATAAAACAATAAGGGTTAATATCACAAAAAAATTTCTCAATAGATATATCCGTGCCACATTTATCCCAAATTAAATTTTGTATCATAAACACTCCCAAAGCGATACTTCCATGCCATGTGTATCTCCAAACTCGTATACCCGTGTCACATTTATCAAACAATATCTCAAATTTATCACAATTTTAGATAAATGTGACACGGGTGTACTAGGTTGGGTTAAGTATGGCACGGATGCACTAGTTTGAAATTTTTTTTATGACACGGATGTATTGATTTGAGGTAAACATGACACGGATGTACCAATTTGAGAATTTTTATGGTATTAACTCATACAGACAATTAAGGGCAAGCGGTTTTAGATTCCTTACAGATTCCAAGTGGAACCTGAAACCTATCATCGGATACAAGTTCCTCCTTTTTTGGAACCTGGAGTCTACTTGTTGGAACTTAAAACCCGAAACCTATCCTGTCACAGGTTTTAAGATTTAACATGTTCTTTTTTATTTTATTTCATTATGGAAATGAACGTAACAATACTGAACAAGCTTATCATTCACCAAAGGGAATACAAAAAACCAGTTTACTTAGCATTACGGTTTAAATAAATACAATTAAAATGAGAAGTCATTGCGTGAATCGATATTAGAAGTGAGCGGTTCCATGTTCCGTATAGGTTCTATCTAGAACCTACCCATGATCCTCATTTTTTAGAACCCGGAACCCATCATATCACATGATTGAGGATCGGTTCCAAGGTCTATCTAGGTTCCACCTGTATTATTAATTGAACAATTACAGTGAATCATCATCTTTAATAAACGCCACTTGCTGCTATGATCCATTGATCACGACTTATATTTAGACACACGAAGAATATGAAATATTAATAAGTCATAAAACGAAAGCTCAGATTATTGGTTTCATATTATACACTCATCATCTAGCACCATGAAATACTACAGGATCACGTAACGACATAAATCAAGAAAAAACGTATAAAAATTTTTTAGGTTTCGAATTTTAGGTTTCACCTATATAGAACCTGGCATCTTTCCGTCAAAATAAGTTCTTTAATTTTGGAATCTGGAATTTACGCTTTATACTTTGGAACATGTTTACTCCGAAATGTAAGAAAAAACAGGTTCTCAGATTCTAGATTCTATCCTGAAATCATGCTTGCTCTTACCAATAACAATGAAACCTTAAATCCGAGCATGACAGGGGGGCCCGATCGGAGGGTCCATACTTCTCGCGGTAAGTAATTGCTGAATGACGGGGGATTGGGACTACACGTATTTTCCTTTCGCTTTTTCTCAATTATTTTTTGTTTTTTCTTAATTTCCCGAATTTCCATCGTGTTTTTTCTGTTTTCTCTTCCTTATTGTTTTCGGGGAAGGGGCCGGGGGGGGGCAGAACCCGATAAAGGAAATAATCGGAAAACGGCCCCGGGGAAAAAAGATCGTAATTTCGTTATTACCATTTCCTTTCCTCTTCTTTTTTTTTAAAAAAAGCCCGACGCCGACGCGAACGGCCCGCGGCGGTGAAGCGCACGCACCAATCAGATCGAGCGGCAGTGCTTCGCGTACCTTTTCCCCGCCCCTGCGCAGGCCGGAACCCCCAGCTGCGCTTTCCGAAGCAGCGGACTAACCGCCCCGACGCGCCCCACCCGGCGCGTGCAACTCACCCCCCTCCCCCCCTCCTCCCCGGGTCATCTGTTTATTAATTTAATTCCATTTCGAATTCTCTTTATCCGATTTTCGTGTTTTTTTTTTTCCAATCTTTTCTCTCTCCTCCCCGGGACGTGAAACGCCAAACGAACAAGTTTTCTCTCTCTCTCTCTCTTCCTTCCTTCCTTCCTTCCTTCAGGAGGACTCGCAGCAGAAGACGACCTCCCTCTTTCTCTCTCTCTCCCCCTCTCCTCCTCGCCCCGAATTGGCCGCGAGCGAGGCCCCGGGTTCTGGCTCGGGCTCGATTCGCGCGGAGCGAAGAACCCTAGAGATTCTCGCGCCTCGCCTGCTCAGGTGCGTTCCGGGCGGAATTCCGCCGCCGCGTGCGGCCTCGTTTTCTTTTGTTCTGGTGCGCCCGCGTGTTCGGTTTGTGGGACGGGGCGCGCGCCTGGCGCGTCGCTCGGCTCAGATCCGGTTCGTTTCGCGTTTCGGTGCGTCCCCCCCGCCGCTGGTCCGGGCCTCCGTGCGCTTCCTCGGGCCCGCGCGCGCGAATTCGGGGAAGTCGTCGCGGCCTCGATTGGCTTTTGTGATCTGGTCCCGGTGCCCGCCCGCCCGGCGTGCGCGGGGTTCTCGCGCGCGCGATTGGATTGAGAGAATGCGCGGACATTGCTGCCGCATTTGCGACGCCGGGGGCGCGGCATTTGGCTGGACTTGTCTGGGTCGGCTTTGTTTTCGGCGGTGTTGTTGCGGCGCCGTGGCTTTGGTCCTGGCGGTCAAAGATCCTTGCTTTCTTGCTGCTGCTTTTTTTTTTTTTTTTTTGTGTGTGTGTGGGCGTTTGAGATGGAGCTTGGAAAGGTGGGAATTGTTCTGCTTTTCTTTATTGTTCGTGTCGGTTTGAATGCTGCATGCTGTGGAGGACGGTTGTATTGAATGTGGGGGCATTAAGGATGCTGCTTGTTTTTTTTTTATCTATTTATAGAAACAATGTTATGATGCTGAGGCTACATCTTGATTTGTTCAATACATTTATTGGTTCGCAATGTAGTTTACAGTTCTTTGTCGTCCCATGGATTCTGCCAGATGCATTGCATAAATATTAAGGTCAACAGTTTGGGCTTTCTGGGTGGGGGGAGGGGCAGTGGGTGAAGCAGTTCAAGTGCACAAAAAGAAAGTGACTTTACGTTTGAACTCACTTTTATTCCCCTTACAATTACATGAATCGGGTCAAAACCATCTGAATTGCGCTCTAGAGAGAGTTGTCACTTACAAATGTGCTTTCTTGATCTTGTGATTAGACGAGTTAGATTCTTTTCTTCGGTCCGTTTTAGTCATAATATCCAAGAAGGCTAGAAGAGCAAAGTATTATTGGTGCCCTTAGTTTGTTCCTTAGCGACAGCTCTCTTTGTATGTTCTGTAGCTTGATTCAGTAATCTGAATTGTTCCTATGTCATATGTGCTATTATGCAGATGCTCTGTTGCTGATCGTCTGTTGCAGGGAGAGTTAAATTGGCTCTATTTACTTAGTTGACCGGGATATGGATCTAGAAGACAAGTTCTTAGCTAAAGGTTTGTATTTGGACATAACCATCCATTTCCTCTTCTTAGCGTTGCTTTTCAGGTTGCTTACTTGCCTTTCGTAAGAGTTGCAACTGTAAGAAAGATGATCAGGATACATTGCAGTTTCGTGATGAGTAGATTTTTTTAGTATTCACCTTCATCTATTTTATGTATTGCGTTGCATATTGATGAGGAGAAGCTTTACTATCCGCTCGACGCAATGTCCAATGTGTAGATAAGCTGATTAGGTTCATAGATTTCTTCTTACCATATGCAGTCTCTCAGAATGCACGCATGTGTGTGCATATATGTATATGCAGAAAGATGTCTGCATGTGCACGAGTACCTTTTAGGCTTGATATTTTATTGACAAAATGTTGGGACTCCGGGCTTGTCTGCACTAACAGATTATGAAAAACCAGCAACATGATGTTTAGTTGAACCTCTTGTCCTGTTATAGCTGATCTGTCATACATAGGCATGCATGTGTTCGAGCATGTATGCATACATGAACGTTAATGTGGTTTTATGCATCTGCACAGACAGGCCTATGTTTGTGTCAGCACTGAACACCTTCTGAGCGCATGAAAAAGTTGGTTCCTTGCTAATAGACTAATACATCAGGAGAGGTGATGATAGTGAATTGAGTTGAAGCCTTTGCTGAACTTTGCATGTTATGAATTTTTACACGGTGTTCTTATCAGTTCTATGTGGGACTTTTTAAACAAATGCTGAGATCAATGTGAAGACGAGGTAGAGGGAGTTCACATTCCTCTGAATACATTAAATTGTTTGGATAATGCTTTAGAATTCCTAATCTGGAATTGATCGATGGAGCTTGTGAGGGGTGTGGTCATGAAAATGACATTTGTTGTTGGGATCACAAACTGCTGAAACAACTGCACGAATCTGATGCTTATGTCATATATGTGGTGGAACTAGTGCTGCATTGTGTGCATTTCCTCTCTGCCTTTTGGTGCTTTTCTTCTGTCTAAAGCATGCTCTCTTTGTTTGCAAATTCACAACATAATCTAGCTTGGTAGACGGGCAGAGGTTAATAGTTTTATCATCACCTCTCTTTGTTATGGATATTTTCCGTTATTGGTATGCCTCTTTTTATTGTTGTGAGAATTTGAAATTCTTAGAAGATTTTATGGTTATTGCAGTATGTGGATATCCAAACATATGCACGACTTACTTGTGGCACTCTAAACTGGAGTGCAGTTCATGTGTATTGTGAAGGATCATTTTGTCTGTTATCAATTACGCCAGATTTAAGTTTTTTTTCCGGTTCAAAATTTGTCAGAATTAGTATCCAACTAGGATATCTGGCATACTTTAAATGCCTGGTTATGAATGTATGCATGCCCGACGCGTGGCACTCAGAAATGGTATTCATGTGAGAAATGATTAGGATTCTTTATATTGGGAAAGATATCTTGCTCGATAGACTAATCCAAGAAGTCGCAAAATGGCTCACATGAAACTCTTCGGATTCCAAAGTACGTAAGGAGCAGCATCTAGGGCAGCCAATTTAATATGTTGTATCTTTTAAATCGCAATTGTAGATTTGTGACCATATATTGACGGGATGCGTTTATAAGCATGCACACATTCCTCCCGTAGGTTCAATTGCATATGCCTCTCATTAGTCCTCTCCTTGCCTGTTGAGATTCAGATCTGAGAACCTATCTACGTGAATGGCCATTGAGTTCATTACATTCGTTAGATCGGAGAAGTTTGATTTGATGGAGACTGAATAAATCGGTAGGATTTCTCGGGGATCTGTGTAAGTTTGAAAGCTTTTTCTTGAGTCTTATCTTAACCTTGGTGTTTCGTCCTTCCATTTTGACAATAGATCTGCTGGATCCTGGTCAAAATTGTTCATTTTTCTGTCATAATTCTGTCGATCTGATATTAAAAGGCCATGTTCTTTCAAAGCTATTCTATGATATTGTTTCATGCTTCCTGCCTTCTTTATTCCTATTGTGTTCACTGGCTTGTTAGATAGAGCTCTGACCCCCCTCTTTAGAAAGACCGCACCATAGATCTAATGGATCTATGCAAGATCTGACCTGGCTCATAGCTTGAATTGGTTCCTTTAATATCCTGCAAAATAAATCAAAAGTTTCCTCAGCAATGGATTCTTTTCGTGGAATTAGGATGCATAGTATGTAGGGTTGTGGGAGAATACCTCACCTTTCATAAGTTTAATGATATCTAATTGATTTGTAATTCCGCTATGTTTTTTGTGGTCAATCTAGTCTAGATGATCAAATCTTCATGTTCTTGTTCAAACCCTTCTGGCGATTAGTTGTGCTTTATGAATTTTCCCATGACCCTTTTGCCATCCATCTTGGTTCTACTTTGTGAGTGAGATGTTTTTTTTTTTTTTTTTTTTTTTGAGGGGGGGGGGTGGCGCTAGCTACGAGGTGTCCTAATATGCTGGATCATTGCTGAGCTGTTGAAACGAGTTTATGTGTTTTATAGGCTTCTTCTTTTATGAGTGCTGGATTTTATTTCAATGGTTTCTCCATCGTTAAAAAGAGCTATATTCGCCATCCAGTTTCAGGTATACAGAGTCTTTCTTCAAGTGTGCAGAGTACTCCCGAAAAAAATGGGAATTCAGATGTTGCGTCAAAAAGTCCAGATCTGCTGCAGGAGTTCTTAAAATCTGGTCTGAAGAAGGAACTTCTTCGAACTTGCTTTGATAAGGACAAGAAAAACTCAGCCTCATCAAAAAGCAAAATGAGAGAACCTCTGAAACTAAACAACAAATCATTCAAGAAGCAGGACCACAGGAAAGCCTCTAATAGTCCAAGCAATCAACCTTCTTCCAAGAAGCAAACGAGAAAGGCAGATAACCCAATGCGACTTCCTCCAGCAATTGAGCAGGCTTTGGGTTTTGGGCATTCAAAGTCATGGATATGCAAAAATTCAGCTTGTAGAGCTGTCCTTTCAACTGATGATACATTTTGCAAGAGGTGCTCTTGCTGCATTTGCCATTTATTTGATGACAATAAGGATCCCAGCCTTTGGTTGGTGTGCTCATCAGAGTCTGATAATGGGGTATTGGGCTCCTGTGGGTTGTCATGCCATATTGAATGTGCTCTTCAACGTGAAAAGGCTGGAGTTGTCGATCTTGGACAACTGATGCAGCTTGATGGCAGTTACTGCTGTGCTTCTTGTGGGAAAGTTTCTGGAATTTTAGGGTAAGGGGTCTTCTTTTCACTCCTGTTCTGATGCATCATACTTTTTCTATATCATGGCGGTCCTTGCCCCACAGGCGTGTGGCTGTAGAATATTTGTTATTTGATGAATGTTTGTTCTGCTCAATCATTGATTGGACACGCACCTTGATTTTCTTTGCCAATGAATTTGTGTTACCGTCTAAACTTATTATTTTATTGTATGTGCCAGATAATTATTTCATTCTGTTAAGGTGCCCCCTGCTGTTATACCTCGGTTAAATACTCTACCTGTGCCTTAATGGGATTTGTTCTCCATTATTGGTATTTCTGATCGTTTTGTGTATTGCATGATTATGCGTTTAGCAAAAAAAGTTGCATGAGTATGCTTTCTGCATCCTGCCTTTTGTGGTATTTCTCTGTATTAGTATTTTCCTTGTCTCGCATTTGCAGTCATCTGGATGTTGCTTGAAGAGTTAATGCCTCCTCTGACTTTTACACGAACAATGTTTTTTGTGAAACATTGTTGGCCTTATATTTATGACTACCAGAGTTTTAGTCCAAACATTTTTCTTTTCAAAACTATTGTGAGCCTATTCCTGAATTTATTAGATTCCTACTTAACTGATGTTTAAAACAGCGAAAGTGGTTTATATTTTGTAATAGCCATGAAGTTATTTTATTAGATTCCTACATAACTTATGCAATGATTGATTTTTTCACAAGTAATTTTCCAGAGAGTTATGTTCCTTCTGGATCCTCTTCTATTTCTACTTAAGTCTAGGCGGAAGTAACTCTTTAGTCTGATATTGAAGTTGCCATGGCCATATAAGATGACATGTCTCTATATAAATATTATGATAAAGCTTTTAAGAATATTGTTTTGTAAGATTTGGTCAAGAACAAGATGTTTTGTGCAATACATTATGTGGTTTAGTGAGGTTTTAGATCACTTCAAAACAGAAACAAAAAGGCATTGAGAAACTTGATGGCCTGCGTTGAAATTGGAAAGCCTGTTTAAAGGGAAGGAGAAATCCATTTTGATGTATTAGAATGTCAAATGCTGCATGTATTTACAATAATAAGAGCCAAAAGTAAGTACATGAAAATGCTAATGTATGTTCCTAAAACACGAGCACAAGTGAGGGAAAAGTTATTGGTTTTCCTGCAATGGTTTTCTGACTTATGCTGATGTCTTTCTTACGTGGATACATGCAGGAGTTGGAAGAAGCAACTAGCTATAGCTAAGGATGCTCGTCGTGTTGACGTCCTCTGCTATAGGATATGCTTGAGTTACAGGCTCCTGGATGGTACTTCCCGGTTCAAAGATCTTCATGAGTATGCCAAAGATGCAAAGGCCAAATTAGAAACAGAGGTGGGTCCTATTAGTGGCGTTTCTGCCAAGATGGCACGGGGAATTGTCAGCAGGCTATCAGTTGCAGGTGATGTGCAGAGACTCTGCTCTCTTGCAGTTGAAAGAGCGGAGGAATTGTTGGTCAGTGCTTCAAACGGGAATATAACCAGTAGAGGTTAGATTTGTTGTACTAGGCCCTCATCTTTTCTTTAGTACTTTAACATGATAGCATTTTTTAACAATTTTTTCTGTCTCCATTACAGAGGAGTCACGTCCCGCTGCTTGCAAGTTCCTGTTTGAGGAAGTAACTGCATCCTCTGTCATTATTGTTCTGATTGAATTGTCTTCTCCATCGTCTGACGACATTAAGGGTTACAAACTGTGGTATCATAAGAGCGGAGCAGAGACGAGAGAAGAACCCGCTTGCGTCTTTCCTAGAGACAAGAGAAGAATTCTGATATCCAATCTGCAGCCATGCACCGAATATTCCTTTCACATAATTTCTTTTACAGAAGATGGTGATTTGGGTCATTCTGAGGTGAAGTGTTTCACAAATAGTGTGGAGATCATCCACAAGAACCACAACCCATTAGCTACTATTGATGGCAACAAAGAGAGAGCCCTCGTTGAAGGAAGTTCCTCTGGTTCCAATAGTAAGCCTGAGTCTACAGATGCAGTTGCTTTTGCTGGTTTCAAGGTCCGTGATCTTGGAAAGATCCTGCACCTGGCTTCAGCTCAAGAGCGAGGATGCTTCGAAGGCTTCTGCAGCGCTGATATGGAGAGATGTTGTGGAATAAGCAAAAGGACGGAGCCCAAGAAAGTTGTAGAAGAGTATGTGCCATCCGTTCCGCGTGAACTTGACTTGAATGTTGCTTCTGTCCCTGATTTAAATGAGGCAGCTCCTCCCTATGAGTTCTCCAGGGATGAAGATAACGGCTGCTTATTCAATCAGGTCGTTGAGGTGGATGATGATGCTGCTTCCCATGAACTCAGGAAGCACAATGGAGCTGGACCCCTGATGATTGTTGACTCACGGCCCTGGACATGTGGGGCTGCTGCTGGAGAAGCACCGGGTGCAGACTCTCAGGCCGACCTGTTCAGAAAAAGAGCTTTGAGCATGAAAGAAGAGTTGCATGATTGCGATAGCACTCTGATAAATGGGTCCCCTAGCAATATTTCTAGTGGTTCGGGAAGCTTGGACGATAACTTTGAGGATTGCGTCAAGATCATCAGGGAACTCGAATGTCGGGGCCATATTAATCAAGAATTCAGGCTGAAATTTTTAACTTGGTTCAGCCTAAGATCAACGGAGCAGGAACGGAGAGTGGTTAACACCTTTGTTCAGGCTCTGAGTGATGACCAAAGTAGCTTAGCAGGACAGTTGGTTGACACCTTTTCAGACGTGGTATCTAGCAAAAGGCCAAGGAACGGGTTCTGCAATAGGTTATGGCATTAAAATTTAGTGCGAAGTTTGAAGGCAGGCTCGCTCTCGGTCGTGCCCTTTTAATCTTTTATTACCGATAATAAATTGTCTTATCCGTCTCTCACATACTTCGTACAGGCATTTTTTTCCTCCCCCTAAACCTCAGTCCGAAGCAAATTCATCGGTATTCTAGGAGAAGTATGCTGCCAACAAGGTTGTGGTGGCTGATTCTGCAGATATTTCTGACCATTCTTGCAAGGAAGTGGCTGCTTGCACTGGAGAAGGCATTTTCGTACATTCAGTTCAATTGCATTTGAAGCCCTAAAAGTTAGCTTTAGGGAAATTGTTAGGGGTACAGTAATTGGTTGCCTTTCTTATGGGAAAGGTGACATGAATGGCTCGACAATTCAGTTGATTAGGTTCTTTTCTCCTTCTCCTATTGTTTTCCCCTTTTTAATTGAGGATGTGAACTCATTCTCCTTCTTCCTTTAATGATTAATGACTGTCTTTAAAAGTGCTTCAGAAGTTAGCTTGTGGTAAATTCATTTGGTGTTCAAGAAGCTGAGGAGACACGAGGAATGAGACTTGCGCTAACTTCGTATGAGCATTGTTTAAGACATGTCAAATGAAGCGATCACGGTTGCTCTCCCAATCGTTTGAACCACACGTCGCCTCAGCGAGTGTTGATTTTCGTCATCATCTCATTGACAAGCCTGCATATCGATTCTAGTGAAGCGATCATGGTTGCTCTCCAATCGTATGAAATACATATAGCCTCGGTGTGTGTCGATTTTCGGCATAATCTCTTTGACAAGCCCACAAATTGATTCTAATGAAGCGATCACGGTTGCGCTCCAATCATGTGAACTACATATTGCCTCGGAGCGTGCTAATTTTCGTCATCATCTCTTTGACAAGCCCGCAAGTCAATTCTCTTCAACAACCTCATGGTTTATCATTGGTGAGGATGAAAAAAGACACAAATTTCTTTTATAAATGATGCCATGGTCGACACACAATCTCTTCTAATTTGACACACATCCTCCTCTCCTCTCTCGGGTTTACAATTTTTGTAATTTTCTAAGTTTTTGACAATCACGTGGACGCCGCATTAACGTCACATGGGAGGCAGCTGCAGCACTTAACGGGCACGTCGCCATTTTCATTGGGTTTTCTTAAGAGGGAACAATACGAACATATAAATTCAATGACCCAATTGCATAAGAAAAAGTCTCGAAATTCGATACCGCATAAATCGAAAAAGTCCAGAGACGTTTTATATTGTTATCATTTTCAGTCTTGTGTCTTCTTTAATGACTATTATGTATCTATTATAATTTAAATTATGGCAGACTGGGAAATTAGAGAAGGTTAATCAAATCACAAAATTGGACTCCTGTGCAAAAGAGAAAAAAGAAATGAAAATCAGTCCATGAGTTGATGTGAACGTGACTTCGCGGGAACATTCAGCTGGGAGAAGCAACTGATCACGATTCGCCTTTTACTCGTACCGTATTTATTTGGAAAAGGAAATCATTATTTCGGAATTTTTTTAAAAATAAAAATAGCTTAGTATATATATTTAAAATAAAAAATTTTTATCACATTAGAAAAATCATTGACGCTAGACATTATTTATTGTAATTGGTCACGAGAATAGTCTACACAGGCACGTGGAAAAATACTCCGGATTTTGACCACATATATTAGCATTTATGACATTGAATTATTTGTTTTGTTGGACCACCATGACTTCTATTTCTAATCTTAAAAAGAAAATAGAAAGCCAAAAACGAGTGATCAAGATTATCTCACACGACATTTCCCTCCCTTGACTATATTATGTTGGCGCCGCCATGCACCTCGCTCTGGTCGAGGTTATTATATTTAAATATTAAAATCATGTCTTTATATGGATCTTTTAAAACATTTAGCGGAAATCGTATAAAATATTTCATGGCGTACAACTGGGTTCCGCTCCGGTTTATTTCACATGCAAGGCCCATCGTTCGTCGTCAAATTTCACGCGTTCTTCCTGATCGGGCTTGCACAAGAGAAGGGGTATTAAAGCATCCCACATCATCTATCTATGAAATTTATATGCTTTTTAATTTTATGCGGTCTCCTTCCACCTATTGATTTCGAGTTTTTAGATTAGATATTCTAATATTAATGTATCTGGCATCATTTGTCTATGAGGTAAACAATAGGTTGGACGTTCTTTCGTGATATTAAAACATAGATCCCTCTGTTCAAATCTTTTTGTGCCTCTATTTGCCTCTCGATTATATTTTTTCGTGCTTCAGTCTTTCGTGGTAAAAGATAGTTGGGTCTGTAAGTTCACATCCCCGAATAGTATAAAAAAATAATAATAAAAAAGGCTTGGAGCAATAAATGAAAAGAGAAGAATGTATCTACTCCCAAGAAGTGGAATTAATCGTTGAAAATTCTATTGTTGTAAGTTAGTGTTCCATCTGTATATTTATTCATTCATTTATTGAAAAATTTAGGTAGGAACCGTCCTTTAAACTGAGCAGACCTGCAGAGCAGCCATGATGGACCTTAGACCTCTATGCAATTCCTGTGCTGCGTCCCCTTATTTGGCATTAAATTGCCAAATGCTTATTGTTCGACAAGGACTCGAAATCATAACATTAAACACAATTCGTTCGATACGACCTACACTCATTATGAAGAGAAAGTGAAAGATCACCCGTCTCAGCAAAGTTGTTAGCTATGACCTACACTCATTATGAAGAGAAAGTGAGAGATCACCCGTCCCAGCAAAGTTGCTAGCTTGCCTCATAAAGAGATGCATGAAAAGAAAAACACGTTTACAACAAAAAAGAAAAAAAGAAGACAATCCCTACATTTGACTCTTAACTAATCTATTGGATCCGGCCTGCCTTTTTAGCGATCGCTGTCCTTTCACTATACATAGAATTGGAACGGATTTGGAACGGTCAATCATGTTTGAATTCGAGCATCAAAATCCTTCATACGCTTTTCGACTGCATTACGCAACCAAGTGCAATTTCTAAATTGCACAAAACCTCGGCTCGTATAATAATACACACGAAATCTCGATCCATTTTGTACGATTTTTCTCCTGTTAAAAATTTTCAATTGATGGATCCTCTAGTACAAAGTAAATGTAAATAATACATTTATATCTTTAATGAGAATAAGGATGATTTTGAAATATGGCTACTCGAATTAGATTTTTTGGGTCTTGCTTAATGAATCTCAAGCCAGTCAAAAGGGACAAAACGCAATCTCTAGGTTGCAGAACAAATTTCTCGAGAACTTCACAAATAATTGATAGAAAATTCGAAAATGAAGTCTTCTGTCCCAGTTTTTGTTGGAAAAAACGAGCCATAAATATTCAAAGACGTAGGTGATATAATCTTCGCCTCGTGTCCCTCCATTCATTCAACCCATCCAGAAACAAGCGAGACAATTTCCACCTTGACTCAATATTTGTCGCTAGCAATTGACAATGTGGCAAATAACATCTTGAAAAACGTTTCATTGACGCGTTCGAGGATCGTACCATTCCTATAACCTTTACTAATTGAACTCTTTTCAACTAGTACACTCATGTAGTGTGGTTAAGGTAATGGTCTACTTTCGATACTAACATGAAATGAAAATATCAGATATATAAATCGGTTATGTCCAGACCTTTTTGGACCGTGCATGTGGTGCCAATCTAGAGCAATGTGCACACGATTAATGAGATTTGAATAGATGACTTCCGATTTCTGAGCTGGAAATCCATTGACCTCTGGCTTTATAGCGATTTTGTCGCCACAGTTAGTAAAATGTCCATGTTAAAATTGTATTAGTCGACATTTTCTTCACAAAAGGACCTTTCCATTTTGTAAGTAAATGTCCATGTTAGATGTGACTTTTGACTTACAAATTTTTGAACGTTCCCACATAGATAGTGACATCCACAATGTAGTAAGTCGAACCCACGGGAGAAACTAGTAGTTTCTTTCATGTGTTTAGAAAATCTTTCCACGTTGAGCGGTAAGAATCCATTATTTTTATTAAATTATTCCTGGGAAAATAAGTTTCCATGTAGGAAAATTGCGTCACCCTGAATTTAACTCATTGAGGCATTATTTGTTGTATTCCATATCAAGCCTCATGATTTTATCCTTTGGCGTATAGGTGGCACCTTCCCAGAAGGTCACTCATCCTGAAAGTGCTCCCACCTAAGCATACTTAATTGTTAAGAATTATCGTTACGTCAAATGGTGTCTCTGTGAGTTAATTTCAATTTTTACATATATGTCTCGAAATCGCTCTCCTTTGTTTGGTGCACAATTTGGTTCATTTTTGTCCCCTTTGCCATTTTAGAAGCTTGCCGAGAGTCGCTTATCATCTAGGCCCTCTAGTCCTGACGACCACTCTCCGCTCTTGTCGGACTGAGTCGTAACAACGAAAGTATCGGTATTTGTACATGATCATATTCCTTTTCATTAACCACTGAAATAAATATGTATGTATGATTGTAATTTGTAATTTTAAAACATTTGTAATGAATTTTTTACGAGCAATTACTCTATGGACTGTAAAGCGTTATTTCGAGCACAAAATTGGATCCGTTGTCAAGCACGCGAAAGTATAATAGCCTGCCTTCGCCGCGATCATAGAACAAATTCAACCAAAATCTATATGGCTGACCACATTGAACAAATAGGTGACCTAATTGCTGAGACCAGTGTGACATCAAAGTGACCTCGTCATGGTTTAGGTCCGCTAGTCATGGCGCGTTCGTTGGATATTCCTATCCCTTTTGGGCGGATCAATTCTCTGTATCAGATTAAGTTAACCTCTTTGATCCGACGACGAGGTGTCGTTTGTGTCGATTGGAAGTACTATGCAGGATTCGAGACGTCCGTTTCTCTCGACTCGGGATCAAAAGGACACATCTAACCCCAGCTAAAATTGAGTTTTGGGCAATCGCATATTTCAACTAGAATTGTAAATTTTTTTTGTCTGTTCTATCTCTAACTCTCATCTCTCTCTCTTGAATTTTTTACTCTACCTTTTCGTAGAGCGTATGAGTTGATCCTCATGTCTATGATACTATAACAATGGAAGGTGGGCCGATTTTCTTTTTTCCTTTTTGTCCAAAGATGGATTTAACCTAATGTCAAACCCCAAAAAAGGAGTGATTGAAATTATTTAACATTTGCCTCCTTGTTTCCTCTTTCCAATTCATATTAATTAATTTAGGACCTAAGCAAGTCCTCTTCATCCAGGGTCTTGCCGAATCTCGAGATCCTCAGGAAGGAAGAATTCAGAGGGCAATGAACACATTCGTGGAGCTTGCCGTCAGTGTATATCAAATGAACATATCGTGGAGGCCCCTATAGTTAGGTGTGATCGGTTCCCGATCCAATTTGGTTTCAAGGTGGAACCGGAAACCTGACCAGGAGGATTGGTTCCGGGGATTGGACCGGTTGGTCTTAGGACTGGTGGTTCGGTCCGATGTAACCAGTCATATAGGGTTTCATTTACATTTTACTAATTAATGAATTTATGTCAATGAAGTTCACTTAGGATTTAGTTCACATTTAATTAATTTTTTTTGAAGAAATAAAAAATATATATGTAGTTGGTCCGATTCAATCCGATCCGATTCCTTCTTGGAATCGACAACCGGACCGCTCAAACACCGGTTCCACTTTTAGGAATCGGGATCGGATTGACACTTCCGAGAACCGGATGAAATTAGTCCGTTCAGTCTGGTTCGAGCGATTCCCAATTTGGGCAATCCATTTTGCACCTCCTTATCTATTTGAGTTTTTGCTCCTCTTCTGTGGTAAGGTCACTTCTTAGCCGAACACCCGAATACTGAAGATTCATAAGAGACCCAAAAGAGGAGTAATTGAAACTAATTAAATTTCCCACCCCATTTCCTCTTTCCAATTCAGTGGGACCCAGCAGGCTAATTTGTCTAAGAACGACTTGATTATCTTTTATTTATCTTTCTTTCTTTAAATTTACAAATATTTACCAAACGGGATGGCGCCGGAAAACGACCGGTCAACAGCGTTCTTGCCTTCCACAAAGTTCCAAATCACAGCTTTTTTTCTCTGGTCATCGATGTCACGCGCGACATTGTCGTTGGTGGTCCCCCTCTTCTAGACAGGGGGCCACTCTCACCTTTTTACCGAACATGATATGAATACGTTGGCGAAGGAGATTCATGCGTTCCTTGGATGATAACATTCGTGTTTGACTAAGCTTGTCGCGACGGTCGCTTCGATTTATCAAGTTTGGAATCGAAATTATTGACGTGTTCGAGAATTTTATAGTATTATTAGGATAGAGACATGAAGTATATCACAAGGGTGTGGGAATATATCCGTGGAATTTTTAAAAAGATGCGAAGTTATAATAATAATTCATCGTTACGGGATTAAATCATCGCTCTTTTCTCTCTTTTGAAGTGTTGTGAAGCACGAGATGCGAAGGTGCCACTTAGGATGGGTAGAAGATAGCTGTATGGTCCTCGATGAACAAATTTAGGCGTGCTTCGGTGTTTGCCCCTTAACCAATTTCCATGTAACTTGCTTTTTAAATTGTGAAACACATCATCTCCACTCTTGAATTAATTTCCGTAACTTCAGTTTATAGGGTCATTGTAAATGGGAGCACATAAAAACCTCTCGAATGATTTTACACTACCTGTACCTTCTCTTTCGGCCTCCTTTAACGGGAAAGTTGATGGAGAGTAAAGGTTAAGTGTATCATTTTATCAATGAATGGCTTCTCTCTCTCCCTATCTCTTTTCGCCATAAATGAATGGCTTCGTTAAAGCTCAACAAAATCTCATCGGAGATGCGAAAGGCGAGAAAGGCGAAGAAAAGAAATGGTTGGGGCCAAATTATGATTTCGGAAACATTCTAATCACACCATTCATTGTCGCGCGTGAATGGTCTACTGCACCCCTCGGCTTGGCTACGGTCAAAACGAACCAAAAGGCGAGGTTTGAAAAACGAGGGCAAAAGCCCAAAAGGAGAGGACAGCGTTTGTCACGAGAGCAAAAGGATAAAAGTGAGGTCACCTCCGGATCGTGGGAAAGATTTCTATCTTTATCTCTACATCACTCAGTTGGGCCCATCTTCTCTGGTAAAGGAAAAATTATTGAAAAAAAATCATAAACCTATAGTGAACTTTCACGAGAGAGATGGGCCAAATTGATTAGTGTACACACATTTAAAAATGTTCGCATCAATGTAGGTTGTGCCACTTAGGACAGCCGACATCTATGTCAATGATTTTTTTATCAAAATTGACCGGATAGACTCAATTAACATAAATACAAAAAAGGTTTAAGACTGAATTGATAAAATTGCAATAGGTTTAGCACTTTTTTTTGTAAATCTCTCCTCTCGTGAATGATATAAGTTCGGAGTTGTGAGAGGCTAAAAGGTGAGAGTGATTTTTAATCCTTTGAACATGCGAGGGATGAATGGATATAGATTGAACTTTTTAATTTGAGAAACTTTGTAGATGTCAAGGAGATTGGGTTGTTGATGAAGAGAGAGGAGTATTTTATATTTTTTTTGATGCTTTGATGAGTGATGACGATCACTGTTTTAAGGTATTATTTACCCTCACTATTGTTGCTGCCGGGTTTATATATAAACATACCACCGGGATGTATACCAAAGTTACAGAAAAATGAGTTAAACAATTAATCGATTTATTTGGGAATTTCACTTTGAATGTGTTATCAAATTTGTGTGAAGAGAGAGGTAGAGCAAATGTTGTGAAGAAGAGATGGTGTTTTGTTATGAACAATTGTAATGAACAATTTATGATTTTGTCATATTTACACGCCACCAATCGACACATCTCTTGGGATCCTTACCATCACCACTTTTCATCATCAACCATTACTTCTCTTTATGTGGGCAATCACTTCTTTTTATATTTAACAATCATCTTTTTTCATGGTAACAAATTCTTTCAACAATCTTCTACTCTATTTGTTATATGTATTAATTTACATAAATTCGTACATACAAGAAAATGTAACTGTTGAGATTTGAACATTCAATTAGTGCAAATAATTCTATTGACAAAATTA
Organism: Syzygium grande; assembly: GCA_024733475.1. NCBI lineage: Eukaryota > Viridiplantae > Streptophyta > Magnoliopsida > Myrtales > Myrtaceae > Syzygium > Syzygium grande. The sequence goes on along the minus strand of JAMXDD010000008.1, from coordinate 31,829,916 downwards.
GTGATAGATGAAACTTTGAACCACGATTTCATTCTTTAATTAAATTATCACACATATGAATGTACAGGCATTCAGTTAGAAATTTCCTATGCCTTAGCACGTTTATGGCCTTGTGCTTCCTCCTGCATTCATGAACATTCACAAAAGTTTGTCCAACTTTTGTTAGAAGCGGCACCACTTCTTATATTCATACATGTGATGTTTCTAAATTATTACCTTGCTAAAACCTTGAACTTCATTTAGAGTGTTTTCTTACACTCATCTTCCTAATTTTCCAAGAGTACTAACCTTGTGCGTGCATCAGTACTCAATGACTATCAAGATACAATAGATTGTTGTTGCATATTGAAATTTAACAAATTCGTGATAAATTATGGTTTGACAAAGAACATAATAAATAAAAAAAATTTCAGAAAATTTTGAAAAAATTACAAACATTGTCTATATCAACACCAGCCATACTATGTAGGACGACCAGAGCATCTACGTTAACGATTTTCTGCCAATTTTGGTTAGAATGACTACATTGACAAATTTTTAAAATGTTTATGACTAAATTAATTAGATTTAAAAATTTAGAATTGAATTGGCATACATATAATAGGTTTATGACTTTTTAGTAATTTTCCTTATGGAAGAGTTATATCGTAGGATAGTGACATGTGTTGTAACCAACTAATCAAATGTTAGATACAAAACACAAGATTAATGGTGGGATTTATAATACACGAATAAAGATGATTTGTCGGTTACACTACACATCACCACTGTCATGTGACCTGATGTGACCGTCACGTAAAATACATAATTCCCGTCTTTAGACCTTTTTAGTTGCACTGATGAGGTCGTAGCTTAGGGCACCTTGAATGACATATATAACCATGCTTTGCTGTGTCATGAATTTTTCCTTATTAATGTACAAACATAAGAATAATAACGGTTTATGTGCTTATAAAAATTAATAACAGTATATATATGCTTGATATGCAAGTACTAGCGATTAAAAAATGCACCCAACATCATGATAGTTGCCATCCATAAATTTTAAAATTATTCAAGTTGCATCTCTAAGTAGTCGGCGTATGTTTGATAGGGCTAAATACGACTACAACACTAATTCGCAAGGATTAAACAACATAATAAATCTAAATCGAGCTATATTCTCCAATAATTGCTCGAAGTCTTAAAAAGCATTTTGGTCATGTCATTTTTTTAACATGGTTAGGAAGTGAATTACGTCCTATATTTAACTCTTTTGTGATGGGTTCAAGTTGACTAGTTTTTTTTTCCTTTCTTCATCAATAAAAAGCCACAAAAAATCTCAAACTATACAAACTGTAACAAATTTACTCATAAATCTTTTTTTGTAACATCAAAAACCCTAAACTACACCTACTGCAACATATTTATCTTAAACATTTTCTTTTGACGTAAAAAACCTCAAACTTGTACTTATGTGATACATTTACGATCCGTCAATATACCGTTAGATGATTTTTCAGCAAAAATGTGATTTTTATTTCACTTAAGTCACTCGGGCACCATGTCAATATTGTTTGTTTTGCATCATCGATGCAGGCTGATTTTTCCCGATTCTCATTAACAAAACTTTGACGGAGAATAAATGTGTCGCACAGTTACAAGTATGAGATTTTCCGTCACATAAAAAGTTTAGGGTAATAGTGTGACAGTGCACATAATTTAGGGTTTTTAGTGGCTTTTTACCCTTCATTTAATCTGACATAAAAGAAAACTGTTGATGAGGTTGAAATTTTGCTTTGCATAAATAACTTTTGCGCAAAACGAGGGGCGCTAATAATTTTGGGCTAGGGCATTATGTATTTTCGTAGAAATCCAAAATTTCCATATTGAGATGGATAAGTTTTGAAACGAATTTGTAATATATGTTCCAACAAAAAGACAATCATCGTGGCCTGAATATTTCCTTTTAGAAGACAAGGTCCGTGTTGATCTCGATAGCGTCCTTTTCTTGGTATGAATATTCTAATTTCCGCATAATATAATTATTTTGTGAGTTAAAATTAACTTGGTGTCTTTTATGATTAAGTTGGTATTTGGTACGTACGTCGTTATCTATTTATGTTAATACATGCTTTTTCTGGCAGTTGCGTAATGTTGACGTAATTTTTATATATTGTTTTTTTTTATAATAATCACGACCTTAAGGGGATGAACGTGGTGGGGCCCCACCCCCACCCACCTCGGCCAGCCCATTTATTTTATTTATTTATTAGTAAACCGAAAAAGGCAGATCTTGGACGTATCTTTGGGGATGCTTTTAAATGTCACGACGCTCTGCAAAAGGACAAAATGGACCTTTTGTGTCCTCGAATCCCTGAGTCATCACCACGACCGCGACTTTTCCTTTTTAATTTAGTTATAATGACGCTGGTGATCCTGAATTTTAATTTAATGTGCAACGTGATCCATTCAATTTTGATTTTTCAATATGGTTCCCAAACTTTAGCCCAATATATAATGTGATTTCTTAACTTTTAATTTATCAAATATGATTTCTAGACTTTTGATACATATTCAATGTAGTCCATAAATTGTATGAAAATGTTTAATGTTGTCCTTCTATTAATTCATAATCAGGGATAACATTAAATATTTTCATATAGTCTAGGGACTAAATTGAACATGTACAAAAAATTCAGGGGCCACATTAAACAAATGAAAAGTTCGGAGGCCACATTATACAAATAAAAAGTTTATAGACCACACTGTACATCAGATTAAATTTCAATGACCATCCATGTCATTTTCCCTTTAATTTAATTTCTAGATCGAAGCTAGGTATCAATATATTAATCTACTAAATCGGTAAGTTATTTAATGCGAGAGATCATGAGTAGTTTATATTTGACCTGTGATAACAATCTATCACTTGGCTCAATTGAATTGTTTTGTTAATTGGGTTTTAATGAATTTAGTAAAATTCTTTACTTCATGTCATTCTAACGACGAAATGCAATTTTCTGTATATAGTGTCAACTTATTAGTATGGGTGCCTTTTTAGATCGCAAGAAGTGTTTTCATTCGTCGGGCATGAATGAGTGATTACTGCAACAAATTGCTCCTGGGTTGGTATGAATAGTTAGGCACTTGGGCCATTTCGCCTCAACAAGTGAGAGGTCCCCAAGTTCGACCCTCATTGCCATCATGAGGTTGCTTTTAGAGAGTCACAAAGTTGCACAATTCTGAGTTTACGCAATACAATCAAGATGGAAGGATCGCCATATCCGATGGGAGTTAAATTGTAGTCAATATGTTGGACACTCCGGCAAGACGACAAAAGAAGTAACCACCGTACAAATGTTAAATGTCGATAATATCTTGGAAAGATTTCTTTGTTTTAATCAGCCATGGATAATTATATTTCTTTCTTTCTTTCCCTTTTTTTTTTTTTATGATTCTTCTCTATTCTTTCAAGTTCTTGCCGTCCGACAAAGGCGTCTGGGTCTTCCCCACACTGCCTTGCTTCGACAAGACACGAAGAAAAAGTTCTCGACAAAAAACCATGTCATGTGGAGCCGATTCCCACAAAAATTAATGACAATTATTGTTGAGCCAGATGTTGATCTTTGGTTCTTTTAAACAAGAATCAATCAAGACAAGATGTTCAATCAGGCAATTCCAAATCCAAAAATCTTTTAAGCATTATATCTGACACGAACCTAATAGCGTTCTTGACGGGAACAACGAGGTGTCATGCATTTGTGGTTCCACAAATGATTATTAGTTGTCTTAGATTAATCCAACCGGTTATCAATCTTTTATGTTTTCACTCTATGAGAGAGAGAGAGAGAGAGATTATAGCCAGATGATAAGCATGCATTTTCTTAATCAATGTTGTTTCCAGCAATTAGCCAGATGATTAACAAGCATGTTCTGCTTCTTGCTTAATCAATGGCATGCTAAATCATATGAGGTTGGCTTAGTGACTAAGAAACAGGCATTCTTGTTTGGACGAGGCATAAGATATAAGTTCGAATGTGCGTTCAAAATATGACTGGTACGTGATTGGACTACTCCACTCAGTCACATCTCATCAAACTTCAGAGCTTATTAGAAAAAAATCATGAATAACGGGTTTTACTTAAGGCACATGTCCTTATCATTATACATATAAATAAACGTGAGCTTTATCTCGAATGATGTACTTAACAAGCACTCTCAGAGCATTATATCGTATACTTTTTTTGGTCATTGAGTTCAAGAAATTAATAGCCACCACTTCAATAATTCAACACAATCTATCTTTGTGTGGATGACATGGAGCATACTAATTTGTGGACCTCGATTTGGCCACTTAAAGTCAACCTCACTAAATGATCCCGACCGTCGGCAATGAATCATGGTTGTCTTCCTTTTAGCATCGTTCAGCGCCCGCTAATCACTTGCATGCATGCATGCTTGGCGGTGAGATTTTCTCCTTTTTTACATATTTAATTTAATCCCACGCTATGATTATACCATTAAACAATTGAAAAGGGCCATTTCCAATTGGTATCTTCACATAATTATCACCATAAAAAAGGTGGTTCTCCTTATTACATGACCATAATTGAAAAGTGGGTCTCATAAAATTTATCTGATTTAGTATATCACCAAATGTTACTAGAAAAAAATGAAGGAAAAAACTTCAGAAAAAATTGAGGTCCACCAATTTTGAAGTGCCTTTTAATTCTATTATATACATTAACAAATTTTAATGCTAAATATTAAATAAAAGTATCGTTTCGAACATCAAAAAGTAAGAATGCTTTTTTTTAGGGTTAATACTACGAAAAATCTTAAACTGATATACTTGTGACAAATTCATCCTCCGTTAATTTTCGTTAAATTTTATCATCAAATTGCTGAGTTAGATAACACATGATAATTGATGGTTGTACTAGTTTGGGATTTTACCCTCCGTTTGCAACATGTGTGCCAATTTGTGATTTTTCATGGTATTAATCCAATTTAACAAAAACTAATGGACGATAAATTTGTCATAAATGTACAAGTTTGGGGTTTTGATGGTCAAAACATTAGTTTAGGGTAAATTTGTCACAAGTATACTAGCTTGGAATATTTTATGATCATAAAATTAATTTGGGGTAAATTTATCACAAATATATCAATTTAATTTTTTTTTGTAATTTTAACCATTTTTTTTTGTAAGGTAAGGAATTTAACCATTTCTTTAATCAACGAGTTAATGGAAGATTGGAAGCTTTTTAAGACTTCCTCGAGGATTGGGGCTCGAATTATTACTCCTCATTAATTTCCAAAAGTAAGAATGGTAAGACAGACCAACTTCAATGGCTTGTTAAATGCAAAAAGTAGGTGCATTTGACTGACTTACCACTAGAAAGTGCTCGATTATCCTTTCTTTAAATGTCAAAAAGGACATGTGGAAACAGATACCCCGTGGAAGTTTCTACTCAGATGGATGTAGCTTTCCCTTCTTGCCCTTTCTCAACATCTATCTTTTACAATTCATTATGTATTTCTAATATACGTATAAATAATAAAATTCTACAATTATGATAAGAGTAATGACACGAGTATAGATATCATTAGAATCATTTATCAAATAACATTACGAACTTTAAATAAATATTTGTGAAAATGAGCTATTAAAGCTTGTCAAAGTTACTTTATGATTCCGACCGCCAAAAAAAAAGTTACTTTACAATTCAATACGATAGTCTTCATATATTTTAGGGCTATTTTCTGCTCATTATATATTTGATGAGTGGATTGCAGGTTGTGAACTTCACTCATATGAGAAATTTAATAAAATTAACTCTACTAAAATTAATAGTGGATTGCTGATTGGGTTCCTACTCACCTGGGGGGAAAAAGTTTGTCCCTTTGAATTGGGTATTTAATCTAACCAAAAAAAAATTGGGTATTTAATCCACCTTTTGTCTTGTCATCTTTGTTTCTACCTCGAGTGTACTCTCATGCATTTTTTGTTGGTGAAGCAATAAATGAGGTTTTTTGGCACAAAAAAAAGGCTCAATCAAGAAAGAAACTGAAGAAAAATATGACCTTATTTTTTTTGGTTAATATCATGAAAAATCTCAAATTAGTTCACCTATGAAAAATTTACCTCAAACTAATTTTTTGATTACAAAAAACCAAAAACTGGTACATCTGCAATAATTTTATCCACCGTTAGTTTCTATTAAATTTTACCGTTAAATTTTTGAGTTTGATGACACGTGGCAGTTGATAAGTGTACTGGTTTGGGGTTTTAACCTTCGTTTGTCACATATGTACCAGTTTATGATTTTTTGTAATATTAATTCAATTTAACGGAAGATAAATTTGTCATAAATGTACCAATTTGAGGTTTTTGTGATCAAAAAATTAGTTTGAAATAAATTTGTCACAGGTATACGAGTTTGAAACTTTTCGTGGTAAAAAAATTAGTTTTGGATAAATTTATTACAAGTGTACCGATTTGAGATTTTTCGTGGTATTAACACTTTTTTTTTTAAAAATATCTTTACAAATAAATTGACCGCTAAATCTCTTATCTTTTAAACAACCTCTTATCTTTTTCAAACGAAATTTGCAAACTTTTCAACTCAACTAAACCTCATAAAACGTGTGAATGAGCATATTTACTTATATCGGGTAGGGCTCCTTGAACCTAGACTTTATCGTTTGAACGGTAAATAGTCATGTTCAATTATTGTAATAAATTTTTCTCTCTTTTTTCCTATAAATAGTGCCTTAACCACATCATTTCCCCCGCACACCATCACCGGCCCTCTCTCCCTCTCTCTTGCTTCTTGTCCTCGTTCTTCTTCTTCTTCCAACAAAAAAAATGGCAATGCTAGAAAAGGGCCTCTCGACCCCACTGAACGCGAAGCTCGCCGGCACCGGCACCGAGACTATGGTCCTCGCTCACGGTTTCGGATTAGACCAGACTGTGTGGAACAAGATCCTCCCTCTCTTGTCCCAGCATTTCAGGGTCCTTGTCTTCGACTGGGGCTTCTCGGGAGCTGTCAAGGAGCAGGAAGGCCTGTTTGACCCGGTGAAGCACTCGACCTATGAAGGTTTTGCCTGCGATCTGATTGCTCTCCTCGATGAGCTCGACCTCGAGTCCACGGTTTTTGTCGGCCACTCCATGTCCGGCATGATCGGTTGCATTGCCTCCGTGAAGAGGCCTGACCTCTTCAAGCGCCTCATACTCCTTGGTGCCTCTCCTAGGTAAGCTACATATTTCATAATGTTAATTCTAAATGATAAATAGGAGCTCGCAATTATTCTTGCTCAGTTTATTTTGATTATGTTAAAAATATCAAAACAACATCTTTATTATATGCTAGAAGTTTATGATATAAACAAAGACTTTCACCTCTCCTTATAAGTATTGTTTTGGTTCTCTATTAATTAATGAATCCATGATGCATGATAGAAGAAGCCGACTAAAGTCTGAAATAACTCACTACTTTTGTCCCTTTAGTTCTTAATTCTTAGTAGTGAAGTTTAATTATCTAAATTTGTTTATAATAAGCTTGTGGAGGAGGAAGCTTGGTGGTTCCAAAGATCTCTTTTCACCATGACAAAGTTCTAGCATGGTTTACGCACAAAAAAAGTATGAATTAAGCGAAACATAATCTTAGTTAGGATCATCAAGTGTTTTATGCATATTGCTAGATTGAAACATTTTTGTCGCCCTTCTTGCCAATAAGGGAGTGTTAAACATAGAGCGTGTGCGGTTCGATTAGGTTCGGTTTGCTACTTATTCCCATCACTTGGATTTGTTTTGAATAACATCCGACCTTTGTTTTAAGATAACATATGGTGGTGTACTGTTGCCCGAACATCACCTCACCGCTACAACAAAGAACAAAAAAGAGCTTGTTGGTTAAGTACTCGTTTCTAACCAAAAAATATTAAGTACTCGTTGATTCATTATATGCTTCCTTAAGAACATTTATGGTTCATGGAAATTGTGATTGAAGGCTTTGATGGATAACAAAACCTATTTTCTCGTGATTATGGAGTCTAATTCTTTTCCTATTTTTCTAAATCTCTGCGGAAATCCATCATCGTGTTTCTTAGATATTTCTAGAGACTTAGATAAAGGGATTTTGAAAGTTATTTTTTGATTTGGTATTTAAACGATGTGTAGCCCAAATTAAAGAAAATATCACTATTAATTGCGAGATTGATGAGTCCGTAAGATAATTAGTTTCGTTATAACAAAACTTACAATTTCGGTTCAAAACTTATCATTTCGGTTCAGTTTGGTTTGTGTTGGATCATTGGTTTTTACTTTTATTCTTTTAATTTCTAATAAAACACACCCTAAACATTTATATTGCTCCTTGAATGATGTGAATGAACTGACCTTCAGCAAAACGAAAGTGGAAAGCTATCTATCAACCATAAAGGCTTTTCGTACTTGATTTCCCCTGTCCCAAGTAATAAATTCATAAAGCTGCTGTTTGGTGCACTTAATGTCGCGGACCCATCACGAGTAAGATGAGTGGACACGAAAGAATCCTTCGATGATTCTCGATTTTCCGTCGTATTCATCTCCTTTTATTTTTTTTAATCATTTTTTTGTCCTCTTCACTTTATAATTGTCCGAAACTAATTGCATTATGAAATAATAATAATAACACCTTCACCTCATCTTTTTCCTATTTTAATTTCAATGGAGTTGGAGATATCTATAGTTTTGGACAGGTGCTAATGACACTAATCCCCTTTTTGTTAGTCTAAAAGTTAAACTAAAAAAAAGCCATTTGCATCTTCTAACCCAACATGTTGCACTCAGAGCATTTTCTTGCCGAGTCTTACTTTCGTTACCTCCGTAGGTACTTAAACACGGACGGTTACGAGGGCGGGTTCGGGACCACGCAGATCGATCAGATCATATCGAGCATAGAGTCCGACTACCACGGATGGGTGACCAACTTCGCTCCCCTGGTGGTGGGCCCGTGCGACGCCCTCTCGGTCGAAATGCTTACGAAGTGCTTGAGAAGGATGAGGCCCGAAGTTGCGCTTCCCTTAGCCAGGACGGTTTTCCTATGTGACCACAGAGAGGTCCTCGAGAGAGTGACGACTCCGTGCACCATAATCCAGAGCACGAACGACGCCGTCGTGCCGAACTCGGTCGCCCATTACATGCACGACAAAATCCAGGGGAAATCGACGGTCGAGATGATTGAAGCTGGCCATTACCCTCAGCTCACCGCACATCTGCAGCTTCTTGATGTGTTGGGTGGAATCTTGGGGTTTGATTGTAATTAGCAGATGATTAAGCTCTTTAGATGTTTAATCATATGATTATACCCTGGACTGGACTAGAATAACCCTCTTGTTTTTAGACTTTTTTCTTGGTATAGAGTGATGATGTGGTAGTAGTGAGTGTGAATGTGTGAGATAAGTACTGGGCGTCGTGGATTGCATGTGGTTTGTCTCTTTATGTTAGGTATCATGGTTGGATTGAGTAGTTGCAATTAAATCGTTTGGGCCCGAGATGTGGTTTGTCTCTTTATGTTAGGTATCATGGTTGGATTGAGTAGTTGCAATTAAATCGTTTGGGCTTGAGATGTTTGACTGGATTTTATTTGATTCGAGAGAGAGAGAGAGAGAGAGAGAGAGAGAGAGAGAGAAGGGAGGGGGGGAGGGCAGAGAGTTGCTCGGCTTGTGATCAGGTTTAATGGTCCATCTCATATTGAGTTTCAAAAAAAAAAAAAAAAGAAGCTTTACCTAGACCGCGCAAACAATCCATGACCTTAACTAGCAATCGGTCATGTGTTAACATGAACATGCACAACCAATCATGGTACACAAAATCTGATAGGTATAAATACCATGATATGAAATGATTATGCTCTTGAGTGATTCACACATTCTTATATTTTGATATCGCAAAAACGTCCATCTTTGCATAATGCGCACATTGATATCGGCTGCACCTTAGGTAATACTAGACATATTCCAATCACGATGACAGACCCACTAGATTCTTATTAGCATCACCATCCTGAATGTGGGAAAATTACCAAAAAAATATTAAACCTATTGTAATTGTGTCAAATCAGTCCTAAATCTTTTGTATTTGTGGCAATTTAGTTCATTCGGCCAATTCTGGCCAACCGGCGCTGATGTGGCACAATCGGGGCTAACGTGATGTGGCCGATACTAACGTAGAAAATTTTAAATAATACTTTAATATTTTTCAAAAATTTTAATCATTTTTGCTTTTTCCTCTTTTTCTTTTCTTTCTCCTATTTTTTCCTTCTTCCTCTGGCCAGATAGGCCCACCTTGCTAGCGGTTGGGCGAGGTTGACCTCGTTTGCCCCTGGCAAGGCGAGCGAGGTTGAGCCTCACCAGGGGTGGGTGAGGTTGACCTCGCCCAACCACTGGCAAGGCTCGCTCTCATCAAATTTGCCAACGTCTCACCTTGCCAGTGGTTGGGCAAGCTTGCCCTTGCGCAACAACGGCGAGGTTAAGCTTTGTTAGGGGCGAGTTGGCCAAAATTGGCTGGATGGACTGAATTGACACATATACAAAAGGTTTAGGACTCAATTGGCACAATTGCAATAAGTTTATAACTCTTTTGGTAATTCTCCATTCTAAATGTTTGTGCAGAGTCGTTCTTTGTCCAAGTTCTCTCTTTAGCCTTAAGAATCACTCTTCACCTAATTGGACAACGTCAACACAAGTTCATCGGTTCACGTCCAGTTCGTTTCTAAATCACACACAACTATTTAAGAAATCGTATTCCCAACAAATCACATAAAATTATACACAACCAATACTCATTCATATTCAATCAACATTAAAGTATGCTCAAAGACAAGGAAATTACCAAAAAAGTTCTAAACCTATTGTATTTGTGATAATATTTATAATTTTTAAAAAAATTCGATTTTTTAAAATTATTATTATTATTATTTCTTTTTCTTTTTCTTTCTTCCTCCACCAATCCCTGGGCCTCAACAATGGCTAGCCACAGGAAAGGGCTTGTAAGGGCCGACCTCGGGTGAGGCTCCACCTCGCCAAATCCAGCAAGGATTGAGCTTGCTTGAGGCTCATGCCTCATTGGGATTTTCGAGCTCTACCTCGCCCGAAGCTGACAAGGTCAACCCTTGGTTGTGGCTGGTCGTTGACCATTGTCAAGGCCGGCAACTCGTGAAGGAAGAAGGAAAAGAAAAGAAAAGAAAGGAAAGGAATAAAAATATATATTAAAATTTTTTATTTTTTATTGTAAAATTGCCTACATCAACGTTACCCATGCCATGTAGGACGACTGGTGTCTATATTAACAATTTTTAGTCAAAATTGACTAGAATGACTAAATTGATAAATTGTCAAAAGGTTTATAACTGAATTGATACAATTGAAAGATCTAATACTCGATTGGCATGAATGCAATAGATTTAGGACTCTTTTAATAATTTCCCCCTTAAATACGCATGGTGTGCTTGATCTCTCTTAATTTCTTTCTTTTTTGATAACCATTCCTCTCCCTTTCTGCATCTCTCTTTCTCTCCCTTCATATTTCTCTCTCTTTCTTTGCATTGGTGTCTCAAAATGACAGAGGCTCATGATCATAGGGAATAAAAGTAAATTTTTTTTTTTTTGGATCAAGAAATGAAAGTAAGTTTAGTAGGTCAGAATATGGTGATAAAATGGTGAGTGATACATATGATAGGTAATATTTGTTGTTGAAAAGTGATTCGAGTGGCTTGAATTTGGTAGTTAACACTCACTTTGGAAGGAGTGATTTGGAAAATAAGAGACTTGAATGATTACGAGGGAAAAGAAGAGAGAGGATTTGAAGGGATTGAGTTCTAATGTAGTTTGGATGCTAGTGAGAAAAAGGCAAAAAAAGACTATATTATGATATAATCATTCTTTATTGTGTTTATAAATAGATTGGAAAAAGGGGACATTAGTGAGAAAAGAAGAATAAATAAGTTTATCGGTATACAAGTCTTTCCAAATTCCTGCAAATCCCTCCATATTTCAAGAGATCCGGATGGATATAACACGTACATAAAATTAACCAGACCAATCTCTTTTAATCCTTGATAATCCCTCCTAATCCTTTCCTCTGTCCATTTCCCTTCATCCAAATACAATTGTGCTTTTCGAATCTTTCCCTTCCCTCCTAGTCCTTGCTAACGTACACGGTAAAGAAGTTATGATTGAGAGAGAGAATTTGCGGTTGGGAAATGTGGTGTTATCATTATATACTTACAACAGAAAATGTTCTATTTAGGTTAGAGACAGGGCTTCATTAATTGGGTAGGCTTAATGAACGGGATGGGCGACAGTAGCGAGAGCGGTGGTGGCTGATGGGTCGATGCTATATATGGGATGTCTTTAAGCGAAAATTTATTATGGTAACTCTTGATCTAGAGCTCTTGAATCTTTGAAACTTTCCATGGCAACAACATTGGCAACCATCATCTTAAATGGGCTAGTGGGCCTGTGGAAGGGCCCCAATGTCTTGTTTTCTAAATTGTGGGCTCGAATGATGTGTTCCCTTAGGCCCGTTAGGTACTTTTAACTAGGGAATAAATCATAGAAAGAATCATGCAATATAGTTTATTCTTATCCAAATCACATAGCAAACAAAAAAAAATATAAAGAAAATCAGGGGTGGGATATAACCAAAGTTGTTTCTCTTGGTCAGCCTGAATGAAGGACGTATTGACATGATGCAAAATTAGCTTATGATCCAAATACATCTAGAACGACAATCCATGCCCACACTCATGGGCCAAACCCATATGAAGTAATTGCTTTATCTTAATTAAGGTGTCATTGAATCTTTATTTTCATTCATGTTTTTAGTTTATTTAAACTTTTCTTTATCAAAATCGATATTAAGTTATGTCTAATAATAAAGTCCAGCTCGTGCTATCTCCATCCCCTTATTGGCTCCCAATACCCTCTTAGCATATTGAATCGACTACATTAGTTCTTGTGGGTCCCACTCATGATGGTCCATAGACCTCTATGCAATTTCTGTGCTGCAACACCTTGTTTGGCATTAAATTGGCAAAAGTTTATTATTCAACGAGGACTTGAAATCACAAAATCAAACACAATTCGTTCGATATGACCTACATCCATTATGAAGAGAAAATGAAGATCACCCGTCCAGCAAAATTGCTAGCTCGTCTCATAAAGAGACGTGTGAAATGAAACACACATTTACAAAAAATGAACAAAAACCCTACATTTGACTCTTCACTAAATCCATTGGATCCGGCCAGCCTTTCTAGAGATCGTTGTCCTTGCACTAGACATTAGAATCAAAACAGATTTGGAATGGTCAATCATGTTCTGAAGTCGAGCATTGAAATTCTTCGTACGCTTTTCGATTGCATTTGCAACCAAGTGCCATTTCTAAATTGCACAAAACCTCGGCTCGTATAATAATACACATGAAATCTCGATCCATTTTGTACGGTTTTTTTCTCCTGTTAAAAATTTTCAATTGATGGATCCTCTAGTACAAATTAAATGTAAATAATACATGTATATCTTTTATGAGAATAAGAATAATTTTGAAATATGGCTACTCGAATTAGATTTTTTGGGTCTTGCTTAATGAATCTCAAGCCAGTCAAAAGGGCCAAAGCGCAATCTCTCGATTACAGAACAAATTTCTCGAGAACTTCCCAAATAATTGATAGAAAATTCGAAAATCAAGTCTTCCGTCCAAGTTTTTGTTGGGAAAAACGAGCCATAAATATTCAAAGACGTAGGTGATATAATCTTCGCCTCGTGTCTGTCCATTCTTTCAACCCATCTAGAAAACAAGCGAGACAATCTCCACTTCGACTTGATATTTGTCGCTAGCAATCAATAGTTTGGCAAATACCATCTTGAAAAATGTTTCATTGATGCGTTCGAATATCGTACTGTTCCTATAACCTTTACTGATCGAACTCTTTTCAACTGGTATACTCGTGTAGTGCAGTTAAGGTAATGGTCTACTTTCAATACGACATGAAATGAGGATGTCGGATTTATGAATCGATTATGTCCAGACCTTTTTGGACCGTGCAGGTAGTGCCGATCTAGAGCAATTTGCACACGGTTGATAGGATTTAAATAGATGATCTTTAATTTATGAACTGGAAATCCACTGACCTCTAGCTTTAGAGCAATTTGTCGCTATAGTTAGTAAAATGTCCATGTTAGAATTGTATCAGCCGACATTTTCTTCACAAAAGGACCTTTCCATTTTGTGGGTAATTCTCAATCAAGAGATGTGACTTTGGACTTATAAATTTTTGACCGTGACTTGTAGTGAGCAACTTCCCCACATGGATATTGACATCCACAATAAAGTAAGTCGAACCCATGAGAGAAACTAGCAGTTTCTTTCACGTGTTTAGAAATCTTTCCACGTTAAGCAGTAAGAATCCATTATTTTTATTAAGTTATTACAGGGAAGATAAGTTCCCTCGTAGGAAAATTGCGTCGCCCTAAATTTAACTTATTAAGGTATTATTTGCTGTGGCTTGTCCCATACGGAGCCTTACAGTTTTGTCCTTTAGCGTAAATATGGCACATTCCCAATAGGTCACCAATCCTGAGAATGCTCTATTTTGACCATGCTTAACTTTGGAATTTTAACTCTAAGTATTGCAGTTATATCAAAAGGCGCCTCCGTGAGTTAATCTTAGTTTTCACATATATATTCCATAATTGCTCTCTTCCTGTTCGGTGTCCAGTTTGGTTCATTCCTACCCCGTTCGCCATCCTAACAGCCTACCGAGAGCCGCCACTTGTCCAAGCCTTTTGGCCCCGGCGATCACTCTCTGTTCTTGTTGGATTGGGTCGTTACAAGATACCAACTTCCGCCTGACATATATACTAGAGGGGGTCCCGCTCTGATGGCATATTGTGATGCCCTGAATTAACTCTTTGAGGTATTGTCTATTTTAGCTCGTCCTTTATCAAGCCTCATAGTGGGCACCTTCTCAGGGGGTCACGCATCTTGGGATAGCTCCCAACTGAGCATGCTTAACTTTGGAATTCCAAAGCTAAGTATTGTTGTTACATCAAAATGCGTCTTCGTGAGTTAATTCTAGTTTTCACATATATATCTCAAGATCGCTTTCCTCCTATTCGGTGCACAGTTAGGTTCATTCTTAACCCCTTCACCATCCTTGAAGCCTGTTGGGAGTGGCTCCTTGTCCAGGCCTTCTGGCTCCGGTGACTATTCCCCACCCTTGTTGGACTAGGTCGTTATAAAAATTACTTTGAAAGTATCAATATTCTTTTCATTAACCACCGAAATAAATATGTATGTGTGTATGTAATTTGTAATTTCAAAACATTTGTAATGATTTTTTTACTGAGCAAATTACTAAATGGACCATAAAATGTCATTTCGAGCACAAAATTGGATCCGTTGTCAAGCACGCGAAAGTATAATAGCCTGCCTTCGCCAAGATCATAGAACAAATTCCAACCAAAATCTATATGGACGAACACACTGAACAAATAGGTGACCTAATTGCTGAGACCAGCGTGGCATCAAAGTGACTTGTCATGGTTTAGGTCCGCAAGTCATGGCACGTTCATTGGATATTCTTGTCCCTTTTGGGCGGATCGATTCTTCATATTAGACTAAGTTAACCTCTTTGATCCAACAACGAGGTGTCGTTTGCGTTGATCCGACAGAAGTACCAAGCGTGATCCGAGACAATATGTTTCTCTCGACTCAGGATCGAAAGGACATATCTAACCCAAGCCAAAATTGAGTTTCGGGCATTGCATATTTCAACTGGAATTCTAAATATTTTTTTTATCTGTCTTATTTTTTACTCTCCTCTTACTCTCTTGGACTTTTTACTCTACCTCTTTGTAGAGTGCAGGAGTTAAATCCGCATCCACGATATTAGCGTCCCCACCCATATAACAATGGAAGGTGGATCGATTTTCTTATTTTTTTTTTGTCCGAAGATGGATTTAACCTATGTCAAACACCTAAAAAGGAGTAATTGAAATTATTTAATATTTTCCTTCCTTTTTCCTCTTTCCAATTCATATCAATTAATGCAAGACCTAAGCAAGTCCTTAAAAGGCTTCATCCAAGGTCTCGTTCGGATCTCGAGATCTCCAGGATGTAAAGAATTCACAGGGTAGTCCCTCTCTTCTGGAAAGACAAAGATATGGAGGGGATTAGGGGTACTGGGCGAGCACCAGTACGTTAAAATAAGGAACGCATCCGTGGAGTCCGCAGTCATCGTACATCAAAAGGACGGGCCGCGGAGGCTTCTATGGGAGCTTCGGCTCCTCTTCTACGATGAGATTACCTCTTAACCGAACATCAATGATTCACAGGAGATCAAAAAACAGATCAATTGAAATTATTTAAAAATAGCCTTCCTTTTTCCCCTTTCCAATTCAGTGATTTGTCTAAGAACTACTTCATTGTCTTTGTTCATCT
Source organism: Syzygium grande (assembly GCA_024733475.1). Lineage (NCBI taxonomy): Eukaryota > Viridiplantae > Streptophyta > Magnoliopsida > Myrtales > Myrtaceae > Syzygium > Syzygium grande. The sequence continues at coordinate 31,813,442 of JAMXDD010000008.1, read as the reverse complement.
TTTCTTTAAATTTTCAAATATTACCGAACGAGACAGCGCCGAAGAACGACCGGTCTACAGCACTCTTGCTTTTCCACGAGGAAGACAAAGTCGCAAAGTTCCAAATGACGGCTTTTTTCGCTGGTCGTTGATGTCACGCGACATTGTCGTCGGTGGTCCCCTCTTCTAGACATGGCTCCCCTCTCGCCTTTTTACCAAACATAATACAAACACGTTGGCGGGAGAAGATTCATATGCTCCTTGGACGATAACATTCGTGTTTGACTAAGCTTGTCGCGATGATTACTTCAATTTATCAAATTTGGAATCCAAATTATCAAACGTGTTTGAGAATTTTATAGTGTTATTAAGATGGGGACATTGAGCATATCACAAAGGGTGTGGGAATATATTTGTGGATATCTGGAAAAGAAGGGAAGTTACAATGATAATTGGTCGTTACGGGATCGGATCATCACTACTTTCTCTCCTTTCAAGTGTTGTGAAGCACGAGATGCAAAGGCACAATTCGAGCTCGGTAGGTCACTATAGGGTCCTCGATGAACAAATTTAGGCGTGCTTTGGAGTCCATCCCCGTAGCCAATTTCACAAGCTTATACAATGTCCATGTAATTATTTTTCAGAATGATCCTTTTCGTTCAAGATTGGACCATATTAGTCCTTGCGAAACACATCATCTCGGCTCTTAAATCAATTTTCGTAACTTTGGTTGATAGGATCATGGTAATTGCGGGCACATAAAAACCTCTCGGACAATATTACACCGTTAATGCTTTCGCTTTCATCCTCCATTAACGGGAAAATTAACAAAGAGTAAAGGTCAAGTGCATCATTTTCTCAACGAAAGGCGAGAAAGGCGAAGAAAAGAAATGGTTGCGGCCAAATTATGAATTCGGAAACATTCTAATCACACTATTCATTGTCACGCTTGCATCGTCTGCATGATTCCAAGACCAAAAAGATGTGCTTATCCCCTCGGCTTGGCTCCGGTCAAAATGAACCAAAGGCGAGGTTTGAAAAACGAGGGGCAAAATCCCAAAAGGAGAGGACAGCGTTTGTCACGAGAGCAAAAGGGTCAAAGTGAGGTCACCTCCGGATCGCGGAAAAGATTTCTATCGGGCCCATCTTCTCTCGTGAAAGGGCAAATTACCGAAAAAAATCATAAACCTATTATAAACCTTCACGAGAGAGATGATATAGATAAAAATATCATTTAAAATATCCATGTCAATGCCGGCTACACTATATAGGATGGCTGGCATCCATACCAATGTTTTTCGGTTAAAATTGACCGGATTGACTCAATTGGAACAAATTCAAAAGGTTGATGATTCAATTGAAAAAAAAGTTCAAAACTAAATTGACAGAATTGCAATAAGCTTAGTACTTTTTTCGGTAATTCTCTCCTCTCGTGAATGATATGAGATTGGAGTTGTTAGAGGCCGAAAGGTCAAAGTGATGTTTACTCCTTTGAACACGCGAGCAATGAATGGATGTAGATTGAGCTTTTGAATTTGAGGCCTGCGTAGATGTTAGGGAGATTGGGTTACTGATGAAGAGAGAGCTATAATTTATATTTCTTTGATGCGTGATGACAACCACTGTCTTAAGGTAATATTTGCCCCCATTATTGTTGTTACCGGGTTTATATATAAATATACCACCGAGATATACACCAAAGTCATAGAGAAACAAGTTAAGCAATTATTCAATTTTTCTCTATGAATTTTCAAAATTTGTGTGTGAAGAGAGAGGAAGAGCAAATGTTGTGAAGAAGAGATAGTGCTTTGTTGTTATAAACAGTTGTAACGAACAGTGTATGATTTTGTCATATTTACACACAACCAATCAACATATCTCTTGGGATCCTTACCATCACCACTTTCCGTGATCAACCATTACTTCTTTTTACGTTGGCAATCACTTCTTTTTATATTCAACAATAAGCTCTTTTCATGGTAACAAATTCTTTCTACAATCTTCTACTATATTTGTTATATGTACTAATTTACATAAATTCGTACATGCAAGAAGCTAACAGTTAAGATTTGAACCTTCAGTCGGTGCAGATAATTCGATTGACGAAATTAGTGGTAGATGAAACTTTGAACCATGATTTCATTTGTTAATCAAATTATCACACATATGAATTTACACACATTCAATTAAAAATTTCCTATGCCTTAGCACCTTCATGGCCTTATGCTTCCTCCTGCATTCAGGAACATTCACAAAAGTTCGTCCGACTTTTGTTAGAAGCGGCACCGCTTCTCATATTCACATATGTGACGTTTCTAAATTATTACCTTAACATTGCCTTGCTAAAACCTTGACCTTCATTAAGAGTGTTTTATTACACTCATTTTTCTAACTTTCCATGAGTACTAACCTTGTGCACCAGTACTCTATCATTGTCAAGATACAATAGCTTATTGTTGCATATTGAACTCTGAAAAATTCTCAAGAAATTATGGTTTGACAAAGAAAATAATAAATAAAAAAATTCAGAAATTTTTTTGAAAAAATTACAAAAATTATCCATGTTGACGCCGGTACGCCGGTCATGTCACGTAAGACGACCGGCATTCATGTCACGTAAGATGACCAGCGTCCACGTTAATGATTTTCAGCCAATTTTGGTTGAAATGACTACGTTGACAAATTGTCAAAATATTTAGGATTAAATTAATTAGATTGAAATATTTACAATTGAATTGACATCTGTACAATAAGTTTATGACTTTTTTTAGTAATTTTTCCTTATAGAAGAGTTATATCATATGATTGACATGTGTTATAACCAACTAATCAAAAGTTAGACACAAAATAGAAGATTCGTGGTGGAATTTATAATACACGAATAAAGATGATTTGCCAGTGACACTACGTCACCACCATCATGTGACGTGACGTGATGTGACCGTCGCATAAAATATTTTCTTCCCGTCTTTAGACCCTTTTAGTTGCATGGATGAGGTCGTAGCTTAGGGTACCTTGAATTATATGGTTCCTCAAGTGCTAAAAATACAGCGGAATTTATAAACCGAAATCCTAAACAGGATCTATGCGTATATTGAAATCTAAACAGAAGTTCGACATGTACCATTTTGCAGATCGAAGGTAAATTGACAATCGATTGTGTCTGGATTAGCACCCCAAGTATTGTGCCTGTACAGGTATCCACACACACGAACGGAAGTCTCTAACAATTCAAGTGCCAGCTAAAGATCTTGGACTTATTTTTCCTGATAGTCTTTGATCTTCAAGACTCTCTCAAAGATCTCTGAACAGAGAACGATTCTCTTCGTATTCTCTTGGAGGTGTTTTTTCTTAGGGTTTTTTTTTTGTCACCGGCATGCTATATATATAAATATATATAGCCTCATTATCTATGCGAATTAAAAGAAGTGAGGTCGGGTGAACTGGGCCGGCTGAACTGTCTATCTTCAATCGTACATTTAATTGTTATCTCATAACGTGCACGACCGCGTAAATAAGTTAAATAGGAGAATAAATTAAAATCTACTTCTTATTTTAAGTAGATCCCGACGCACAGAAAATATTAACTCAGTTCGTTATTATGTGCAATCACGTAAGTTTACTAAATATTAGCAGTGTGCTCAAAACTCTTTTTGACCTACAAGTCATAAGAGGTCTTTAACAAGACATTATGACTACCTAAGTATAGTGAATGTTGATTTTTCGACATAACCTAATCCACAACTAATATTAGAGTATCAACCTTGATTGATTCCTAGGGCAGACCACTAACAATGACATATATATAAGCATGCTTTGCTTTCAGTCAACTGGCTTTGTGTCACGAATTTTTCCTTGTTAATGTACACACATAAGAATAATAACGGTATATACGCTTATAAAAATTAATAACAGTATATATATGATTGATATGCAAGTGCTAGCGATTAAAAAATACACCCAACATCATGATAGTTGCCATCCATAAATTTTAAAATTTATTCAATTCGCACTAAGTAGGAGGGCCGACGTTTGATAAGGGGCCCTTATTAAGGGCTAATGCGACTACGGCACTAATTCGCAAGGATTAATCAACATAATAAATCTAAATCAAGCTGTATTTTCCATTAGTTATTCGAAGTCTTAGTAGCATTTTGGTCATGTCATTTTTTTTAACATGGTTAGGAAATGAATTACATCCTATATTTAACTCTTCTGTGATGGGTTCAATTTGACTCATTTTTTTCTTTCTTTATCAGAAAAAGCCACAAAAACTCCAAACTATGCCCATTATGACAAATTTACTCCGTACTCTTTTTTTTTTATGACATCAATAACCTTTAATTATACTCACTGTGATATATTTATCCTAAACTTTTTCCTTTTGACGTAAAAAACCTTAAACTTGTATCTATGTGACACATTTATCATTCATCAAGGTACCATTAGATGATTTTTTAGCCAAAAAGTCGTTTTTATTCACGTAAGCCATACGAGCGTCATATCAACACTTTTTGCTTTGCAACGTTCATGTGGGCAGATTTTTAACGATTCTCGTTAACAGAACTTTAACAAAAGATGCATGTGTCAGAGAATTACAAGTACGAGATTTTGTCACAGAAAAAAAGCTTAGGGTAATGGTGTACCAATGTGCATTGTTTAGGATTTTTGGTGGATTTTTGCCCTTCATTTAATCCGATGGATAGAAAAACTTCCGATAAGGCAGAAATTTTGCTCTGCATAAAATGACTTTCATGTAAAACGAGGGGCACTAATAATTTTGGGCTAGGCATTATGTATTGTCGTAGAAATCCAAATTTTCGACATTGAGATGGATAAGTTTTCAAACAATTTTGTAATATACGTTCCAACAAAAAGACAACGATCATGGCCTGAATATTTTCTTTCAAAAGAGAAGGTCCGTGTTGATTTCGATACTGTCCTTTTCTTAGTATGAATATCCTAATTTCCGCATCATCAAATTATTTAGCAAGATCAAAATTAACTCGGTGTCTTTTTTGATAAAGTCGGTAGTAGGTACGTACATCGTCATCTATTTATGTTAATACATGCTTTTTTCCGGCAGTTGCGTATGGTTGACGTAATTTTTATATATTGTTTTTTTTAATAATAATAATCACGACTTAGGGGGATGAACGTGGTGGGGCCCCACCCCCACCCACCTCGGCCAGCGCATTTATTTTATTAATTTAATAGTAAACCGAAAAAGGCGGATCTTGGACGTATCTTATCTTTGGGGGGGTGCTTTAATGTCACGACGCTTCGCAAAAGGACAAAATGGACCTTTTGTGTCCTCAAAAGCCTGAGCCGTCACGAGACTCACGACCGTGACCTTTCCTTTTTTAATTCGGGGATAATGACACGGGTAATACATAAATTTTATCTCAATATACAATATGATTTATGAAATTTTCATTTGTTTAAAGTGATTTTTGAACTTTTGATACATATTTAATTTAGTTCTTAAATTATATAAAAATATTTAATGTTATACTTGATCTCGAATCAATGGAAAGAATTTCCATGCATAGTGCTAACTTATTAGTACAGGTGCATTTTCAAATCTAAAGAAGTGTTTTCATTCGTCGGGCATGAATGATTGATTACAGCAACAAATTGCTCTTGGGTTGATACGAATAGTTAGGCGCTCGGGCTGTTTCGTCTTAACGAGTGAGAGGTCTCGAGTTCGATCCTCATTGTTGTCATGAGGTTGCTTTTAGAGAGTTGCAAAGTCGCACGATTCTAATTTTACTCAATACGATCAAGATGGAAGGATCACCACATCCGATGAGAGTTAAACCGTGGTCAATACGTCAGACACTCCAACAGTATGATAGAAGAAGTGAGCACCGTACATATGTAAAATGTTGATAATATCTTGGAATAATTGTTGTAATCAACCATTCGTAATTAAACTTCTTTCTTTTTTTTCTTATGATTTTTCTCTGTTCTTGCAAGTTCTTGCCGTCCGACAATGGCATTTGGGTCTTTCCAATAATACCGCCTTGCTTCGGCAAGACATGAAAAAGTTCTCGACAAAGAAACCATATCATGTGGAGCCGATTCCCATAAAAATTTAAGACAATTATTGTTGAGCCATATATTGATCTTTGCTTCCTTAAACAAAGAATCGATAAAGACAAGATGTTCAATCAGGCGATTCCAAATCCAACAATCTTTATTAGTTGTCTTAGATTAATCCAACAGGTTATCGATCTTTTATGTTTTACTCTATGTATAATTCCTTGCTCCATCCGGAAGCCTTCAATGCTATGAGAGAGAGAGAGAGAGAGAGATTAGCTAGATGATTAGCATGCATTTTCTTAATCAGTGTTGTTTCCAGCAATTAGCATGCATTTGTTTTTCTGAGTGAAGAGCCTGAATCATGTGGGTTGATAATCACTTGTTGCATCAGGATTGAAGCATGTTCTGCTTCTTGCCTAATAAATGGCACTCTAAATCGTATGAGGTTGGCTTAGTGGCTAAGAAACGGGCATTTTTGTTTGTACGAGGCATAAGATGTAAGTTTAAATGTATACTCGAAATGCAACCGCTACGTAATTGGACTACCCATTTGGGTTTTGTCTCGCATCTCATCTAGCTTCAGAATTTATTAGAGAAAATCATGAATTACCGGGTTTTGCTCTAGGCTCATTTCCTTTTCATTAGCCATATAAATAAACAAAATGCTTGTTAATGCAAGACCGTGGGAATCCTTGGTCCAACGAAGTACTCATACATTAACAATTTTATTTACCAGTACATTTACGGCACTCGTCGAGAATCGAATACTAAAATTCTCAATTTTGAAGGCACTAACTTTTCTCATGACATGTATAGTTAGTACTTTCAACGTTCGAGTTTTATCTCAGTCGATATACTTAGCAAGCATGCTTAGAGGATTATATAGTATGCTTTTTTTTGTCATTGAGTTTAATAAATCAATAGCCACCATACCAATAATTCAGCACAATTTTATCTTTGTGTGGATGACGTAGAGCAAACTAATTTGTGGACCTCGATTTGCCCACTAAAGTCAACCTCACTAAATGTAAATGATCCCAACCGTTGGGAATGAATTGTGGTTGTCCTCCTTTTAGCACCGTTTAGCGCCCGCTAATCACTTGCATGCATACTTGGCGGCGAGATTTTCTTCCTTTTTTACATCTTTAATTTAATCCCACGCAATGATTATACCTTTAAGCAATTGAAAAGGGCCATTTCCAATTGGTATCTTCACATAATTATCCCCATAAAAAGTTGCTTCTCCTTCCACAAATTTTTAAGTGCCTTTTAATTCTATTATATACATTAGAAAAATTACAATGCTAAATATTAAATAAGAGTATGGTTTCGAACATCAAAAAGTAAGAATGCTTTTCTTTTAAGGTTGATACGATAAAAAAAATCTCAAATTGGCTAATCTGTGACAAATTTACTTAAAATTACTTTTTGATAATTAAAAATTTCATACTAGTACACTGGTAACAAATTTATCATCCGTCAAATTACTGAGTTGGATGACAGGTGGTAGTTGACGATATATTAATTTGGGGTTGTACCTTCCATTTGCCACACATGCGTCCGTTTGTGATTTTTTATGGTATTAATCCAATTTAACGAATACTAACGAATGGTAAATTTATCACAAATGTATTAGTTTAGGATAAAATTGTCATAAATGTGCTAGTTTGGAGTTTTTGGTGATCAAAAAATTAATTAGAGATAAATTTATCATAAATATATCAGTTTGGAATTTTTTTTTGGCATTAACCCTTTCTTTGATTAGCGAGTTAATGGAAGAATGGAAGCTTTTTAAGACTTCCTCGAGGATTGGGGCTCGAATTATTAATTCTGCTTTATTACCAAAAGTAAGCATGCTAAGAAAGACCAAAGTTCATTGGTCTTTTAAATGCAAAAGGTATACGCATTGGACTGACTTACCAATGGAAAGTGCGCAATTGTCCTTTCCTTAAATGTCAAAAAGTACATGTGGGAAACAGATATCCCGTGGAAGTCTCTACTCACATGGACAGAGCTTTCCCTTCTTTCCCTTTCTCGACATCAATCTTTACAATTTCATTATGTATTTCTAATATACGTATAAATAATAATATCATTCCCAATTATGGTGAGAGTAATGACACATTTACAAATCTCATTAGATTCATTTATCAAATAACATTACGAACTTTAAATAACTACTTATGAAAGTGAGCTTTTTAAGCTTGTCGAAATTACTTTATATTTTTAAGGGCTATTTTCTCCTCATTATATATTTGATAGGTGAATTACAGGTTATGAACTTAAGTTCAGATGGGAAATTTAATAAAGTTAACTTTGCTAAAATTAATAGTGAATTGCTTATTGGGTTACTACTCATGGGGGAAAAAAGTTTGTCGTTCTGAAATGGGTATATAATCCACCTTTTTTCTTGTTATCCTTGTTTCCACATTGAGTGTACTCTCATGTATTCTTTGTTGGTGAAGCAATAAATGATGTTTTTTGGGCACCAAAAAAATAAGCTCTATCAAGAAAGAAGTAGAAGAAAAATATGACCCTATCTTTTTAATATCATTACATATAAATGAACTGCTAAATATATTATCTTTTGAATAACCTCTTATCTTTTTTTAAACGAAATTGAAAACTTTTCTACTCAACTAAACCTCGTGAAACACCCGAATGAGTGCATTTACTTACATCAGCTTAGGCTCGTCAAACCTAGACTTTATAGTTTGAAGAGTGAATAGTCATGCTCAATTATTGTAATAAATTTTTCTCTCTTTTTTCCTATAAATAGTGCCCTAACCACATCATTTCCCTGCACACCATCACTGGTCCCTCTCTCCCTCTCTCTAGCTTCTTGTCCTTATTCTTCTTCTTCTTCCCACAAAAAAAGAAAAAAATGGTGGTGCTGGAGAACGGCCTCTCAACCCTGCTGAACGCAAAGCTCGCCGGCTTAGGCGTTGAGACGGTGGTCCTCGCTCACGGTTTCGGAGGAGACCAGACCGTGTGGAACAAGATCCTCCCTCTCTTGTCACAGTATTTCAGGGTCCTCGTTTTCGACTGGTGCTTCTCAGGAGCTGTCAAGGAGCAGGAAGGCCTGTTTGACCCGGTGAAGCACTCGTCCTACGAAGGTTTCGCCTGTGATCTGATCGCTCTCCTCGACGAGCTCGACCTCGGGTCCACGGTCTTCGTTGGCCACTCCATGTCTGGCATGATCGGTTGCATTGCCTCCGTGAAGAGGCCTGACCTCTTCAAGCGCCTCATGCTCCTTGGTGCTTCTCCTAGGTAAGTTACATATTTCATAATGTTAAATCTAAATGATAAACAGGAGCTACCAATTTTTCTTGCTCTGTTTGTTTTCATAATGTCAACAAATCAAAACGACATCTTTAATATATGCTAAAAGCTTATGATATAAAAAAAGACTTTCCTCTCCCCTTACAAATATTGTTTTGGTTTTCTATTAATTAATCAATCCATGTTGCATGCTAGAAGAAGCTGAATAAACTCTGAAATAACTCACTACTTTTGTCCCTTTACTTGTTAATACATGCTAGTGAAGTTTTTTTTTTTTTTTTTTTTTTATAATAAGCTTGTGGAGGAGGAAGCTTGATGGTTCCAAAGTACTCTCTTTTCACCATGGCAAAGTTCTAGCATGGTTTACCCACAAAAAAGTATGAATTAAGCTAAACATAATCTTAGTTAGGATCATCAAGTGTTTTATGCATATTGCTAGATCGAAACATTTTTGTTGCCCTTCTTGCTAATAAGGGAGTGTTAAATACAGAGTGTGTGCGGTTTGATTAGGTTCAGTTTGTTATTGATTCCCATCATTTGGATTTAATTCAAATAACATCCCACCTTTGTTCTTAGATTACATATGGTGGTGTATCTGTTGCTCGAGCATCACTTCACTGCTACAACAAAAAACAGCTTGCTAATTAAGTACTTGTTGTTTTTGACAAAAAAAAAAAGTAAGTACTTGTTGATTCATTATATGCTTCTTTAAGAACATTTATGGTTTGTGGAATTTGTGATTGTAGGCTTTGATGTATATCAAAACCGATTTCTCTTGTGATCATGGGAGTCTAATTCTTCTCCTAATTTTTCTAAATCTCCAAGGAAATCCGCTATCGTTTTTCTTAGATATTTCGAGAGACTTGGATAAAGGCATTTTCAAAGTTTTGTGCTAATGTGGTACTCAAACGATGTGTGACCCGAATTAAAGAAAATATCACTATTAATTACGAGATTAATGAACGGGTAAGATAATTAGTTTCGTTACAAACAAAACCTACCATTTTTGTTCAAAACTAAACAATTTCGGTTCAATTCGATTTGGGTCAAATCATTGATATTTACTTTTATTTCTTTGATTTCTAAGACATACCCTAAACATTTATATTGCTCCTTCAATGATGTGAATGAACTGACTTTCAACTAGACGGTAGTGCAACGTTACCATAATGCCTTTCGTACTTGATTTTCCCTGTCCCAAGCGATTAATTCGTAAAGCTGTTGTCTGGTGCACTTAATGTTGGGGACCCATCAGCCATCACGAGTGAGATGAGCGGACACGAAAGAATCCTTCGATGATTCTCGATTTTCCGTCGTATTCATCTTGTTTTATTTATTTTAATCATGTTTTTTTGTCCTCTTCACTTTGTAATTATCCGAAACAAATTGGGTTATGAAATAATAAAAATTAATATCATGAAAAATCTTAAATTTATACACTTATAATAAATTTATTCCAAATTAATTTTTGATAATGAAAAATGAGTAAACTAATAAAATACTATGACAATTTTACCATTTTCTAATTTTAAACAAGACAATAACATGCATAATAATATGATAAAGGATAAAATTGTCAAATAAAGTCACATAAAAATTTTGAAAGTTTTTGGTGAAAAAAAATTAATTAGAAATAAATTTAAAAAAAAAAGAAATAATTTTTTTTTTGGAATTAACCCTTTTTTTGATTAGCAAGTTAATGGAAGAATGGAAGCTTTTTAAGACTTCCTCGAAAATTGGGGCTCGAATTAAAAATTTTGCTTTAAAACCAAAAAAGAAAAATGCTAAGAAAGACCAAAGTTCATTGGTCTTTTAAATGCAAAAATATTTTATTGGACTGACTTACCAATGGAAAGTGCGCAATTGTCCTTTCCTTAAATGTCAAAAAGTACATGTGGGAAACAGATATCCCGTGGAAGTCTCTACTCACATGGACAGAGCTTTCCCTTCTTTCCCTTTCTCGACATCAATCTTTACAATTTCATTATGTATTTCTAATATACGTATAAATAATAATATCATTCCCAATTATGGTGAGAGTAATGACACATTTACAAATCTCATTAGATTCATTTATCAAATAACATTACGAACTTTAAATAACTACTTATGAAAGTGAGCTTTTTAAGCTTGTCGAAATTACTTTATATTTTTAAGGGCTATTTTCTCCTCATTATATATTTGATAGGTGAATTACAGGTTATGAACTTAAGTTCAGATGGGAAATTTAATAAAGTTAACTTTGCTAAAATTAATAGTGAATTGCTTATTGGGTTACTACTCATGGGGAAAAAAGTTTGTCGTTCTGAAATGGGTATATAATCCACCTTTTTTCTTGTTATCCTTGTTTCCACATTGAGTGTACTCTCATGTATTCTTTGTTGGTGAAGCAATAAATGATGTTTTTGGGCACCAAAAATAAGCTCTATCAAGAAAGAAGTAGAAGAAAAATATGACCCTATCTTTTTAATATCATTACATATAAATGAACTGCTAAATATATTATCTTTTGAATAACCTCTTATCTTTTTTTTTTAAACGAAATTGAAAAACTTTTCTACTCAACTAAACCTCGTGAAACACCTGAATGAGTGCATTTACTTACATCAGCTTAGGCTCGTCAAACCTAGACTTTATAGTTTGAAGAGTGAATAGTCATGCTCAATTATTGTAATAAATTTTTCTCTCTTTTTTCCTATAAATAGTGCCCTAACCACATCATTTCCCTGCACACCATCACTGGTCCCTCTCTCCCTCTCTCTAGCTTCTTGTCCTTATTCTTCTTCTTCTTCCCACAAAAAAAGAAAAAAATGGTGGTGCTGGAGAACGGCCTCTCAACCCTGCTGAACGCAAAGCTCGCCGGCTCAGGCGTTGAGACGGTGGTCCTCGCTCACGGTTTCGGAGGAGACCAGACCGTGTGGAACAAGATCCTCCCTCTCTTGTCACAGTATTTCAGGGTCCTCGTTTTCGACTGGTGCTTCTCAGGAGCTGTCAAGGAGCAGGAAGGCCTGTTTGACCCGGTGAAGCACTCGTCCTACGAAGGTTTCGCCTGTGATCTGATCGCTCTCCTCGACGAGCTCGACCTCGGGTCCACGGTCTTCGTTGGCCACTCCATGTCTGGCATGATCGGTTGCATTGCCTCCGTGAAGAGGCCTGACCTCTTCAAGCGCCTCATGCTCCTTGGTGCTTCTCCTAGGTAAGTTACATATTTCATAATGTTAAATCTAAATGATAAACAGGAGCTACCAATTTTTCTTGCTCTGTTTGTTTTCATAATGTCAACAAATCAAAACGACATCTTTAATATATGCTAAAAGCTTATGATATAAAAAAAGACTTTCCTCTCCCCTTACAAATATTGTTTTGGTTTTCTATTAATTAATCAATCCATGTTGCATGCTAGAAGAAGCTGAATAAACTCTGAAATAACTCACTACTTTTGTCCCTTTTCTTGTTAATACATGCTAGTGAAGTTTTTTTTTTTTTATAATAAGCTTGTGGAGGAGGAAGCTTGATGGTTCCAAAGTACTCTCTTTTCACCATGGCAAAGTTCTAGCATGGTTTACCCACAAAAAAGTATGAATTAAGCTAAACATAATCTTAGCTAGGATCATCAAGTGTTTTATGCATATTGCTAGATCGAAACATTTTTGTTGCCCTTCTTGCTAATAAGGGAGTGTTAAATACAGAGTGTGTGCGGTTTGATTAGGTTCAGTTTGTTATTGATTCCCATCATTTGGATTTAATTCAAATAACATCCCACCTTTGTTCTTAGATTACATATGGTGGTGTATCTGTTGCTCGAGCATCACTTCACTGCTACAACAAAAACAGCTTGCTAATTAAGTACTTGTTGTTTTTGACCAAAAAAAAAGTAAGTACTTGTTGATTCATTATATGCTTCTTTAAGAACATTTATGGTTTGTGGAATTTGTGATTGTAGGCTTTGATGTATATCAAAACCGATTTCTCTTGTGATCATGGGAGTCTAATTCTTCTCCTAATTTTTCTAAATCTCCAAGGAAATCCGCTATCGTTTTTCTTAGATATTTCGAGAGACTTGGATAAAGGCATTTTCAAAGTTTTGTGCTAATGTGGTACTCAAACGATGTGTGACCCGAATTAAAGAAAATATCACTATTAATTACGAGATTAATGAACGGGTAAGATAATTAGTTTCGTTACAAACAAAACCTACCATTTTTGTTCAAAACTAAACAATTTCGGTTCAATTCGATTTGGGTCAAATCATTGATATTTACTTTTATTTCTTTGATTTCTAAGACATACCCTAAACATTTATATTGCTCCTTCAATGATGAATGAACTGACTTTCAACTAGACGGTAGTGCAACGTTACCATAATGCCTTTCGTACTTGATTTTCCCTGTCCCAAGCGATTAATTCGTAAAGCTGTTGTCTGGTGCACTTAATGTTGGGGACCCATCAGCCATCACGAGTGAGATGAGCGGACACGAAAGAATCCTTCGATGATTCTCGATTTTCCGTCGTATTCATCTTGTTTTATTTATTTTAATCATGTTTTTTTGTCCTCTTCACTTTGTAATTATCCGAAACAAATTGGGTTATGAAATAATAAAAATTAATATCATGAAAAATCTTAAATTTATATACTTATAATAAATTTATTCCAAATTAATTTTTTGATAACGAAAAATCCCTAAACTAATATATCTGTGACAATTTTACCATTTTCTAATTTTCGTTAAATTTTACCGTCAAATTTCTGAGTTGAATGACACATGACAGTTGATGAATGTATCAATTTGGGTTTTACTCTCCGTTTGTCACAGATGTACCAGTTTATGATTTTTCATGATATTAATCCAATTTAATGGAGTGTAAATTTATGACAAATGTATTAGTTTGGCGGGTTTTTAGTCGTAAAAAAATTAGTTTAGGATAAACTTACCACATGCGTATTAGTTTGAAGTTTTCTGTGATCAAAAAATTGATTTGCAGTAAATTTATTGCAGATATATCGATTTGGGGTTTTTCGTAGTATTAAACTAGATAATAACAACACCTTGACCTCATTTTTTTTCCTATTTTAATTTCAGTGGAGTTGGAGCTATCTATAGGTTTTGGACAGCAATTAATGACATTAATCCCCTTTTACTTAGTCTAAAAGTTAAACGAAAAAAACCATTTGCATCTTCTAACCCCAACATGTCGCACTTAGAGCATCTTCTCGCAGTGTCTTACTTTCGTTACCTTCGTAGGTACTTAAACACGGATGGCTATGAGGGTGGGTTTGGGACCGCGCAAATCGATCAAATCATATCAAGCATTGAGTCCGACTACCACAGATGGGCGACCAACTTTGCTTCTCTAGTGGTGGACCCGCGTGACGCCCCTTCAGTTGAGATGTTCGCGAAGTGCTTGAGAAGGATGAGGCTTGAAGTTGCGCTTCCCTTGGCCAGGACGGTTTTCCTGTGCGATCACAGAGAGGTCCTCGAGAAAGTGACGACCCCGTGCACCATAATCCAGACCACCAACGACATCATCGTGCCGAACTCGGTCGCCCATTACATGCACGACAAAATCCAGGGGAAATCGATGGTCGAGATGATCGAAGCCAATGGCCATTTCCCTCAACTCACCGCACATCACCAGCTTCTTGATGTTTTGGGTGGAATATTGGGGTTTGAGTGTGATTAGCAGGTGATTAAGCTCTTAGATGTTTAGTCATATGATTATATCCTAGACCGTGACTAGAATAACCCTCTTCTTTTTAGACTTTTTTCTTGGTATATAGTGATGATGTGGCGGTTGTGAGTGTGTGAATGTGTGAGATAAGTACTGCGGGTTGTGGATTGCATGTGGTTTGTCTCTTTAGGTTAGGTATTATGGTTGGATTGAGTAGTTCGCATTTAAATCTTTTGGGCTTGAGATGTTTGACTGGATTTTATTTGATTCGTGGAGAGAGGGAGTGAGGGTGCACATGCACGAATAAAGAAGGAGAGAGGGTCGTCGTTGATGAGCGGCGACCCGTGGCACGAATGTGCTTGGGTGGGCCAGAGGGCCGCTAGGCTTGTGATCAGGTCTAATGATCCGTCTTATACTAAGTAAGATTATCTCAAACCGAGCAAACAATCCACGACCTCAACTAACAATTGGTCATGTGATAACATGAACATGCACAATCAACATGGTATACAAAATTTGATAAGTATAAGTACCACGATATGAAGTGATTATGTTCTTGAGTAATTCACGCATTAAATCTTGATATCATAAAGGCCCATCTTTGAATAATGCGCACATCGATATCAGCTGCACCTTGGGTAATACTAGACATATGCCAATTGTCAAGACATAACCACTAAATTCTTGGAACCATTACCATCCTAAAGATTTGTTCGGAGTTGGTCCTTGTCCAAGCTTTCTTTTTAGCCTCAAGAATCACTCTTCACCTAATTGGATAGGGTCAACACAAGTTCACTAGTTCTCATCCAGTTCGTTTCTAAATCACACACAAGTCACTAAGAAAGTCCTGTTCTTGACAAATCACATAAAATTATACACAACTAAAACCATCATATTCAATCAACATTAAAGTATGCTCAAATAAAGGGAAAATTTAAAAAAAAAGTCATAAATCTATTGAATTTGTGCCAATTGAGTCATAAACCTTAATTGAGTTTTAAATCTTTTGACAATTTGTTAATTGAGTCATTCCAGCCAATTTTGAAGGGAAATTGCTAACATGGATGCGACCGGTCCACGTGACATGACCAATATTGACATAGACAATCTTTACAATTTAAAAAAAAAATCTAAAATTTTTTTATTTTAGTTTCTTTCATTTGCTTTTTCCTTCTTCCTTCGCCAATCATCGGGCCTCGATAATGGTCAACAACTAGCCACAGGCGAGGCTTGACCTTGTTGGCTTCTGGCAAGGTGGAGCCTCATCGTCCTCATGCGAGGCTCAAGCTTACCCGCTTAGCAAGGTCAAGCTTGCATATCCCAATGAGGCTCAAGAAAGAGAGATGCAAAAGAAAAAAGAAAAAGAAAGAAAAGAAAGAAAAAATAAAATAAAATAAAAAATATTTAAAAATTAGATTTTTAAAAAATTTAAAAAATTGTCCACGTCACCATTAGTCAGGTCACGTAGGGCGGCCAACGTCTATGGTAGCAATTTCTAGCAAAAATTAATCGGAAGAACTAAATTGGCAAATTGCCAAAAGGTTTAGGACTCAATTGACAAAATTGAGATATTTAATACTCAATTGGCACAAATGCAATAACTTTAGGACTTTTTTTTTGTTAATTTCCCCCGTAAATACACATTGCATGCTTAATCTCTCTTAATTTCTTTCTTTCTTGATAACGATCCCTCTCCCTTTTTGCATCTCTCTTTCTCTCCCTTCATTTTTCTCTCTCTCTTTCTTTGCATTGGTGCCTCAAAATGACAGAGACTCATGATCATAGGGAATGAAAGTAAGTTTCTTTTTTTGGTCAAGAAATGAAAGTAAGTTTAGTAGGTTAGAATTTGCTGATAAAATGGTGAGTGATACATATGGTAGGTAATATTTGTTGATGAAAAGTGATTAGAGTGGCTTGAATTTGGTAGTTAACACTCACTTTGGAAGGAAAATAAGAGATTTAGATAATTATGAGGGGAAAGAAGAAAGAGGATTCGAAGGGATTGAGTTCTAATGTTGTTTGGATGCCAGTGAGGAAAAAGAAAAAGAAAAGAATATATTATGACAAAATCATTCTTTAATGTGTTTATGAATGGATTGAAAAGGGCATAAGTGAGAAAAGAAGAATAAATATGTTTATCGGTATACAAGTCCTTCCAAATTCTTCTGAATACCTCCATATTTCGAGAGATCAGGATGGATATAACATGTACATAAAATTGACCAAACCAATCTCTCTTGATCCTCGATAATCCCTCCTGATCCTTTCCTCTGTCTATTTCCCTCCATCCAAATACAATTATGCTTTTCGAATCTTTCTCTTCCCTCCTAGTCCTTGCTAACATACATGGTAAAAAAAAGTTGTGATTGAAAGAGAAATCTGTGGTTGGGAAATGTGGTGATATTACTATGTAATTATGACAGAAAATGTTCTACTTAGGCTAGAGATAGGGCTTCACTAATTGGGTAGGCTTAATGAAGGGAATTATATAAAAAATATAGTGCAATGTATGGAAATCTCTAGATGTTATAGGGGCGTGAAAGGCCCTTACAAGTTACAACGACAATGGCGACGAGGGACAGCAATGGCAGCGAAAGCGGTGGTGGCCGATGGGGCGATGCTTCATGGATATCTTTAAGCGAAAATTTCATTATGGTAATTCTTGATCTAGAGCTCTTGGATCTTCGAAACTTTCTATGGCAACAACATTTCCAACCATAATCTTAAATGGGCTAGTGGGCCTGTGGAAGGGGCCCAAATGTCTTGTTTTCTAAATTGTGGGCTAGAATGATGTGTTCCCTTAGGCCCGTTAGGTACCTTTCAACTAGGGAATATATCATAGAAAGAAGCATGCAATAGTTTATTCTTATCCAAAGCATATAGTAAACAAAAAAAATATAAAGAAAATCAGGCAAGGTTATATCCAAAGTAGTTTCTCTTGGTCAGCAATAATATATGTACTGACATAAATGCAAAATTAGCTTATTATCTAATTACATCTAGAACAACAATCTATGCCCACACTCATGGGCCAAATCCATATGAAGTAATCGCTTTTATCTTAATTAAGGTGTCATTGAATCTTTATTTTCATTCATAAACAATAAAATGATTTAACTTGTTTTTAGTTTATTCAAACGTTTCTTTATCAAAATTGATATTAAGCTATGTCTGATTATAAAGTTTGGGGTCGTGCTATTTCTATCTCCTTATTGGCTCACCATACCCTCTTATCATATTGAATTCACTACATTATCCATTGTGGGTCCCACTCTTGATTTAAATTGATTTCTTACATTTTCTTCTTCCTTTTCGTTGTTTCAAATCTTTTAAAAAGGAAACTATCCAAGCTCCTCTCAAATAACATTTATTGAGGTTAATGTGGGGCCAACTCTTGATTCGAGATTATTTCTTGCCTTCTTTCTTCTTTTTAGGTTTTGTCCTTTTCTTTCTCCATTTGGAACAAAATTGGTGTCACTCTTTTTCGAATAGTTTATTCAGTAGATAGCTAACTAATTATTAGGTTTTCGACAAAAGAACTAATTATTATGTTAACGAGTTGTACATTCTCTTTTTTCTTCGTACTAGGAAACTCTATTATATATAAATAACCTAAGCACATATAAAAGTAAAAAGAACCATCTACCAATTTTAGTATGCATTTTGTTTAATTACAACCTTAATATGTGTTATTACAATGTAGTTTGTGTATTTTGATAAGTGAATCTAATAATCCAATTTTTAATTATTAAAAGGTAAGAAATTGCCTTAATTCGAGAGTGGGACCGACAAGGGATGTTGTATGTGGTGTTAGGAGCCAATAAGGGAGTGAAAATAGCTTTATCCGAAAGATTTGTTTAATATCAAGTTCAATTATTTCATTGAACGACGGTCGATTTCTCTTCACTGCCCCTCGATCCCGCTCCCTCGTTTCGCGTAGTTTCGGAGAAGTCAAGACCACACCTCAAGGGCAATTTCGTCCAGCCACATGAATTTTCTCTCTCTCTCTCTCTCTCTCTCTCTCTCTCTCTCTCTCTTACCTAGTGGACGACGCTCCGTGCTTCCGCAGGACGTGGACGACGACGGTGGCGGCGATGATAAAATCACCATCGAGTTCACTCGAACCAGCATGCTAAGCTTGATCGGAGCTTCTCGATTGCTCAGCAACCGTCAGATCCATCGCGTTCGCGGCCTCGGCAATCCCTTCGGATTCTCCCTCCCGGAGGCCATCGTCCCTCGTCGGAGCAGGAGCTTGGCGATCATGGCGTCCGCCGGCGAGGAGCTCGTGAAGTGCTCCGTCCACCCCAACGGCGTCGCCGTCGTCACTCTCGACCGCCCCAAGGCCCTCAACGCCATGAACCTAGGTCAGAGTCCGCTCGATTTCAGGCGGACATACTCTCGATTGCAATCGCACTTGAGTCGGAATTAAGAGTCTGCAGAGTTCGATTTTGCGCCGTTGTCTGTGCGAGGAGATGAAGCTGTTTGTGTGATGGTTAAGTTTTGCGTGTTCTGATTTGATCCTGTGGCACAGACACGGACGTGAAGTTCTGACGAGTGGGAGTCGGACCCCAAGGTGAAGTGCGTTCTCGTCGACGGCAGCACGGCTCGCACCTTCTCGGCAGGTAGTATGGGAGGAGAACCTAGAGTTTTTCTTCCCTGGGGCAATGTGGTGTAATTCTGGCGCTGGTGCAGATGTGAATCGAATTGTCGTGATTTCTTGATGCAGGAATGGATATCAACTATCAAGAGCGTTGTTGCCGAGATTCAAAAGGATAAGAATACGCCTCTTGTGCCGAAGGTGCTCATTTTCTACCATTTGCTTGAGTGTCCTTGTTCAGGGTATTTTGCCTGTGTTCACGCTATTGACATATTTTGTCTAGTGCTAGCCCGGTCTGTGTCGCCTTTCACCAAATTGACTACTTTAGAACTTCTGCATGGGTAGACAAGTTCTTGCTTCTGCATGTTATGAAACGGAGCACCCGACTGCCGACATCATGGGCATGATATGTCCGCAGAGTGCAGCTGGTATCTGTTGACGATGTGCATATAGTAGGCTGTGGAGGTGTTTTGGAATTTGTTTATGCGTAATGGAAACTGGAGTAGAGACTAGAGAGTCGCACTCTTATATCATGTTTACTCCTTGACTTCTTAAACAATGCCACCTACTTGTTTCACCATTCTCTAATTTAGTCACGAATCACTATCATGTGGAGCCTGAGACTCCTTACATAGGAAACACGACTAATTCACTACTCAGAGGGATGCTTCTTGATGATGTCGATGATGAATTCCTAAATTTGTTTTTCCCATGATAAATTAGCATTTGACGCCCTTCTGGCTATGTTTACCTCTATCAGGAATGTGAGAGACTTATGCGAGGATGAGCCATGAACCTCGTTAGTCATTATAGTTGCTTATGGGATTTGCGAATAAATTAGATTGCGAAATGCAATCGGTTCGTGTTTGGACTACCCACTTAGGCTTTGTCTTGCATCTCAACTAATTAAAGAGCCTATTAAAGAAAATCATGAATAATGGGTTTTACTTAAGGCTCATTTGCTTATCATTAGACATATAGATAAACAGGACACTTGTTAATGCAACAGTGTAGGGAATCATCACCCCGACAAAGTACTCATACAATAACAATTATATTTACCAGTTCATTTACGACACTTATTGAGATTCAAATGCTAAAATTCTCAATTTTGAAGGCACTGACTTTTCTTATTAGTACTTTGGATGTTTGACTTTTTATCTCGATTGATATACTTAACAAGCACTCTTAGAGCATTATATAGTATGCTTCTTTTTTTTCATTGAGTTCATGAAATTAATAGCCACCACACCAATAATTCAACACAATATATCTTTGTGTGGATGACATAGAGCATACTAATTTGTGGACCTCGATTTCCCCACTTAAAGTCAACCTCACTAATGATCCCAACCGTTGGCAATGAATCGCGGTTGTCTTCCTTTTAGCATCACTTGCATGCATGCTTGGCGGCGAGATTTTCTCCTTTGTTCTACATCTTTAATTTAATCCCACGCAATGATTGTACCTTTAAGCAATTGAAAAGGGCCATTTCAATTGGTATCTTCACATAATTATCACCATAAAAAAGGTGCTTCTCCTTATTGCATGACCATAAATGAAAAGTGGGTCTGCAAAAATTCATCTGATTTAGAATATCACAAATGGTACTTGGAGAAGAATGTCTATAATTTTCTTAATTTCTCATAAAAAATAAGAAATTCTTTTTTGGTAAGTAATGAAAGAATTTGAAGTGCTTGTCGATACCACCACATACTTTTAAAAAAAATTAGAAGGCAAAAAATTTTAAAAAAAACCCTAGACAACACCAAAAGTTTGTAGGGAAAAGTGTCGAAAAAGTCTTAAACCTTTTGCATTTGTGCCATTTTTATCTTAAACCTTTTTTTATGTCAATTGAGTCATAAATATTTATCTTTGTATCAATTCAGTCCTTCCGATTAATTTTAATTGGATTTTGGTGATGTGAATGCCAACCAACCTACGTGGCGCTGACGTTGACAATTTTTAATAATATTTTTGATTTTTAATTATTTTTTTGATTTTTTTTCTTTGTTCCTTCTTTTCTTTTGCTTTCTTCTTTCTTCAACCTTTTTTCGATGACTGACCACTCCGGCTGACCCTCACCTGGGAGAGGGCGTCCCGGCAAAGGGAGCCTTGCTTGGGCGAGGGTGAGCCCCGATGGAGGCTTCCCTCGCCGGGGGCCTCGCCCGAGCCGCATCGGGCGTTGCCTGGCCGAGCGAGGCCAACCCTCACCAGAGCAAGGGCAACCTGCCCAGGCATGGCTGGTCACCGGCCATGGGAGGAAGAAAGCCAAAAAAGGAAAGGAAAAACAATCAGAAAAATAATTAAAAATAAAAAATATTAACATATTATTAAAAATTATCCACATCATCACCGGCGGGCCTACGTCGCACTGCCAGTGTCCACGTCCGCAAAATCCTATCAAAATTAGCCAGAAGAATTAAATTAGCACAAAAACAAAAAGTTTATGA
This sequence comes from Syzygium grande, assembly GCA_024733475.1. NCBI lineage: Eukaryota > Viridiplantae > Streptophyta > Magnoliopsida > Myrtales > Myrtaceae > Syzygium > Syzygium grande. The sequence continues at coordinate 31,791,416 of JAMXDD010000008.1, read as the reverse complement.
TTAAATTGGCACAATTGAATAGGTTTATAACTTTTTTGACACTTTTTCCTTTATTATATGTTTAAATTACAATCTCATATCCTCAGAAAGATATCTGAGTTGGAACTTTTCTTTAATAGGTGAGTTAATGGAAGATACATAGTATTTTTAAGACTTTCTAGAGGATTGGGGCTCTAGTTATCCTTTTTTTATTAATTATGAAAAGTAGGAGTGCTAAGAAAGACCAACTTTATTGGCTTTTTTTTTGCAAAAAGTAGATTGATTTGACTGAATACCGTTAGAAAGCGCTCGATTATCCTTTATTTAAATCTCAAAAAGGACATGTAGAGATAGAAATCCCGTGAAAGTTTCTACTCAAATGGATGTAGCTTTCCCTTCTTTCCCTTTCTCAATATCAAACTATACATTTCATTACATATTTATAATGTAGACATATACAATAGTATCAGACACAATTATGATGAGAGTAACGACACAAGCATAAATCTCATTAGATTCATTTATCGAGTAACATTACGAACTTTAAATAAATATTTATGGAAGTGAGCTATTCAAGCTTTGTCGAGGTTACTTTATGATTCAATCCCACGGTCTTTATATATTTTTAAAGGCTACTTTCTTGTTATTATATATTTGATTGGTGGATTGCGGCCTATGAACTTCACTAAGGCGTGAACTTTTATAAAATTAGTAATCAATGATGTCCATATTTTCGACTCATCGTTAAAATTTGACTCTACTAAAATTCATAGTGGATTTCTGATTGTGTTGCTACTCACTGGGAGGGGGGGGGGGGGGCGGTTTGTCCTTTTAAATTGGGTATCTGATCCACCTTTATTCTTGTCAATGTTGTTTCCACCTTGACTGTACTCTCATGTATTCTTTGTTGGTGAAGCAATAAATGATGTTTTTCTGGCAAAAAAATGTAGCTCAATGAAGTTGGAGAAAAATATGACCCAGTCTTCTAATATCATTACCTGATAAATTTTGAAGAACCTCTATTTCTTTTCTTTAAACGAAATCTCAATTAAAGCTCCGTTTGTTTCTCGGAAAATAAATGATTAGAAAAATATTTTATTAAAGACGATCGCTTATTTCCCTTAAAATTATTAGTTAATAAAAAATGTTTAATATTTTCACTACCGATAATAATTTATATCTAAATATTTTTGTAGACGATGAAAAATATTTTTTATTTATCATTTTCGTGAGTAATATAAATAATCATTTTTAAAAATATATTTTTTAAATTATTTATTTTTCACGAAATAAAATTGATCCTATATCTCATAAAACACGTGAAGAGTCACCAACTTACATCAAGGCTCTTCTCATGGAGGGACAGACTTGAATCTAGACTTTATGATTTGAACAGTAACTCGTCAGTCGTGCTCAATTATTGCAATTAATTTTTTCTCTTTTTTCCTATAAATAGTGCCCTAACTACATCATTTCCCCCGCCCAGCATCACTCGTACTTGATTTTTGCCCCTCTCTCTGTCTTCCTGTCCTCCTCCTCCTCCTCCTCCTCCTCCTCCTCCTTCTTCTTCCCACAAAAAAATAAATAGTGCCCTAACCACATCATTTCCTTGTCCCTCTCTCTCTCTCTCCTTGTCCTTGTTCTTATTCTTCTTCCCACAAAAAAATGGTGATGCTGGAGAAGGGCCTCTCGACGCCCCTGAACGCGAAGCTCGCTGGCTCAGGCGCTGAGACGGTGGTCCTCGCTCACGGTTTCGGAGGAGACCAGACCGTGTGGAACAAGATCCTCCCTCTCTTGTCCCAGCACTTCAGGGTCCTCGTCTTTGACTGGGGCTTCTCGGGAGCTGTCAAGGAGCAGGAAGGTCTGTTCGACCCGGTGAGGCACTCGTCCTACGAAGGTTTCGCCTGCGATCTGATTGCTCTCCTCGACGAGCTCGATCTTGGGTCCACGGTCTTTGTTGGCCACTCCATGTCCGGCATGATCGGTTGCATTGCCTCTGTGAAGAGGCCTGACCTCTTCAAGCGCCTCATACTCCTTGGTGCCTCTCCCAGGTAAGTTACATATTTCATAATGTTAATTCTAAATGATAAACAGGAGCTACCAATTTTTCTTGCTCAGTTTGTTTTCATAATGTTAACAAATCAAAACGACATCTTTAATATATGCTAAAAGTTTATGATATAAAAAAAACTTTCCCCTTCCCTTACAAATATTGTTTGGGTTCTCCATTAATTAATGCATCCCTGTTGCATGCTAGAAGAAGCTGACTAAACTATGAAATAGCTCACTACTTTTGTCCCTATACTTGTTTATTCTTAGCTGTGAAGTTTAATTTCCTAAATTTGTTTATAATAAGCATGTGGAGGAGGAAGCTTAATGGTTCCAAAGTTCTCTCTTTTCACCATGACAAAGCTCTAGCATGGTTTACCCACAAAAAAAGTATGAATTAAGCAAAACATAACCTTAGTTAGGATCATAGGAGGGATATTGCTAGATAAATCTATGGTATCTCCATCATCAAGTGTTTTAGATTGAAACATTTTTGTTGCCCTTCTTGCTAATAAGGGAGTGTTAAATACAGAGCTTGTGCGAATCAATTGGGATTGGTCTGCTGCTTATTCTCATCACTCAAATTTGTTTTTAAATAACATCCGAACTTTGTTTTTAGATAAACATATGGTGGTGTATTTGTTGCCCGAACATCACCTCACCGCTACAACAAAGAACAAAAAAGAGCTTGTTGATTAAGTACTTGTCATTTTTACCAAAAAAAAACTTAAGTACTTGTCGATTCATTATAGGGTTTTTTAAGAACATTTATGGATTGTGGAATTTGTGATTGTAGTCTTTGATGTATATCAAAACCGATTTCTCTTGTGATTATGGAGTCTAATTCTTCTACTATTTTTCTAAATCTCCGGGAAATCCGTCATCGTGTTTCTTAGATATTTCTAGAGACTTAGATAAAGGGATTTGAAAGTTTTGTTCTAATTTGGTACTTGAACAAAGTGTAGCCTGAATTAAAGAAAATATCGCTGTTAATTGCAAGATTAACGAGTCAATAAGATAATTAATTTCATTACAAACAAAACTTACTATTTCAATTCAAAACTTATCATTTCAGTTCGATTCGGCTCAGTTCGGGTCAGATCATCGATTTTTACTTTAATTTTTTTGATTTCTAATGCACACCTTAAACATTTATATTGCTCCTTGAATTATATGAATGAACTGACCTTCAACTAGACGGTAGTGGAAAGCTCTCTACCAAACCATAATGCCTTTCGTACCTGATTTTCCCTGTCCCAAGCAATTAATTCGTAAAGCTGCTATTTGGTGCACTTAATGTTGGGGACCCATCGGCCATCACAAGTGAGATGAGCGGACACGAAAGAATCCTTCGATGATTCTCGATTTTCCATCGTATTCATCTTGTTTTATTTATTTTAATCATTTTTTTGTCCTCTTCACTTTGTAATTATCCGAAACAAATTGGGTTATGAAATAATAAAAATTAATATCATGAAAAATCTTAAATTTATACACTTATAATAAATTTATCTCACATTAATTTTTTGATAATGAAAAATTCCTAAACTAGTACCTCTTTGATAATTTTACCTTTTTCTAATTTCTATTAAATTTTACTGTCAAATTTCTAAGTTGGATGACACGTGACAGTTGATAGGTGTACCGATTTAGGTTTTACCTTCTGTTTGTCACAGGTATACCATTTTGTGATTTTTCGTGATATTAGTTCAATTTAATGTAAGGTAAATTTGTCACAAATGTATTATTTTAGGATTTGCGGTGGTCAAAAAATTAATTTAGGTTAAATTTATCACATGTGTATCAATTTGGGAGTTTTTGTGGTAAAAAAATTAGTTTACAGTAAATTTGTTATAGGTGTACCAGTTTGAAATTTTTCGTACTATTAACTCAAATAATAACAACACCTTCACCTCATTTTTTTTTCCTATTTTAATTTCAGTGGAGTTGGAGCTATTTATAGGTTTTGGACAGCTGTTAGTGACACTAATCCCCTTTTACTTAGTCTAAAAGTTGAACTAAAAAAACCATTTGCATCTTCTAAACCCAACATGTTGCACTTAGAGCATCTTCTCGTAGTGTCTTACTTTCGTTACCTCCGTAGGTACTTAAATACGGACGGCTACGAGGGCGGGTTTGGGACCACACAGATCGATCAAATCATATCAAGCGTTGAGTCCGACTACCATGGATGGGCGCCCAACTTTGCTTCTCTGGTGGTGGACCCACACGATGCCCTTTCGGTCGAGATGTTCGCGAAGTGCTTGAGAAGGATGAGGCCTGAAGTTGCACTTCCCTTGGCCAGGAAGGTTTTCTTGTGCGATCACAGAGAGGTCCTCGAGAAAGTGACGACCCCGTGCACCATAATCCAGACCACGAATGACATCGTCGTGCCGAACTCGATCGCCCATTACATGCACGATAGAATCCAGGGGAAATCAATGGTCGAGATGATCGAAGCCGATGGCCATTTCCCTCAGCTCACCGCACATCTCCAGCTTCTTGATGTGTTGGGTGGAATATTGGGGTTTGAGCGTGATTAGCAGGTGATTAAGCTCTTAGATGTTTAGTCATATTATTATACCCTAGACCGTGACTAGAAAACCCTCTTATTTTTAGACTTTTTTCTTGGTGTATAGTGATGATGTGGCAATGGTGGTGAGTGTGTGAATGTGTGAGATAAGTACTGTGGGTCGTGGATTGCATGTGGTTTGTCTCTTTTGAGCAGGTATTATGGTTGGATTGAGTAGTCCGCATTTAAATCTTTTGGGCTTGAGATGTTTGACTGGATTTTATTTGATTCGTGGAAAGAGGGAGCGAGGGTGCACATGCACAAATAAAGACGGAGAGAGGGTTGTTGTTGGCGAGCAGCGACCCATGGCACATATGTGCTTGGGCAGGCCAGAGGGCCACTAGGTTTGTGATCAGGTCTAATAATCTGTCTCATACTGAGTAAGATTATCTCAGACTTAGCAAACAATCCATGACCTCAATTAACAATTGGTCACGTGACAACATGAACATGCACAATCAACATAGTATACAAAATATGATAAGTATAAGTAAAACGATATGAAGTGACTATGTTCTTAAGTAATTCATGCATTAAATCTTGATGTCATAAAGGCCCATCTTAGAATAATGCACACATCGATATCAGCTGCACCTTGGGTAATACTAGACATATGCCAATTGTGAAGACAGAACCACTGGATTCTTGGAACCATTACCATCCTAAATGTTTGTCCGGAGTTGCTCCTTGTCCAAACTTTCTTTTTAGCCTCGAGAATCACTCTTCACCTAATTGGATAGGGTCAACACAAGTTCACTAGTTCTCATCTAGTTCGTTTCTAAATCACACACAAGTAACTAAGAAAGTCCTATTCTTGAAAAAAGTCACATCAAATTATACACAACTAAAACTATCATATTCAATCTACATTGAAGTATGCTCAAATAAAGGGAAAATTTCAAAAAAAAAATCATAAATCAATTGAATTTGTGCCAATTGGATCCTAAACTTTTCAATTATGCCAATTGAGTCTTAAATGTTTTGATAAATTGTCAATTTAGTCATTCCGACTAATTTTGAATTTGTCCGGAGTTGCTCCTTGTCCAAACTTTCTTTTTAGCCTCAAGAATCACTTTTCACCTAATTGGATAGGGTTAACACAAGTTCACTAGTTCTCATCTAGTTCGTTTCTAAATCACACACAAGTAACTAAGAAAGTCCTATTCTCGACAAATCACATCAAATTATACACAACTAAAACTATCATATTCAATCTACATTGAAGTATGCTCAAATAAAGGGAAAATTTCAAAAAAAATCATAAATCAATTGAATTTGTGCCAATTGGGTCCTAAACCTTCCAATTATGTCAATTGAGTCTTAAATCTTTTGACAATTTGTCAATTTAGTCATTCCGACTAATTTTGAAGGGAAATTGCTGACATGGATGCTGGCCGTCCTACGTGATATAACCAATATTGACATGGACAATCTTTACAATATTAAAAAAAATCAAAAAATTTAAAATTTTTTATTTTAGTTTCTTTATTTTGCCTTTTCCTTCTTACTTTGCCAATCATCGGACCTCGACAATGGTCGACAACCAGCCACGAATGAGGCTTGACCTCATCGGCTTATGGCAAGGTGGAGCCTTGTTGTCCTCTTGCAAGGCTCGAGCTTACCTGCTCTCGGCAAGGTCAAGCTCGTAGATCCCAATGGGGCTCGAGAAAGAGAGATGCGGAAGGAAAAACAAAAAGAAAGAAAAAAATAAAATAAAATAAAAATATTTAAAACTTTGTTTTTTTTAAACTAAAAAAAATGTCCATGCCACCATTGGTTAGGTCATGTAGGGCAGCCAACGTTTATGGTAGCAATTTTTAGCCAAAATTGATAGAAAGAGCTAAATTGACAAATTGCCAAATGGTTTAGGACTCAATTAGCATAATCGAGATATTTAGTACTTAATTGGCACAAACGCAATAACTTTAGGACTTTTTTGTTAATTTCCCCCTTAAATACACATCACATGCTTAATCTCTCTTAATTTCTTTCTTTCTTGATAACGATCCCTCTCCCTTCCTGCATCTCTCTTTCTCTCCTTCTTTTTCTCTCTCTCTTTCTTTGCATTGGTGCCTCAAAATGACAGAGGCTCATGATCATAGGGAATGAAAGTAAGTTTCTTTTTTGGTCAAGAAATGAAAGTAAGTTTAGTAGGTCAGAATATGCTGATAAAATGGTCGGTGATACATATGGTAGGTAATATTTATTGTTAAAAAGTGATTAGAGTGTCACGCCCCAAATCCTATCGAGCTCGCGACATTTCTCTTGGTCGAATTAACACGACATCCGGGAAAATGCCGCCGACCCAAGACGATTGGAAGCACATGCGGAATTGAATATAAAAACACCCGTACTATAAAGATGGCGATGGGGTAGAGCATCAAGATAGTCAATGAACTAACAACATTAACATGTATATACATTGCCATTGAACCGAGCATACAAACTGTTGCGGAAATCAAGCGATCGAACAATAAAATTGACTGAATAAGAAAATAAATTGGACACCAGATTTACGTGGTTCAAGCTCGTATATCCCAATGGGGCTCGAGAAAGAGAGATGCGGAAGGAAAAACAAAAAGAAAGAAAAAAAATAAAATAAAATAAAATAAAAATATTTAAAACTTTGTTTTTTAAACTAAAAAATTGTCCATGCCACCATTGGTTAGGTCATATAGGGCAATAACGTTTATGGTAGCAATTTTTAGCCAAAATTGATCGAAAGAACTAAATTGCCAAATTGCCAAATGGTTTAGGACTCAATTAGCATAATTGAGAATTTAGTACTTAATTGGCACAAACATAATAACTTTAGGACATTTTTGTTAATTTCCCCCTTAAATACACATCACATGCTTAATCTCTCTTAATTTCTTTCTTTCTTGATAACGATCCCTCTCCCTTCCTGCATCTCTCTTTCTCTCCCTTCTTTTTTCTCTCTCTCTTTCTTTGCATTGGTGCCTCAAAATGACAGAGGCTCATGATCATAGGGAATGAAAGTAAGTTTCTTTTTTTGGTCAAGAAATGAAAGTAAGTTTAGTAGGTCAGAATATTGATAAAATGGTCGGTGATACATATGGTAGGTAATATTTGTTGTTAAAAAGTGATTAGAGTGTCACCCCAAATCCTATCGAGCTCGCGACATTTCTCTTGATCGAATTAACACGACATCCGGAAAATGCCGCCGACCCAAGACGATTGGAAGCACATGCGGAATTGAATATAAAAACACCCGCACTATAAAGATGGCGATGGGGTAGAGCATCAAGATAGTCAATGAACTAACAACATTAACTTGTATATACATTGCCATTGAACCGAGCATACAAACTGTTGCGGAAGTCAAGCGATCGAACAATAAAATTGGTGAATAAGAAAATAAATTGGACACAGATTTACGTGGTTCAAGCTCGTATATCCCAATGGGGCTCGAGAAAGAGAGATGCGGAAGGAAAAAAAAAAGAAAGAAAAAAATAAAATAAAATAAAAATATTTAAAACTTTGTTTTTTTTAAACTAAAAAAAATGTCCATGCCACCATTGGTTAGGTCATGTAGGGCAGCCAACGTTTATGGTAGCAATTTTTAGCCAAAATTGATAGAAAGAGCTAAATTGACAAATTGCCAAATGGTTTAGGACTCAATTAGCATAATCGAGATATTTAGTACTTAATTGGCACAAACGCAATAACTTTAGGACATTTTTGTTAATTTCCCCCTTAAATACACATCACATGCTTAATCTCTCTTAATTTCTTTCTTTCTTGATAACGATCCCTCTCCTTCCTGCATCTCTCTTTCTCTCCCTTCTTTTTTCTCTCTCTCTTTCTTTGCATTGGTGCCTCAAAATGACAGAGGCTCATGATCATAGGGAATGAAAGTAAGTTTCTTTTTTTGGTCAAGAAATGAAAGTAAGTTTAGTAGGTCAGAATATGCTGATAAAATGGTCGGTGATACATATGGTAGGTAATATTTGTTGTTAAAAAGTGATTAGAGTGTCACGCCCCGAATCCTATCGAGCTCGTGACATTCCTCTTCGATCGAATTAACATGACATCCCAGGAAAATGCCGCCGACCCAAGACGATTGGAAGCACATGCGGAATCGAATATAAAAACACCCGTACTATAAAGATGACGATGGGGTATAGCATCAAGACAGTCAATGAACTAACAACATTAACATGTATATACATTGCCATTGAACCGAGCATACAAACTGTTGCGGAAATCAAGCGATCGAACAATAAAATTGACAGAATAAGAAAATAAATTGGATACCAGATTTACGTGAGTTAGTCGTAGTGACCTATGTCCACGGGGAGAGCAGCACGGAATTCCACTATAGATCAAGCGATACAACGAAGATTACAATTATGCTCGAGTCACTTAAACACTCTCGGTGTTTCTCAAGCCCTAATTACACCCAATAACTCATACAGTGTTTAGCCCCATAATTCCTCACAAAATAATCTTTCAATCTCGCAAAAGAATTGTACACAAATCTTAACACAAGATTTAATCGCTACAAACACTTGACCTTTTGGTGTAATTCCACGAACAAAATTCCAGGGAGATAAACCCACGCCAAGCACTCAACGTCAACCGCGGCGTTTCAAGACTTCTCTTCGCCCGGGACATGAATAGCACAAAGACCACACTCTGCGCACTTCAACTTCTTCTTTCCAAGGTGCCCACGATAGAATATAATAATGTGCCCCAAGAGTTGACCGAGTCATGGTCTGAGTCAGATTCATAAGTCCACTTTCCTATTTTGTTGACCAACGTTTATACGAAATTGATTTCCGTAATCTACTGGAACTTTTGTTGAACTCACCAAATCAGCAACTTGAAATCTAAATATCCACTTACCTTTTTGAAGTCTATTTTTCACGATCAGAATTCCAACATCAATTAGGAAAGAATATTCGTTTCCTTCGGCACATATTTGGAAAGTAAATTTCCAATATTTTCTTTTTGCTCAATTTCGGACATTTGCAAAATATCAATTCAAAATAGTCAGATTTTTGCTTTGGACTCAAACTTGAGATATATTTTTAACAATCTCCACCTTGACTCGACGTTTGAGTCAAGTCACAATCGCTTTGATAGAATCCAAATTTTGCTACTACTCTCCCATAGCTTCCGATGGGCTCAATCGCCACAGATGTCTTTCAAGTTCAAGGCTCACCTGAACTTCGCCATAGCCATGGACCTTATCAGAATACCAACTCCACATGCACCTTTAACTGCTCCACAAGGATTTTTCGACACAACCTCTTCAACCATAGATAAAGCAAAACCATTGTTGCATCCATGTCTATCGGGAGATTGAATACGCACCTTGTCAATTTCAGCAGTTACAACAACTGTTGGCTCAATAGGCTCCACCTCGCTACAAACACCATCTGTGTCGATTATTTTGCTAGCACCCGCTACCTCAGGAGTTTCTGGTTGCAACTCCACCTCAAACTGAACACCATCCAGATTCGTATAAACATTACTCTCGACACTTCTAGCGGAAATCTTTGGAGACTAAATCAAATGTAACTTCTCTGCTGATAATAGGTGAATTTAATTCCGGGCACCACAACTTATAGCCCCACTCACCTTGTGCATAACCTAGGAACATGCACTTCATTGCCCTTCCATTGAGCTTACCATCTCTAACTCGAACATAACATGGACAACCAAATATTCTAAGAACAGAATAATTAGCAATGTTACCTGACTACACTTCTTTGGGAGTCCAACATTTAATTGTAGTCAATGGGGATTTATTTTTCAGGTAGCTCATTTGTACTAAGCGCATCCGCCAAGAATCTCCTAGCCATACCAGCACTAGAGTGCATTTTATGGGCCGTCTCTAGTAATGTTCTGCTCATCAACTCTGTAACCTATTGTGGTTCAATGGCACTAGTGCAGTATTTCACTATGCCTTCCTTCATGCAGAATTCGTTTAATAGCTCTGAGCAAAACTCTATACTATTGTCAGTCCACACCTGCTTGATCATTTTACTAGTCTTATTTTCAATTAAAGCTTTTAACTGCCTGATCCTGACAACAATATCAAACTTGTGCCTTAGCACAAACATCGAATCTTTCTCGAGTAGTCATCAACAGCTGTTAGCATAAATCGGCACTCTTCCTCGAAGGAAACCGCGACAACTTTGCAAACATCCAAGTGAATCAATTACGCAATTTCCGTGGTTTCTCGACAACCGTACTAAATTACACTTTCCGCCCGTTGATCTAAATCACGAGTACTGCATATATTCAGGTTTGTTAGCCACATAACCACATAGCAAATTTCTTTTACTTAGATCCTTGAACTTCTCTCTCGCTAATGTGCCCCAAACACATATGCCACAATTCGGACTCTCGAACCCGATGCATCCAGAAGCGTCTCGCAGCCGAATTCGATCAACTGTCTCACCTTGAAGCTCATATAAGCCACTATGCTTGATTCCTTTCATTATCACCATGGCACCTCGAACAACTTTCAGAACTCCACATTTTGAAAAATACCGACACCCAGCTGAATCTATGGCACTCAAGGAAATCAGATTTTTCTTCAACTCTGGAACATACCTTACACCAGTCAATGTCCACACAATACCATCATGCATTCTAATTCTAACATCACCGACACCTATAACATCGCATTCAGCATTGTTCCCCAACTGTATTTTACTACTATCCGTGCACTGATAATTAGTAAACTAGTTTCTGTTTGGTGTAGCGTAAAAAGAACAACCAGAATCCATAATCCATCTGCCAAACGAAAAATTATCAATGACAGACAAGACAAAATCAACATTATTCGAATTACTGTCAACAATAGCTGCAACATCATCCGCAGGATCAACTCTAATTCCCTTACCCTTCTCGTTTTTCAGGTTAAGGCAATCTCTTTTAAGATGCCCCTTCTTGCCACAACTCGAACAGACAACACCACTAGTCTTAGAGTGACTTCATTTATTCAAGTTCATACTACTCCTGCTAACACGTGTACCAGTTCTTTCACTATTTTCATCTACTAAAGCAGCAGAATACATGTTCGTCAAATTCTCTTCTACGGATGTCCTCACTCGAATTAAATCTCGAACACCATCAAGCGTCAAACTTGTCGGCCGGAGGAATTACTAACATCGATGCTTGATAGTATTCCAACTATGAGGCAATGAGGATAATAGAATCAAAGCACGTACCTCATCTTCAAAGTCAATATCAACTGAACTCAATTGACTAACGATCACATTGAATTCATTAATATGATCAGCAACCGATGCACCTTCTCTCATCTTCAAGTTAAACAGACGTCGCATCAAATAGATCTTGTTGATCACAGAGGGCTTTTCGTATATGTCCGACAGGGCTTTCATCAAATCCGCAGTGGTCTTCTCATTCATGATGTTAAACGCCACGTTACGTGCCAATGTCAGCTGAATAACACCCAAAACTTGTCTATCCAGCAATTTCGAATCAGCTTGCTTCATCGTCTCTGGTTTCTCCCCAGATAGGGGCAAGTGCAGTTTCATGCGATATAGATTACCTCAATTTGCATCTTCCAGAAACCAAAATCTTTCCCATCAAATCTATCGATTTTCACCTTTCCTTCTATCGCCATCGATTCGCTCCAACTTAGCTAAGCGAGGCTTTGATACCAATTGTTGCGAAAGCTAAGTGATCAAACAATAAAATTGACAGAATAAGAAAATAAATCGGACACTAGATTTACGTGATTCGGTTGTAGTGACCTACGTCTACGGGGAGAGCAGCATAGAATTTCACTATAGATCAAGCGATACAACGGAGATTACAATCACACTCGAGTCACTCAAACACTCTCGGTATTTTCCAAGCCCTAATTATACCCAATAACTCATACAGTGTTTAGCCCCACAATTCCTCACGAAATAATCTTTCAATCTCGCAAAAAAAATGTACACAAATCTTAACACAAGATTTAATCGCTACAAACACTTGAACTTTTAGTGTAATTCCACGAACAAAATCCCAGGGAGATAAACCCACGCCAAGCACTCGACGTTAACCGTGGCGCTTCAAGACTTCTCTTCGCTCTGGACATGAACAGCACAAAGACCACACTCTACACACTTCAACTTCTTCTTTCCAAGGTGCCCACGATAGAATATAATATATATGCCCCAAGAGTTGACCGAGTCATGGTCTGAGTCAGATTCATAAGTCCACTTTCCTATTTTGTTGACCAACGTTTATACGAAATTGATTTCCGTAATCTACCGGAACCTTTGTTGGACTCAACAAATCAGCAACTTGAAATCTAAATATCCACTTTCCTTTTTGAAGTCTATTTTTCACGATCAGAATTCCAACATCAATTAGGAAAGAATATTCGTTTCCTCCGGCACATATTTGGAAAGTAAATTTTCAATATTTCCTCTTTGCTCAATTTCGGACATCCGCAAAATATCAATTTAAAATAGTCAGATTTTTGTTTCGGGCTCAAACTCGAGACATATTTTTAACACAAACGTCATTACATACAAACTTAGCAAACGAGCATCCAAAAACCATCGACATAACAAAAAGGATTGGGTGGTTGGATTAACTAAGCTTCACTATGGGTTGACCTATTTTTCAAAAAGTGAGTGGTCAGACCTACTCTATATAACCCCTAAATCACCCCAGTGAATCCTAAGGGTCACCCTCCTCCCATTCTTCTCCTGAGTCTTCTGGCTCGTACCCCGGAGGATTACGCGGATCGCGATACGGGGGAACTGCCTGTAATGGTTGCACAGCCTGCGGCTCCACTAGGGGTACCGTGAACGACTTCTCATCTGGCTCCTCAGGGTCAACAATCTCGCCATTGGGAGGAACGATCGCCGAAGGATCCCACTCACTTACGTTGTAAAAGGGGATGTCGAAGCTCCTCAACGAACCTGTCTCCTCTAAACCGTCTCGATAGGTCCATGCTATGTACAAATAGGGCTTCCAGTATAATTCGCCCTCATCAACCCAAACAGTGCTTGAATATCTGACAAAAGCTCGGTCGCCTCCTAAAGGATGCTCTGTCTCCTTATTATCCACATGCCTAGGGCTCCCAAAACTAGGAGGCGGGTCTCCTGGGTTTATGGCTGGAGGTATGACTGGTGGTTATACAACCATGAGACGAATCTCAATAAGTGCATAACCCCAAACCCTACATAAGCTCTCACGTACCGCCAGACAAAACACGCATGACACAACAACCAATCATACTAACAATTACATGCGATCCTACCTAGGATCCATCATGCGCTTCCTTGCATGTCAGATAATAATACAGCCAATCCATTCATGTCCACACTCATCCAGTACCATATCACGCGAGGCAAATCACACTCGTACACTAACTCATGCTATGCGTCAACTTTTACAAGTTTCATGCATCAAATCGAGTCCAGCTCATTCTCAACTTTCCATCACTACCGCGCCCGCGTAAAACACATCAGGCTAACGGTCTTCTGACCTCATTAGGCATCGTGATCCCATCGGGCCGAGCATCGTCATCTCGTCAGGGACGGCATCGTCCCGCATAACACACCTCAGGACAGAACCTATCCCACGTAAACGAACACGCCTCAGGGTACCACTTTTACAATCATTCAAACCATCTCGTACCATCGTGCCACATATACCACACGGCCACACATAGTTCACGGCCACACAATCACGTGCCATACATACATTTCACAAACACACATCACCATCGCACAACTACACCCCACGACCATACACATACTCAGCACGCGGCCTCATTGCACGATCACATCGCCACATCTTCACTACCACACACATAACACATGATCTCACTACATTCAATCCAAAACACATTCTAGAACCAGCCAACAATCATCCGCCACACAATCGCTTATACGAGCCCATTCAAGACATAAAATTTCCAATCAAACTTACAATTCAGTCCAGGTCATTCTGCATCACAACAGCCCTATCCGAGCCTTCTAAACCGCACATATTCATACACCAAATCAGTCCATAACAACCTAATATCCAGCCCCCTTCACAAGCCTCAAACAGCCCCTAAATTACCCAAATCGAGTCCTAAACACGTCCAACAATACCCGAGGTCCTAAGGAGGGTTTGAGGGAGTCACTTACCTTAAAAAAGGGGGGCATAAAATGTGCTGGATAGGTGGTCGAATGTACCGCCCAACAAAGAAAGCAAACCAAGCACACAAAGTAAGGCGTGTGGGCAAGCGGTTAGAAGCGGCGATTGGGCGGTTGGGGGCGCGATTAGGTTAAAGGGCTGGGAGGACGGCCGTGGGTGGCTCGGTGGTGGCCGGATTTAACAACATGTGGCGGACACGAGAGAGAGGAACGGCGGACGGTGGTGGCGCGGCCGAGAAGGGGAGAAGCACCGGGCGGTAGACGGCGGGTTGGGCGGCACACTGCGTCTGGCGAGTTGGTGGGTTGGTCAAGCTAGGCTCACGCACAGGGAAGGAGGGAGAGAGAGTTTCGGTCGGTGGGTGGAAGGAGAGAGAGAGAGAGACATATATATATATATATATATATATATATATATATATATATATGGTGCTCAATAATTGATCTCTAAAAACCCGCTTGAAAATTACCTATCTGACCCTCTAACTACCACACTAATCCAAGGGCCAAGATTCGATCTTATCCAAATCCAACGACCCACATTCAATCTTATCCAATAATTCAAGGGCAAAAGAGTAAATGCTCATGGGAGGAGAGGGGCATTCCCGTCCTTCTATTTTCGGCAACACAGGATAATTATTAGTCCCCTGATTTAATCCAGTCTTCAAAAAATTTCGTTCGGGTGCATAAGGGTAAAACGGTCTTTTTTCAGGTTCCGAACCAAAATCCATTTTTTTACAAAAACGGGTGGCCCCAAGGTTGGCCACACCAAAAACGTCATCGGCTGCTAAAAATTATCACTTTCAAAATTCTCAATTCCCAGGCTCGGATTATAAGAAATAATTAAAATCGAATAATTACGACTTTAGCTTATCTCTTACTAACGGGTGGCTCATTTGGATTACGCGCTTTCGACCCGTGACCGATACTGAGTCGAGTCACGTTTAAGTTGGCTCGAGCCAAGGGTCTGTCGCTAGTTCCTTTCTGACACGATCGATCGGTTTCTGTTGGCCTAAAATATTCCCTCGTCAATCCTTATGGTCGATGGTTGAACGAAGGTCGAGTTTTTTGGTCGTGCGAGCTCAATCCCGTGATAGCCTTATCCCTAAGGTTAGCATCCCAAGAATGCACTGTTTCGGGTGAGATCTCACTATAAGTGCATTGGCCAAAATATTCATTTCATAAATCCCGGGAAAATGATAAAAAATTCAGAATGTTACATAGAGTGGCTTGAATTTGGTAGTTAACACTCTCTTTGGAAGGAAAATAAGAGATTTAGATAATTATAGGGGGAAAGAAGAGAGAGGATTAGAAGGGATTGAGTTCTAATGTTGTTTGGATGCCAGTGAGGAAAAAGAAAAAAAAAAGAATATATCATGACAAAATCATTCTTTAATGTGTTTGTGAATAGATTGAAAAAAGGGCATAAGTGAGAAAAGAAGAATAAATATGTTTATTGATATACAGGTCCTTCCAAATTCCTCTGAATCCCTCCATGTTTTGAGAGATTAGGATGGATATAACACGTACATAAAATTGACCAAACCAATCTCTCTTGATCCTCGATAATCCCTCCTGATCCTTTCCTCTGTCTATTTCCCTCCATCCGAATACAATTATGCTTTTCGAATCTTTCCCTTCCCTCCTAGTCCTTGCCAACATACATGGTAAAAAATTTTGTGATTGAAAGAGAAATCTGTGGTTGGGAAATGTGGTGATATTGCTATGTAATTATGACAGAAAATGTTCTACTTAGGCTATAGACAGGGCTTCACTAATTGGGTAGGCTTAATGAAGGGGAATTATGTCAAAAATATAGTGCAATGTATGGAAATCTCTAGATGTTAGGGGCGTGAAAGGCCTTACAAGTTACAACGACAATGGCAACGAGGGACAACGATGGCAGCGAGAGCAGTGGCGGCCGATGGGTTGATGCTTCATGGGACATCTTGAAGCAAAAATTTCATTATGGTACTTCTTGATCTAGAGCTCTAGGATCTTTGAAACTTTCTATGGCAACAACATTTGCAACTATAATCTTAAATGGGCTAGTGGACCTGAGGGAGGGCCCAAATGTCTTGTTTTCTAAATTGTGGGCTCGAATGATGTGTTCCCTTAGGCCCGATAGGTACCTTTTAACTAGGGAATAAATCGTAGAAAGAAGCATGCATTAGTTTATTCTTATCCAAAGCATATAGTAAACAAAAAAATATAAAGAAAATCAGGCAAGGTTATATGTATTGACATAAATGCAATAATATATGTATTGACATAAATGCAAACTTAGCTTATGATCTAATTACATCTAGAACAACAATCCATGCCCACACTCATGGGCCAAATCCATATGAAGCAATCGCTTTTATCTTAATTAAGGTGTCATTGAATCTTTATTTTCATTCATAAACAATAAAATGATTTAACATGTTTTTAGTTTATTCAAACGTTTCTTTATTAAAATCGATATTAAGCTACGTTGGATAATAAAATTTGGGCCTGTGCTGTTTCCATCCTCTTATTAGCTCACGTACCATATTATCATATTGAGTTTACTACATTATCCCTTGCCAATCCAACTCTTGATTTAAATTGATTTCTTATATTTTCTTCTTCCTTTTCTGTTGTTTCAATTTTTTAAAAAAGGAAATTATCCAAGCTCCTCTCAAACGACATTTGTTAAGGTTAATGTGGGGCCCACTCTTGATTCGAGATTATTTCTTGCCTTTTTTCTTCTTTTTAGGTTTTTTCCTTTTCTTTCTCCATTTGGAACAAAATTGGTGTCACTCTTTTCCGAATAGTTTATTTAGTAGATAACTAACTAATTATTATGTTTTCGACAAATGAACTAATTATTATGTTAAGGAGTTGTACATTCTCTTTTTTTATTGTACTAGGAAACTTTGTTATATAAAAATAACCTAAGTGCATATAAAAGTAAAAAGAACCATTTACCAATTTGAGTACGCATTTTGTTTAGTTATAACTTTAATATGTGTATTTACAATGTATTTTGTGTATTTTGATCGTTTTACTTTTATTTTATTAAGTGAATATAATAATCCAATTTTTAATTATTAAAAGGTAAGAAATTACCTTAATTCGAGAGTGGGACCCCGCAAGGGATATTGTACAGGATGTTAGGAGCCAATAAAGGAGTGGAAATAGCCCGATCAAAAAGATTTATTTAATGTCAATTTCAATTATTTCATTAAACGACGGTCGATTTCTCTTCATTGCCCCTGATCCCGCTCCCTCTTTTCGCGTAGCTTCGGAGAAGTCAAGACCACACCTCAAGGGCAATTTCGCCCAGCCACATAAATTTCTCTCTCTCTCTCTCTCTGTTACCTTGTCGACGACGCTCCGTGCTTCCGCCGGACGTGGAACGACGACGGTGGCGGCGATGATAAAATCACCATCGAGTTCACTCGAGCCAGCATGATAAGCTTGATCGGAGCTTCTCGATTGCTCAGCAACCGTCAGATCCATCGCGTTCGCGGCCTCGGCAATCCCTTCGGATTCTCCCTCCCGGAGGCCATCGTCCCTCGTCGGAGCAGGAGCTTCGCGGTCATGGCGTCCGCCGGCGACGAGCTCGTCAAGTGCTCCGTCCACCCCAACGGCGTCGCCGTCGTCACTCTCGACCGCCCCAAGGCCCTCAACGCCATGAACCTAGGTCAGAGTCCGCTCGATTTCAAGCTGAGATAGTTGAGTCGGAATTAAGAGTCTGTGGAGTTCGATTTTGCGCCGTTGTCTATGCGAGGAGATGGAGCTGTCGTGTGTGATGGTTAAGTTTTGCGTGTTCTGATTTGATCCTGTGGCGCAGACATGGACGTGAAGTTCAAGAGCTTCCTTGACGAGTGGGAATCGGACCCCAAGGTGAAGTGCGTGCTCGTCGAAGGCAGCACGGCTCGCGCCTTCTCGGCAGGTAGTATGGGAGGAGAACCTAGAGTTTTTCTTCCTTGGGGCAATGTGGTGTAATTCTGGCGCTGGTGTGGATGTGAATTGAATTGTCGTGATTTCTTGATGCAGGAATGGATATCAAGAGCGTTGTGGCCGAGATTCAAAAGGATAAGAATACGCCTCTTGTGCCGAAGGTGCTCATTTTATACCATTTGCTCGAGTTCCTTGTTCAGGGTATTTTTCCTGTGTTCACGCGATTGACATATTTTGTCTAGTGCTAGTCCGGTCTGTGTTGCCTTTCACCAAATTGACTACTTTAGAACTTCTGCATGGGTAGACAAGTTCTTGCTTCTGCATGTTATGAAATGGAGCACCCGACTGCCGACATCATGGGATGATAGGTCCACAGAGTTCAGTTGGTATCTTTTGACGACGTCCATATAGTGGGCTGTGGAGGTGTTTTGGAATTTGTTTATGCATAATGGAAACTGGATTAGAGACTAGAGAGTTGCACTCTTATGTCATGTTTACTCCATTACTTCTTAAACAATGTCACCTACTGGTTTCACCATCTCTAGTTTAGTCACCAATCACTATAATGTGGAGCCTGAGGCTCCTTACGTAGGAAACACGACTAATTCACTGCTCAGAGGGATGCTCCTTGATGATGTCGATGATGAATCCCTAAAATTGTTCTTCCCATGATTTCTGGTCTTGTTTATTTTTATTATGAATGTGAGAGACGTATGTGAGGATGATCTGTGAACTTCGTTAGTCATTATAGTTACATGGAAGATTTACGAGTAAATTAGATTCTGCTCGTATAGATGAATTTTATTTTTTTTGGTGAATAGATGAACATCCCTCTACAAAGCTTACATCTTGGCCATCAGTATGAAAGTTATGACTTTTCTCAACTGTTATATTTCAAGTTGATATGCCCCTATCTGCTGCATGTTTGGATAGGTATTTTCTGCCGAGTATTCTTTGATATGCAAAATATCAGAGTACAAAAAGCCATATGTATCACTTATGGATGGCATTACAATGGGCTTTGGTATTGGCCTATCTGGTCATGGTCATTTCCGTGTAATTACAGAGGTATGAATGATTGGCTTTCAGTTGCTTTCAATGTACTTTAGATTAACATACTGTTTCTGTTCCGTTAAATTGCCCTTCATCATCACCCTTGCAGAGGACACTTCTTGCTATGCCAGAAAATGGAATTGGTCTTTTCCCTGATGTTGGGTTTGCATCTATAGCAGCACAGAGTCCAGGAGAGGGATCGGTCGGTATGTAATTTATCAAATTGGGAAGTGTGTCTCTCATCTAGCTGAATTGTATCTGATTTACAGAATGGGTTCGAATAACAGAGGAGCATCTATTGATCTTGTGACTGTTGCATTTAGGACTTCAACAAATCCTTTGTGGACTGTGTAGACACGTTGAAGTTCAAATAGATTTATTAATGGTTTGTCTATGCATTACTGAAGAACGTCGTCTCCAAAGTACATTGACACTTTCCTAAAATGGAATTAGATCATTTGACCTTTACTTTTGCCTTCTGATGTTCATATCCTTGAATAATTTAGAGCTATTTCTGATTTCTGAAACCTGTTGATCATAATTTATTACTGTAGTAATTCGGATAATTTTTCCCCTTTGACACCATGTGTACATGTAATGCGTTTTTTTGGAGGAAGTGAGCACATATGTTTGGTTAAGTCAAGAACAAAGTCTCATTTCTGTGTAATTATACTGTGGAAACATTTTTAAAAAAATGAAACTCTTTATCTCTAGCACGTAGATCTTGTCTGATAGGTACTGTCCGTGTCAATTAAGATACATCTAAATGATTTGCAAATCCCTATTTGAGTTGCCTCCTTTTGGAGTCTGGAAGGTGACATATTCTTGCATGTGTCTAAAAAGCAACTTCACAGTCGGCTTGTTGGCATATAATAAGTGTACTACAGTACAGTGACAGAATTTGTGCTCATGAATTACAGCTTCATGTAATCAAATTAACTGGACAGTTTTCCTGTAAGGGTCATTCAAATGGTCGAAGCTGTCACCTGTCCTTAATTTTTTCCTTCAATTTCTGAAGTGGTTTAACCTGTCCTCCTTTTTCAGGCGCCTATCTTGGATTGACAGGACAAAGGATCTCAACACCCTCTGATGCACTATATGTGGGTCTTGGAACGCATTATGTGCCATCTAGCAACTTAGGTTCCTTAAAAGAGGCTCTTTTGGCTACTACATTGTATGGCCCTAAAACAATACTAGGCGCATGCATCCATTTTTGTTTTTTATCTCATATCTGGCACGATTTTCCGCAAATCTTTCCCTGCAAAGAAGTTTCGGTAGAGTCACTGATATATGTAGTACAAGTGTGCATTTAGGATGATTGTTGGAAATGTTCAAATTGAAAGATTTCTCTTTTAGAAGCTAAGATCGAGATAGTGCCACTGTTTTTGTTAAATGGGTTAGCGTGATGCCTTAAGAAGAAGAAACTTTTAAATTCATCTGTGCTACAGTTCGGAAGATCCCTTCAAGGACATTGGAGCACTTCTGGCAAGATTCAGTGGTGAATCTGAATCAGAGGCCCGGTTAAAATTGCTCTTACCTCACATTATCGCATGCTTTGGTGCAAATAAATCAGTTGTGGAGATAACTGCAGAGCTGAGAAAGCATCAGCAGAGCTCTGATGCCAAAGGTAATTAAGGTTCTACTGATGATTGGATGAAAAAAATTGTTTCCTTAGTTCACTTTATGCGCTGAAAACTTATAATTCTTCCAATACTATCATAGTAATGCTGAAGTTTGCTTGCTCGCTTAGTCTGTGTATTGTCTCATTGGATTCTCTCTATCTTGGCAGTGGTTGAGTGGGCTACTGATGCTCTTCAAGGTCTCGGGAAAGGTGCTCCTTTCTCTCTTTGCTTGACACAGAAGCATTTCTCAAGGGTTGCATCAGCCCTGAGAAACAATGATGCTGAATTGTCCAGAGTAAGATCTGAATTGGATGCTAGAATCTCTCTCTCTCTCTCTCTCTCTCTCTTTCTCTCTCTCTCTTCTAGTTGAGGAGTCAATTGTCAAGTGTGCAATTGGTACGTCTTATTTCATATTTTATACTAACTTTATTGTTTTGTCATGCTTAGCTGAGTGGTGTAATGAGAACTGAATATCGGCTAGCAGTAAGGTCTTCTCTGCGAAATGATTTTGCTGAAGGTGTCCGTGCAGTACTGGTGGATAAGGATCAGGTTCTAATTACTGTTTCAACCCTCATTAATCAACACTGGCATCTTTTGATTATTCTACATGTAGTCTCAGTTTGTTTCGCGGAAAATTGATGATTTGGAGAACATTTTCCTAAAAATAAATGCTTGTATCCCCTGAAATAATTAGTCGATGAAAACAGTTTTCATTATCGACCATTTTTTTGTCTAAGTACTTTTGTAGTCGATGAAAATATTTTTCGTTCAATCACTGTGACTTTTAAGAAAATGTTGTTTAAATTATTTATTTTCCGTGAAACAACCGCACCCCCTATTGTCTTTTGATTGTGTTGCCAAGTAACATGCAGTTGCATTCGAACTATTGCAATATACCACGGTCTTCAATTCAGCATGGCATCTTCATTGCCCTTTTCCATCTTTTTGAAGAATATATGTCAGTAAAACAATTGTATTCTTGCAATACATCTATGTAGGTAGTCTTCCATGAAACTTCTTCAACTACCTCCTCCCCCCAGGCCATACACACACCAACAGCATACGATACGTCTCCAATATTCATGACTTCTTTGATCATGGTTCAGTTTAAATCTGTAACTATCTCACATGTCCATTCTCGTGAATGTTGACCAATACAATAATGTTGATTGAAAGTTCATGTGCTTGGTTTTATATTCACGAAAATTGTTTGTATATTTGTTTACTTTGTAAATTGGGTCGTGTGCTTTTTCTATATCAGATATTACTGGAGCTGTGTAATGATATCATCTTGACGATTTGTCAGTCATATCATGATTCACAAAATTTCTGTTGGCATGAATTTTATGCAAACGCATTCAAATCCTGTGATTGCTTATGCAGAATCCAAAATGGCAACCAGCGACGGTGGAGGAAGTCGAACAAGGTGAGGTGGAAGCTCTCTTTGAACCACTGACCCCAGAAGTCGAGTTAAAAGTATGAAGCTCACATATAAGTACATATCCACGTCTCACCTTCTATATTGGGTGGATGCTCATGGTTTGTAATCCTGCTCTGTGGAGTAGTAGTTAATACCGGTTTCGCTTGAGCAGCAATCTAATAGTTTCGGGATCCTGGATCCTGGCAATGTAATAATTTCAGACATGCCATCAGCTGCTTTGTATGTGCCATTAGCCAGTGTGCCTTGTGCTTCTCATAGTTGGTGCAGTTTTGATGCAATTTGCGTGAGACATGAAGAAGAGTATTTCGGAAGCCGCCATTGTCTCCGGCTTTCGGATGCTCTTGAGTTTCGCGGTGGAACAGACGCATTTAATCAATTTTGCTCCCCGAAACATCAGAGACCATGATATCTCCAAAATAACAACATGTGGGTATCTCGAACTCTGGCTTTGTGTACCTCAAGTTGAGCAAATCTGATTGTAGATCAAGTGAGGGTGAGCTGGTAAATGAGCTCTCGTGGATTAAAAGTGATTAACCAGTCGACTCTGACAAATAATTTAGGTGTAGAGGAAAAGTTGGCATGCTTCTTTTTGGACACGACATTGCAAAAAGAGTTCTGTCTCGATGTGAATTACTCTTTTCCTTGAGAAAGAGAGTGTGAAACAAAGAGTCAATAAAAAAAAAAAAATGAGAAGGGCACTCAAGTGAGTGCCGTATATAAGTTATGACACTCATTTAAGTTGTCGGAAATCTGACGTGGTATAACACTTGCTATAAATATTTTTATTTTATGGCACACAAATGATCTATCAAAAAGTTAAATTATTTAAGTGATCGATAAAAAAGTTATGGTACTCAAGTACATAAATTATGATAAATAAGTGATTGAAAAAAATTATGGTTAAGTAAGTAAAAGTTTTGACGATGTGCTTTTCATGGAGAAAAGAGAAAAACAAGGAATAAATAACAAAACAAAGAAGAGACATAGTTGTAATTGCAAAAGAAGCCAAGTCAGTCGGCTTGACTTTCAACATTGAGGGAGCAATTTCAAGTTCTACTTCGAACCTAAAACTTACCTTTTGAAATTAGTTCCTCAATGGAACTCGACCTGTTCTCTCCGATCCAATTTCCCGATTTTCAATTCTGCCCTGAAGTCGTACTCACTCCTAACCAGTCCGGTTTTCTGATTCCCGATTCTTTCTGAAATCATTCTTACCCTACTTTCGGCATATATTTTCGGCTAGTGTGTGTACCCTCGTTCATCACTCCAATTTCAACCGTTCGAGCCTAGCTGAGGAAAGAAGATGACCCCCCGACTTTTATCTATATCCTCTTCCCACTGAACCCTGCGTAAAACCCTAGCTCAAATTCGTCACTTCCCTTGTTTGTCTCCCACAGCTTTCGATTGGGTGGGCCCGCACGCCATCGTCCCTCTCGTTCTCGTTGCTTCTCTTCCTGATTTCATCCGTTCAACCCCTTCACTGAGGTCGCGGCCCGGAGCTACTATACTATTCCGCCGTCGTCGTGGGTTCATCGAGGATACAAAACCCAATTCGGAATCTGTTGCGAGTCGCTGGTTTTTTGCCGACGAACATGTTGGACGAGACCCAGTTCGACGTCCACTTGAATCTGTGGGCGCTTCGCGTCCCCCGCGAGCTCTGCAAGGTTGCCACCCGGGCATTGAACGGGTAATTCCGAGATCGTGGATCGAGTCTCTTCTTTTTGGTAGTGCGTGTTTTGAGAGATTGGAGCGGTTTTGCGAACCGGTTTCCGACGCCTTTTTTTTTCTTTCTTTGTTTTTTGGTTTCGTTTGTTCGTCTTCGGGACGCTGGCAGTTACTTGCTGGACAAGGCTCGGGTAAAACCGATCACGGAGGATCCGACGTGCGAGAGGAATCGTCTGCTGATATTGTCTGAAAAGGTCCAGCATTCTGGTGAGAGGCCCATGTCTCGTCCGCGCGTAAAGTTTCTGCCTTTGTGGATGTCGTTAGGATTTTTCGCGTTTGGTTCTGGTGGAAGTGCATCACATCTGTTTGTATTTAGTCCTTGTCCCAATTAATTGCGAGTGTTATCCTGCATGTTACATGGAACTTGGTGGTCTTGGTTTCCCTATTTTGTAATTACCTCATACATTGCTATACTTCGGTCCAGGTCATGGTATTCTTGTGGAGTATGTTAAAGAGATGTAGCTTTCAAGATATATATTTTTTGTATTTCTGGGAAAACAAGTGAGATGGTTTTGTAACTGGTGTTTCTGTGTTTTCTCTTGCTGATTGTGGACTTCAAAAAGACAAGCGTGATGTTTCTGTGCCACCAGATCTATTTTTGTCTGCAGTCCCTATAAAGTGCATTGTGAGAGCGCCGGAACGTATGGGATACATGCTTGTTTGTGCGTAACTGTCTAGAGCCTTAGGATGGAAGCTATTTGTTATTACAACTAGTAGTTTAAACAATGA
Organism: Syzygium grande; assembly: GCA_024733475.1. Taxonomy (NCBI): domain Eukaryota; kingdom Viridiplantae; phylum Streptophyta; class Magnoliopsida; order Myrtales; family Myrtaceae; genus Syzygium; species Syzygium grande. Next base: position 31,766,168 of record JAMXDD010000008.1, on the reverse strand, counting down.
TATTCATTTATGCTGTTAAACGATATGCTTTTATATTGTCATCGGTTGGGTAATAATGCTTGCATTGTCGTTTTCCTTTTCCTTTTTGTCGGTGGGACAGATTTATCAGATATTCCAGAACAAGTTCTTGATGAGGTGAAGAAACTATGCGAGATTGAAGTTGTCCCTTATTCATTAACACTTGGTTATTCCTACTGGGGTGCAGGTCAGATCCAGGTTCATTGGACATATATTGCAGATTACATACACTTATATGTTCTTTTAGACTGAGAACTCACTATAGTCTTGGAATTGTCGACTCTTCTTTACTTGTAAAGGATTAGTGCCACAATTTCTTAAGAAAGTCCATATTAGGCTTCTGAAGATGATGAGTTTCTAATGTGCCGAGGTTTTTAATCAATTTTATGTGCCAGTGGATCTTTCAGGTTCATATTCGTTCCAATTCCTGTGCTTTCATTTGTCTCCTTTACAGTCATTTCCTTTTTCTTTTTTTTTTGTTTGGGGGTGGGGGAGTCAATAGTAAACATATTGTAGCATTAGAAACATGGCACAGGGATGCCAGGCCTTGCACACACTTTGCTGGGGCATGCCTTGTAGATGACATTTGGGTTTGCTTTGAGCTGCAATTTCTTATTACCAATGAAAAAAATTATGGTTGGCCTTGACTGCAGATCATTTATTGAAGCAGATTCTCCCGCCTGGGGTTGAGGTACCTACATCTTTTGAAACGATAGTTATGTGTAAAATCTCTATAATTTATTTCTGGATCAGCTTCCTCATGGGCATTTTTCATTCAAAACTAGGTGATCTTCTGGAAGTAACAGTGTCTTCTTATTTGTGCAGGTCATATTGCACACTTGAATATACATGACGAACTGCTTCCCTACAAGGATGTTATTGCTAAAGTCATCTATGACGTATGTATTACTAACTGTCATACTTTATGAATATTGTATTTCTTTGGTCGGTTATTTTGTCTGTGCCATTGTCCGTTGTACACTAGTCAAGTTTTCTTGTATATTTTTTCTCCCATACTCTTTTCTCTTCATTCTGAACTCAGCATCTTAAACACCTGCAACACCAAGCCACAAGATGTGGGCTGGTGGTTCAAAATCACAAATGTGTTGTGCTTTCTTTTGAATGTGTTCCAAGTATAATTTAGAGCATCACTGTGGTAGTTCTTCTTATTTCCTGTTTTTAGGATGTTTTAAGTGCACAAGTGTGTACTGCCTGAGGCCCTGGGCATGCAGAGACATATGCCATAAAGTATGCAGCATAAATAATCTGTAGAAGTGACTGTTTCTTATATGAGCAGAAAAATTTTCCACGAATCCAGACGATTGTTAATAAAGTCGGAACAATCACAAATGAGTTTCGTGTGCCGAAATTTGAAGTCTTGGCTGGAAAAAGTGATATGGTGACAGAGGTGAAGCAGTATGGAGCGACATTCAAGCTTGATTACAGTCTGGTGTATTGGAATTCAAGACTGGAGCATGAACACATAAGACTTGTATCTAATTTCCAACCAGGGGAAACCATATGTGACTTGTTTGCTGGCATTGGCCCTTTCGCAATCCCAGCTGCTCAAAAGGGGTGCATGGTGTATGCAAATGACCTAAACCCAGATAGTGTTAAGTATTTGAAGATCAATGCGCAGTTGAACAAAGTGGATGACCTTGTTCATACTTTCAACTTGGATGCGAGGAAATTCATTTCTCAAATGATGTCTTTGCCTGAATCCAAAACTAGTTTGGAATCTGATGTTCTTACTGAAGAGTGTGAGATCAATAGGGAACGTTCAAAGCAGGAAGCAGAGTCAGATGGGACCCCAGGTATGTTTTTGCTGCCAATTGATTGCTGTCTTTTTTCAATTTGATGGGTTTCCGACTTTCAGTGTTATTCACCAATGTGTGACATGCAATTAACATGGATGTAGTACCCAAAGACAATGCAAGCAATGGTGATGTTCTGAAAGGTTTATTTGTTGGTGTAATCACAGCTGCTCCTGCAGCCAAAAGACCATTAGATACTTCTAAAGAAGGTAACAAAAGCATCGCTGTCAAATATTCTTTTGCCATTTAATAGATTATCTGCTTTTTCATGTACCCATTGAGTTTGTTTAAGATTTTGTGCATGGTGGTGCATTTTGCTGATTCTTGCAGTTTTTAATCATGATTCAAGATAATTCATTTTCCCTGCATATTTCTGTGGCAGGTGCCAATGCCAAAGATTGCGGTGTACTTGTATCTTGCAAAAGAAAAGGAAATAACAATAAGCGAATCAGGGCCACTGAGTTGTCCTATTCTAAGACATGGGAGCACATCGATCACATGGATTATGAACCTTCCTGCATCTGCTCTCACATTTTTGGGTCTCTCTCTCTCTCTCTCTCTCTCTCTCCCTCGTGTGATTTGGCACAGCATGAAATTTTGTTGACATTCCTTGTCTCAATATGTTTTCTCCGATGGGAAGAAAACCATGTTGGGTTTGTTTGTTTCGATTCCTTTAATCTGTGTTGAAGAGACCAGACGATATGGAAAGAGTAGTCAGCATCACATTCTTTGTGGGAGAAAAAGGTTTATTTCAATAGTCTTCTGAAATATTTCAAAATATCTTCACATTGCATAGTTGCGTAATGCATTGAGTTGCTTCCTTAATGGCTGATTGTGATGATACTTAAAACCTCTGTAACCTAACTTCCCTTTTTTGTTATTTAATGCAGCAATTTAAGCATTATTGATAATTCTGATTTGCACTTTTGTGATAAAAAAATAAATCCAAGATGTTGGGTAGTATATGTTTACTTAGGCTGATGCACTTCTTCTCCAAGGGCTCTTCGTTTTTCTCTTGTAAACTTTGTGCATTGTCTTTCAATATCATAGAATACTTCTAAATATTTATTTAAGCTGCTTAGAATCCAGAAAGACAATTTTGTCTCTAATTCTTTTTTGTCTCAGATGTATTTAAGGGGCTTATACACAGGAAATATTGGAAGGGACCCTCTCCTTGGATTCACTGCTATTGTTTCATGAAGGCCAGCGAAACCAAAGAATCCATTTTGGCAGTAAGTTCTGTTCTAGGGGAATGTAAATTCATGTCCACTTGTTAATGTAATTGACTTTGTTTTTGCAAGTCTAAACACGATACTGGTGCAATCTTCAAGTTGATTTGACTTTGGTTGGGTGGCAGTCAAAACCAACTTACTTGTTGATTTCCAAATATTAGTTTGGTTGGGATGGGGTTCATGATGTTAGGTTCAACTTTGGGATCTTCTAAGTTTTTGTGATTTGTCTATAATGGGATAACATAAGCCTGCAATCGGCTTTACCATTTTTCCATCATTTTTTTGAGAGGTTTTTCTTTGTTATTGACGTGAAAAAGTTTCACAAAAAGAGTATTGTGGATTGCATAGCTGCCTGTTTCCTTGAATTATTATTTTTCATTCATCGTCCTGGGAATCACACTTTGGATTCCGACAGTTAGATGACCGGAGGAGGGTTGGCAGAACGTGCCCTCAACTTTGGGATCTTCTAACTTGTGATTTGTCTATAATGGGATAAGCCTGCAATCGGTACCAGCCAACTTTTTCTTTTTTCCACAGGGTTAGGGATGTGCACTTTCCTTGAATGTTTTTACATTCAATAAGGATTACTCCAGGTGGCAGAAGCTGCCCTTGAGGGTTTCAGCCAATTTTATGTCTAGGGGTGTTATGGGATGCCCTCATGGTCCTTCCTATTGAGTGTTGAGCATCGGTGGTTTTGCAGGCAATGTACTGCCTCAGTTTCAGGCTGCCGGAAGCATGCTTTAAGGAAGATTCCCATAACCCTAGTCACCCTGCTGGAGGGAGGTCGTAAGAGCGGTGGGAACAATTACGCGGGGGGCTAAACACGGCCTCTCGCCTAACAATGAAGAAGGTATTTTTTTTTTTAAGCTCGATTGAAGATAGAGAGAAGAATCAACGAGGCCGGTGTCCATGCAAATGCCACTTACGGTCCGAGAAAAGCAAGCAGATGTATGTTTGGGTATGATCTGTCTTTCAAAAGAGTTTCACGGTCTAACAAGGATATGGAATGTGAGATGAATTTTTTTTTATTTTTTTGACAGTTTTGTTTCTTTGGATTTCCAGCTTTGTTGGGGCTGGTTCCCAATGCTTTGGGAGCTGTTTTGTAAAACCCTCGTCAGCATTTTGAAATACTCTTTTACTTTCGAATTCCGATATTGGAGCGTCGACTTTGATTTAATTAAATACCGCAATACGTGAATGCACAAAATTTTGTGTGGTCGCACAATAATTGAAGATAATGTTATATTTGATCGATTACCCCAGCGGATGTTGCGAAGGTTATGTGAGAGAAAATTCAGTCGAATTAGACAAAAAAATCGTTGGAAATTCCTAATGCGTAATCAACATTTCAAAATAATCAAGCGATCTTTTTTGTCGTTGTTTCTTTCTTGCCGTTAATGGTAAGGTTATGTGAAAGGCCAAATGGTTTGGCCCCAAAAAAAAGAAAAAAAAGAAGAGAAAATAACAGGGAAGGCCAACTGGGCCCCACTTGGTATCGCCCCCCTTTCCATCCAAACACCGTTGCCGTAACGACCCCCTCGACAACGGGATCGCTTTATTTTGCCGTTGCCGCTATCCCGTTCCGTCTCCCTTCCCAACCCCTTTTTCTTTCTCAAATTAAAAAAAAGGAAAATAAAAAGAAAAGGAAATAATAATATTCGGGAGATTTTGAATTTGAATCCCATAACGGCTCCTTCGCTCCACCTCTCCGACTCCCTCCACTCATCCTCTCCAACCGCCTCCAGCTCGGCCACTTCGTCTATGTCGACCGCCTCCTCCTCGCCTCCCCAGCCGCCACCCCTTCCTCGGCTCCCCGAAGCCCCTCGTCGCCCGCGTCTCCCCCTCCCGCCGCGACTTTGTCATCCAGCCCGCCTCCGATTCCGACCTCCGCAACAATCCGATCCCTGCCCGCTTGTCCTCGAGCGGTCGGATGGCGTGGGGTGGGCGGAGGGCGACAGGGAGGAAACGAAGGCGGAGAAGCCCAGATCGAGGCGGGCCCTTGCGCCCGAGGGACAATTTGCCTAATTTGAACTCTGATGCGGAGGCAAAGGTTTCTGCTCAGAAGCCCACGAGATTCTCGTCCCCTGCGACGGCAAAGAGGTAGGGTCTGTCGGGAAGAAAATTGCCCCAGTTGCGGAGAGAGATCTGTTGCCTGCCGGAAAGGGGAAGCGGTCAGCATCCCCAGTACCCTCCAGGTGTGTTGTGCCGAGCTTGGTTGCTGCAAAGGAAGAGCACAGGGGGAACTCGAAGGAACCGGCACTTATAGTGCCATCAAGGTACTGGCATCCATTGCCCAACGCTCGAAGGCAGGCGTCACCAAGCACGAGGAGGGCTTTGCTTTCGCCGCGGAGGAGATTGTCGGGCGATGTGATGATGGACTCAGCAAGTAAGAAGAAGATGGCTACAATCGCCGCTGGGATTTCGAAGGTCTCAGAGGCCTCGGTTGGTTTGGGGAAGGCAGGCCGGAAGAACTGGGATGAGCGGCCTGCATCATCAGCATCGGCAGCTCCAGCAACGGAGCAGAAGGAGAAGGCTCCTGGGAAAAAACAAACCCGATCTGCAAGCGATTTTGCGGACTCAGGTATTGGTCTTTTCCTGTCATAATTGGCAAATTGACTAAAGGCGTGACATGGTTATAATGATTGCCTGGATTCAGAACAGAGTGGGCATTCGTTGCTATCATTTCTTGGAATTAAGTCTTTTGATAATGCTAATGTGTCATAGCAACCCTCGGAGCTAAAACCCACTAGCGTCAAATGACTGTTTACCCTTTGGGAATGTGGTTCTTTAAACCTCTCTCCCATATATTGATCCTTCACACTTGCACTTTAGATGGGTTCTCTTACCTCAAAGATAATTGCATCTCCTTCTCAGGCTGCTATATCTAGACGTCTTAGCAATGTGACTGGCGGAAAGGCGAATGGTGATGATCCATCAAGCAATGAGAAGGGAATATTTGGAACACCTGAATCTATCATCACTTCAGTTCCGGGAATTACCATTCATGATAAGAAATGGACTGATGGCGGCAGTGTTCCTCTCGACTTGGTCTGCAAAGAACTTCATTGACTTGGGTTGACTAAGAACAAACCCACTCTTTATACTGTCAATTGGAGCAAAATTTAGTTCTTTTAACTCACGATCCATCTGTCCACCATATAACTTTGTATAACCAGAGAATTGCTGAAAGTATTGCTTCTAAGTCGACCTAATTTTCCTTAACTAAACTGCAGTAGGCTACGCAGAGGAAACTTATTGCCTCCATTGCAGCTGCTGAAGCTGAAGCATGGGAGGAGTCACTAGTGAGGAATTTGAGGTACCAACTTGACCCCAGTTCTTTTTTTTTTCACCTAGGAACTAAATAAACATACACAAGCACAGAAAATATCAACCACAGTACACAAGCATGAGAGAGGCATAAATAAGATCTAAAATGTTCTGCAATGTGATTTGGGAAGTAAAGACATTAATATGCGTGTAAATGCATCATTAGCATTAGCGGTTATGTGATGTCTAAACTTTTTTGTCGTATCGTATAATACTTTAGTTGTATAGTTCAATATGGCACTTTCTGAGCAAAATTGTCTTTTATACGTCTGTTTCGCATGTTTTCTTAACTTTGTTCCACATTCAAGTAGCTCGATTTGATTTAACAAGGTTCCTTTATATATCTTCTTGCACACTAAAGAGGGGAACCATGAAAAGGATGTCCTTGTGGACACACTTTTGTCTTCTTGATATGGCATTCATCTAATTTAGAAAAAGATTGTTGCTGAAACAGATGATAAAACACAATTTTGCTCAGACGGTGCCATATCTAATTATAAAAACTAAAATATTAAATGATACGATTAAAAGTTTAGATATCACGTAATATCTCTACACTACTGAGGTCATTCTTGATATTTTCCTGCTCGGCCTTATAACAAGAACAATAAAGTGGAATCAAGAGTTATCTGCCTCATCCTTACTACTGAGGCCATTCTTGCTTTTACAACTTAACCTGGTTTGAGTTCAATGTTTGTGCCTATTGAAGTCAGAGCAGCATCAGCACTGCCCACATGAGTGATCAATGTATATCTACTGCCAAAATCCATATATCCTTTGATAAAACAAACCGAAATTCCTACTTTATTGGAAGTGGGATCACATAGAAATCATCCGCATTCTGCTTCTTGATGTCGCCAAGAACAGGGCTGTTTCGAGCTTGCTACATGTAGACAAAAATGGCACCGAAAAAAAAAAGAGGCATTAATAACTTAAGATTTTCAATTTGCAAAGTGTAGAGGTCAAGATATGCTGTTCGCGCACCGAGGGCTTGGCCACGCACCACAGGTGGCTACGCTTGGGTGTGGCGGCACCATGGGAGGAGGGTAGACAGTCGGCGGGGAGGGGACATAAGAGGGCGGGCTCTTGGGTGAAGATAAGGGCACATTGTGGATCGTTGGTGGGGTAGGACTAGGAGCGGTTCCGGGCCGGAGGAGGGCTTGGGAATGACTCGGGTGGGCTGGGAGGCAGGCCTTTAAATGGGAAGGATTCGTGGGATGTAGATATAGGGTGGATCGTGGGGGGTGAGTTTGTTGTGGAAGCTGGGGGTTGTTGTGGGGTCAACAGCGGGCTCACGTAAGGTTGGGTGTTCGAAGGTTTGTGGTCACTTGCGCTCATCATCTGATCGGGTTATAATCCCCACAGAGGCTGAGTGCACGGGTTGGACCAACCCGCAATGGACAGTGCATCTAGAAGAGAAAGGGGGAAGAGGAAGGCCGCCAGGATGTATGACTATAGTGCTGTAGTAGAAATTTACGTAAAATAAAGCAGATAAAAGAGGTCTTACTGTTGCTAATTGTGCACTTCTGGAGGAGCAAGTGCAGGAGGATCAACAAAGTGGAGGTTCGGATCCCTGCGTTCAACAAAACCAAAACAAATAAATGTTTAGCTAATAGACCATAACAACTTTTGCAAACAGGATTTGCACGCTTTGCTCAAGTACCCAGTAAGTTTTCTGGCGAGGTAGAGGAAGGGTTTCTCAAAGTTGTAGTTGCTCTTTGCAGAAATTTCACAGTACTGCAAATTCTTTTTCCGATGGAACGTAACATGCTTTGCTTCAACTTGCCTATTCTCCAAATCTACCTTGTTCCCACAGAGCACAATAGGTATGTTCTCACAGACCCTGTAGGATTATGGGTAATTAGCGAGATATAGCAGCACCATAAAAACTGTAGTACAAAAACAAATCAAAAGGTCACCGGCGTTTCTACTCAACCTGCAGAGATCGCAGTGCCACTTAGGAACCTTTTCATATGTCGATTGATCAGTGACATCAAACATGATAATTGCACACTGGCCATGGATGCTGCGGAACAACAAATAAAGGTTAAAAATTTCGGCACACACAAACACAGGAGGGAGAGAGATTCCCTCTCCCACAAGCAAGGTTAGAAAGTGAATAATGGATATCACCAGCTTCCATTCTACCGCTGCCAGCGCACAAAGTACAACACGCAGTCCAAAAACATTTAAGGCCCTCCTACTTTTTCTCCAAAATAAGATCTAAAGAAGTCATACAAATTTTACTATTTCTAGAGATATCACGAAAAAAAATGACCATGAAACGAATATACACCCTTTTAAATGTGGAAAAAGTTCCTGCAAAACCACTTGTTTCTTCATTCACGATTTTACAAATAACACTTGAAGGCACCGATATTAAGTAATTATTGCCATATTTAGTAAACTCAAATAGTTAAATAAACAATCAACCAAAATATAGCTACCATGTAAATAATTAATTGTTCCGGTACAAGATCGAGACTACATTTTTCTCCCTAATATCGCTCAGCTCACGTGAATCTAAACGGGAAACTGAAAATCCTTCCACTGAATTAAGAGCAAGGAATTTCCAAGAGGGAGCGATCACTCACTAGTATGAATCTCCTAGACCAACAAACTTCTCCTGGCCCGCAGTATCCCAGCAGTAAAACCGGATTTTCCCGCGGTTTGTGAAGAAATCCAAAGGATGGACTTCGACACCAATAGTTGCTGTTATGCGCAAGGATAATACCAGAAGATTAGCACAGACTAAACAAAACGATAATCTAATCACAACAAAAAAAAAGAAATAACAGGCATTTCCACGTCACTTACGCTCATATTTCTTTTCAAACTCCCCAGTAAGATGTCTCTTCAGGAAAGTCGTTTTACCTGCACGGAGGAATAGACTACGCTCAGCCTTGCTATCCATTGCTTGACACTCGAAAGAAAAGATACAGCCCGTGACAAATGGAGAAGATCGCGAAGCCACTTATCGTCCGACACCCTCGGACCTCAGACAAATCCCCAGAAATTGTGTAAAAACACACTGTTCGCTACTTCAAATGGTAAATCCTCTATTTTTAAGAATATAACCATGAGCATGTTACGTGTCCCTGATCCCGACCAGCAAAATGACTAGAGCAGACCCTAATTTATCACAACAGCATATGCACCCCTGTTATGTACAAAACAGCATATCAAAAAACAGAGCACCCCAGCTACGAATTACCTGTGCCTCCATCGCCGACAAGAACGAGCTTGAAGCTCCGGTAATCGACAGCCTGCTGATTCGGCAAAGCCTGAAAGAGAGATACGCAAAGGGAAACAAAAAAAGAAACAATTAACAAAACAGATGAGATCAAAATCCAAACTTGCGATCGCTTACCTGCAGAACCTCCCCAAAAAAAAGAACATGTGACCAGGATCCGAAAGCTCGAGAAGGACGACGAAGAGAGTGGAGATTCAAGAAGATCCAGCCAAAACAAAAAGAAAAAACCCAAGCTACCAGGAACAAAGAAGGCGCAGAAAAATGGTACGACGGCGAAGAGGAAAGAATAACGAACGAACGAACTCATGGGACGACGAAGAGGAAAGAATAAAGAACGAACGAACGAACGAACTCACCATTGATGATTGCGAAGAGCGTCGGGGTTTTGGTGGGTGAGAGACAGAGACAGAGACAGAGACAGAGAGAGTTGAAATGCGTTCGGAGCTGCGAAGCGTAGATGGAGAGGCCAGCCAGCCATTTCTGAGGCGGTAAGATTTTAAGAGCAGGCGGGGGGGGAGAGGGGCGGTTGTGTTGGGGGTGGCGGTGGGGCCCTTTCTTTTTATTCTTTTTATTTGACCCCCGACAGGCCTTATCAGTGATAGGCGGATGCGCCTATCGATAGGCGGGCCGACTTATCAGATAAGCGCTGGTGATACGCGGAGGCACAAAAGTCCAGTCCTTTCCGGCTGCGAAGGCCGGAATTCAAATCTGGTGAATAAGTCAGGGGCGTTGGGGACCTTTCTTTTTGGCCTTTTATTTGACCCCCAGACAGGCCTTATCAGTGATAGGCCGATGTGCCTATCAATAGGCGGGGCCACTTATCAGATAAGCGCTGATGATAACGCGGGGGCACAAAAGTCCAGTCCTTCCCGGATGCGAAGGCAGGAATTCAAATCTGGTGAATAAGTCATGGGGCGTTGGGGACCTTTCTTTTTGGCCTTTTATTTCCCCGAGACAGGCCTTATCAGTGATAGGCCGATGCGGCTATCAATAGGCGGGCCCACTTATCAGATAAGCGCTGATGATAACGCGGGGGCACAAAAAGTCCAGTCCTTCCAGGATGCGAAGGCAGGAATTCAAATCTGGTGAATAAGTCCTTTCCCATTCGCGGGAGGCCCTCTATTTCTCTTCAATTTATCGCGACTCGCGAGTAGGAGACGCCCGCGGGAAGGGGGGGGTGCGTTTTCTCGTGTCGTTTCGGTCGTCGGTTGTCCGTTTTGGACCACGCGCGTGCTCTCTTAACTCGTAGGTTCTGACGGTCGCGTGGGGCCCCGCCCCCTCTCTCTCTTGTTTTATTGCCGGAGATGCTCCCCAAGAAAAAATTAAAAATATATTATCGAATAAGTTTTTGAGGAACGTAAGACGTTCCTTTTGAAGTAAGTTCCCTCTCGTGTTTCCGGAACGCTTAACGATAATTCGATGCCCGGAACATATTGATTATGCATGTCGCAGGGACAGGTCGTATATTTGTAAAATCATGTTGAGCCAATTGCTCGAGCGCTTGTTAAGCGATTGATTAGATAAGTTTTTGCGGCTTTTGAGGTCTTTGTCGGTCCTCGATTAAGTACAATCGATGTCTTGATACTAAATTATTATGTATTAAATATGCTAGTCAAGTGTCTCTTAGATGTTTGTTGACGGAGACTAATTGTTGTGAGGGTTTTCTCAAATAGCTTAGCAAACAGACTTTCGACACATTATTTTTGTGTTACATGCGTATTGTTTCCATCTTCAAAGCTAAACCGTTCTATCTTAAATATGCTCAAACACGCATGCCTAAACAGCTTGTTAGGAAAGACTAATTATTGTGAGAATTTTCTTGATATTCTCCTTTGGGTTGGATGTTCTAGGATTGTGTTTATTAATTATATGAAGCGCATCAATCTTTATCTAAAATGCTCGGTACCGTGACCTTTACTAGAAATGTTATGTTGCTTGTGACAAATTGATGGTTGCTAAGCATGCTTCAAATAATAATAATAATAATGGGAAAAAGAGAACTAATGAATTTTTGTACATTTTGATGTAGTAAACAACAAAACACGTGTGCCTATTTATATATTTTATTATATGATAATAAAGGGTAACGGATCAATCAAGGATATGTATAATTAAAGCGAGATATAACACACAATCCAAAAAAAAATTGAAGAACTAAGAGAAATATTCTAATAATCTCTGACATGATAAAAAGACGCTAATTACATATTCTGAAGATGAAGTCAATGCACTAAAAGTTTTGCATAACACGTACCTCTTTCTTTTTAAGTGGTGATCCATATACTTTCTTATATTTTTGACAGTTTTGTTTCTTAGGATTTCCGGCTTTGTTGGGCTGGTTCCCAATGCTTTGGAGCTGTTTTGTAAAAGCCCCTCAGCGTTTCGAAATACTTTTTACTTTCAAATTCCAATATTGAAGCGTTGACTTTGATTTAATTAAATACCGCAACATGTGAATGCACAAAATTTTGTGCGGTCACGCAATAATTGAAGATAATGTTATATTTGATCGATTACCCCCCGCGGATGTTGCGAAGGTTATGAGAGGGAAAATTTAGTCGAATTAACAGTTCAAAAAAAAAAATCGATGGAAATTACGATGCGTTGGTTCCAAACACCGTTACCGTCACGCCCCCTCGACAGCGTGATCGCTTTATTTTGCCGTTGCAGCTATCCCGTTCCGTCTCCCTTCCCGACCCTTTTTCCTCTCCTCAAATTAAGAAATAAAAGCAAAAGAAAAGGAAATAATAATATTCGCGAGATTTTGAATTTGAATCTCATAACGGATGGATTCAGCCACTCGCGCACCCACATCCACACACGCACACAGGAGCAGAGCTAACGGAAATGGCGATTCTCACGCATCGACTCCTCCTGAAGCTCCTCCAGTCCACGAACTCCTCCAACACCCGGGTCGCCCGGAGAGCACCGCTCCGCCCTCCTCCAGGTCATCGGCATCGTCCCCGCCCCCTCCAGGCCCTCTCCCACCTCTGGCCCAACCACGGCTTCTTCCTCCACCTCTCCGACTCCCGCCGCTCCACCTACGTCTCCCTCTCCGACCGCGACGCCGACCTCATCCTCTCCAACCGCCTCCAGCTCGGCCACTTCCTCTACCTCGACCGCCTCCTCGTCGCCTCCCCGGCCGCCACCCCTTCCTTGGCTCCCCCGAGCCCCTCGTCGCCCACATCTGCCCCTCCCGCCGCGACTTCATCATCCAGCCTGCCTCCGATTCTGACCTCTCCAACAACCCAATCCCCACCTACTTGTCCTGCGACCGGTCGGATGGCGTGGCGAGGGCGGAAAGCAACAGGGAGGAACCGAAGGCGGAGAAGCCCAGATTTGAGGCAGGCCCTTGCGCCGAGGGACAATTTGCCTAATCTGAACTCTGATGCGGAGGCAAGGGTTTCTGCTCAGAAGCCCTCGAGATTCTCGTCCCCTGCGATGGCAAAGAGGAAGGGTCTGTCGGGAAGAAAATTGCCCCCGGCTGTAGAGAGAGATCCGTCGCCTGCCGGAAAGGGGAAGCGGTCAGCGTCCCCAGTACCCTCCAGGTGTGTTGTGCCGAGCTTGGTCGCTGCAAAGGAAGAGCACAGGAGGAACTTGAAGGAACCGGCAATTATAGTGCCGTCAAGGTAGTGGCATCCATCGCCGAACGCTCGAAGGCAGGCATCACCAAGCACGAGGAGGGCTTCGCTTTCGCCGGGTAGGAGATTGTCGGGCGGTGAGAAGGCGTCGCCAATGGTGATGGACTCAGCAAGTAAGAAGAAGATGGCTACAATCGCTGCTGGGATTTCGAAGGTCTCAAAGGCCTCGGTTGGTTCGGGGAAGGCAGGCTGGAAGAACTGGGATGAGGGGCCTGCATCATCAGCATCGGCAGCTCCAGCAACAGAGCAGAAGGAGAAGTCTCCTCGGAAAAAACAAAGCCGATCTGCAAGCGATTTTGCGGACTCAGGTATTGGTCTTTTCCCGTCATAATTGGCAAATTGACTAAAGGCGTGACATGGTTATAATCATTACCTGGATTCAGAACAGAGTGGGCATTCGCTGCTATCATTTCTTGGAATAAGTTACGCTGTTGTAGATACCATGCTGGTGCGATTGGGAATTCATAAAAAGGAGGAAGCATGTAAATTGATCTGTGTTTCTGTTAGTTCTTGACGAGAGGAAGAAGATACGTAGAAATTGCGAGGTTGAATAAGAAAGAAAAGAAAGAATAATTCTTGTCCCGTTAGTAACATATGTACAATGCAATGAACTTGAGATTTGCTTGCGGTGCTCTGTTTGGTATCATACTGTGGAGATAAACTACAAGATGGCTTCACTCCCTGGTAATGTTTTTGTCAGAGAAGACAATATGTGCCATAGCAACCCTCGGAGCTACAAACCACTAGCGTCAAATGACAGTTTACCCTTTGGGAATGTGGCTCTTTAAACCCCTCCCCATATATTGACCCTTCACACTTGCGCTCTAGATGGGCTCTCTTACTTTAAAGAAAATTGCTGGAAAGGCGAATGGTGGTGACCCTTCAAACAATGAGAAGGCGATATATGGAGCACCTAAATCTATCACTTCAGTTCCGGGAATTACCATTCATGATAAGAAATGGACTGATGGCAGTGTTCCTCTCGACTAGGTCTGCAAAGAACTTCAGAGGCTTGGGTTGACTAAGAACAAACTCAGTCTTAATATTGTCAATTGGAGAAAAAATTTAGTTCTTTTAACTCACGATCCATCTGTCAATCATATGACTTTGTATAACCAGAGAGAATTGCTGAAAGCATTGTTTCCAAGTCTACCTAATTTTTCTTAACTAAAATGCAGGAGGCTATGCAGAGGAAACTTATTGCCTCCATTGCAGCTGCTGAAGCATTGGAGGAGTCACTAGTGAGGAATTTGAGGTACAAACTTGACCCCGGTTCTTTTTCTCACCTAGGATCTAAATAAACATACAGAAGCAAAGAAAATATCAACCACAGTACACAAGCATGAGAGTGGTATAAATAAGAGCTAAAATGTTCTGCAATGTGATTTGGGAAGTAAAAGCATTAATGTGTTTAAATGCATCACGAGCATCAGCGGTTATGTGCTGTCGAAACTTTTAGTCGTATCATTTAATACTTTAGTTGTATAGTTCGATATGGCACTTTCTGAGCAAAATTGTATTTGATCATCTGTTTCAGCATGTTTTCAGAACTTTGTTCCACATCCGAGTAACTCAATTTGATTTATCTGGCGAACGAGGTTCCTTTATTTATATTCTTGCCAAACTTTTAAGCAGTTAATTAAAACCAGACCTCTGCACACTAAAGAAGGGATGTCCTTGTGGACACACTTTTGTCTTCTTGATTTGGCATTCATCTAATTTAGAAAAAGAATGTTGCTGAAACAGATGATAAAACACAATTTTGCTTAGATAGTGCCATATCGAACTATAAAACTAAAGTGTTAAATGATACGACTAAAAGTTTAGATATCACATAATATCTCTACACTACTGAGGCCATTCTTGATATTTTCCTGCTCAAGCCTTATAACAAGAACAATAAAGTGGAACAAAGTTCTCTTTATGATAATACTACTGTAAATCAGTAGCAATATCCTACTGCTTCTTCAACTTAACCTATTGAAGTAAGAGCAGCATCACTCACTATGAACTATAATGCTGCATCACTCACTATGAACTATAATGCTCAATGTTGCACTAGCCCACATGGGAAGTGACGAAACAAACCGAAATTCCTCCTTTATTGTAAAGTATAGAGGTCAATATATGTAGATAAAATGGCATCCATCATAGAAATCGTCTGCATTCTGCTTTGATGTTGCCAAGAGCAGGGCTGTTTCACTTGCTACATGTAGACAAAATGGCATCCATCATAGCCCGCACAAAAATGGCCCCGGAAAAAAAGAAGCATTGATAACTGGTTTAACATAAATTTGCCAAGTATAGAGGTCAATATATGCTTACTAGGATCGGTGCATGGAGTGAAGATATGCTGTTCGCGTAGCGAGGGCTTGGCCACGCACCACAGGTGGCTACGCTTGGGTGTGGCGGAGGAGGGTAGACAGTCGGCGGGGAGGGGACACAAGAGGGGGGCCTTGGAGTGAAGATAGGGAGCTAAGCACATGCGGGTGGGGGATCGTTGGAGGAGGGCTTGGGAATGACTCGGGTGGGCTGGGAGGCAGGCCTTTACATGGGAAGGATTCGTGGGATGCAGGTTGGTGATGGTGTGGTCGGTGGGTTTGTTGTGGAAGCTGGGGGTTGTGGGGTCAACGGAGGGATGAACGGCGGGCTCATGTAAGGTTGGGTGTTCGAAGGCAAGTCCAGGTTTGTGGTCACTTGCGCTCATCATCTGATCGGGTTATAATCCCCACAGAGGCTGAGTGCGCGGATCAACCCGCAATGGACAGTGCATCTAGAACAGAAAGGGAGAAGAGGAAGGCCGCCAGGATGTATGACTATAGTGCTGTAGTAGAAATTTACGAAAAATAAAGCAGATAAAAGAGGTCTTACTGTTGCTAATTGCGCACTTCTGGAGGAGCAAGTGCGGGACGATCAACAAAGTGGAGGTTCGGATCCCTGCGTTCAACAAAACAAATAAATGTTTAGCTAATGGACCATAACAACTTTTGCAAACAGGATTTGCACGCTTTGCTCAAGTACCCAGTAAGTTTTCTAGCGAGGTAGAGGAAGGGTTTCTCAAAGTCGGAGTTGCTCCTTGCAGAAATTTCACAGTACTGCAAATTCTTCTTTCGATGGAACGTAACCTGCTCTGCTTCAACTTGCCTATTCTTCAAATCCACCTTGTTCCCACATAGAACAATAGGTATGTTCTCACAGACCCTGTAGAAGGTAATTAGCGAGATATAGCACTATCAAAAACAAATCAAAAGGTCAATGGCGTTTCTACTCAACCTGCAGAGATCGCGGTGCCATGTGGGAACATTATTATATGTCGATTGATCAGTGACATCAAACATGATAATTGCACACTGGCCATGGATGCTGCAGAGCAACAAATAAAAGTTTAAAATTTCGACACATACACAGGGGAGAGAGATTCCCCCTCCCCCGAGCTAGGTTAGAAAGTGAATAACGGAAATCACTACTTCCACTTTGCTGCTGCCGGCGCACAAAGTACAACAACACACAGTCCGAAACATTTAAGGCCCTCCTACTATCATAGAAATTTTACCAACTTCTAGCGATATCACGAATAAGAATCACAAAATGAATATACAACCCTTTTAAATGTGGAAAAAGTTTCTGCAAAACTACTTGTTTCTCCATCTACGATGCCATATGGGAACGTTCTCGTATGTCAATTGATTAGTGACAACAAATAAAAGTTCAAAATTCGACACACATAGACACTGGAGGGAGAGAGATTCCCCCTCCCACAAGCAAGATTCGATTCGAAAGTGAATAATGGAAATCACCGCCTTCCACTTTGTCGCTGCCGGCACACAAAGTACAACAACATGTAGTCTGAAAACATTTAAGGCCCTCCTACTTTTTCTCCAAAATAAGATCTAAAGATATATGACTGTCATATTTTACCAACTTCTGGTGATATCACAAATAAGAATGACCACGAAACGAATATACACCCCTTTCAAAAATGGAAAAAGTTCTTGCAAAACTACTTGTTTCTTCATCCACGATTTTACAAATAACACTTGAAGAGATTGGGATGCCATATAGGAACATTCTCGTATGTCGATTGATCAGTGACATCAAACATGATAATTGCACACTGGCCATGGATGTTGCAGAGTGAAAAATAAAAGTTCAAAATTTCGACGCACATAGACATAGGAGGGAGAGAGATTCCCCCTCCCACAAGCGAGGTTAGAAAGTGAATAATGGAAATTACAGCCTTCCACTCTTTCGCTGTTGGCACACAAAGTCCAACAACACGTAGTCCGAAAAACAGTTAAGGCCCTCCAAAATAAGATCTAAAGATATATGGCTGTCATATAAATTTGACCAACTTCTAGCGATATCACGAATAAGAATGACCACGAAACAAATGTACACCCCTTCAAATGTGGAAAAAGTTCTTGCAAAACTACTTGTTTCTTCATCCATGATTTTACAAATAACACTTGAAGAGATCGCAATGCCCTATAGGAACATTCTCGTATGTCGATTGATCAGTGACATCAGACATGATAATTGCACATTTGCATGAATGCTGCCGAACAACAAATAAAAGTTTAAAATTTCAATACACAAAGACACAGGAGGGAGAGAGATTCCCCCTCCCACAAGTAAGGTTAGAAAGTGAATAATGGAATCACCACCTTCCGTTGCCGGTGCACAAAGTATGACACGCAGTCCAAAAACATTTAAGGCCCTCCTACTTTTTCTCCAAAATAAGATTTAAAGATGTATAATTGTCATATAAATTTTACCATTTCTAGCGATATCACAAATAAGAATGACCACGAAGTGAATATACACCCCTTTCAAATGCAAAACTACTTGTTTCTTTATCCAAGATTTTACAAAGGGAAAATGACACAAATAGTCCTTGAACTTGGACCCAATGTGCAATTTAGTCTCTAAACTTTTAATTTATTCAATGTAACCCTTGAACTTTAGCCTAATATTCAATGTAATCACTGAACTTTTAATTTGTTTATTGTGGTTCCTAAAATTTTTGTACATGTTCAATTTAGTCCCTGAACAAATTAAACATGTATCAAAAGTTCATGAACCACATTGAACAAATTAAAAGTTTGGTGACCATATTGAACATTAATCTAAAGTTAGATGACTACATCGAACAAATTAAAAGTTTAGGGACTAAATTGCATATTGAGCCAAAGTTCAGGGACTGTTTGTGTCATTATCCCTTGAAGGCATTGATATTAAGTAATTATTGCCATATTGAGTAAACTCATATAGTTAAATAAACAACCAACCAATATGTAGCTACCATGTAAATAACGCATTGTTCCAGTACGAGATCAAGACTACATTTTTCGCCCTAATATCGCTCAATTCACGTGAATATGAACTGGAAACGGGAAATCCTTCTACTGATTTAAGAGTAAGGAATTTTCTAAGAGGGAGCGATCACTCACTAGTATGAATCTCTTAGACCACCAAACTTCTCCTGCCCTGCGGTATCCCAGCAGTAAAATCGGATTTTCCCGCGGTTTGTTACGAAATCCAAAGGATGGACTTCGACACCAAGAGTTGCTGTTATGTGCAAGGACAACACCAGAAGATTAGCACAGACTAAATAACGTGATAATCTAATGACAACAAAAAAAGAAATAACGGGCATTTCCACATCACTTACGCTCATATTTCTTTTCAAACTCCCCAGTAAGATGTCTCTTCACGAATGTCGTTTTACCTGCACGAAGCAAGAGACTAGGCTCAGCCTTGCTATCGATTGCTTGACACTCGAAAGAAAAGATACAGCTCATGACAAATGGAGAAGATCGTGAAGCCACTTATCGTCTGACAGCCTTGGACTTCAGACAAATCCCCGGAAATTGTGGAAAAACACACTGTTCGCTACTTCAAATGGCAAATCCTCTATTTTTAAGAAAATAACCATGAGCATGTTACAATTCGCTGATCCCGACCAGTAAAATAACTTGACCAAACTCTAAGTTATCACAACAGCAGAAGCACCCTTCATTGGATACAGCGCAACGAACAATCCTCACTAGCTTCTTCTAAACAATTGAATAAAAAAAACCGGTGAAAACATAGACAAATTACCTGTGCCTCCATCGCCAACAAGAACGAGCTTGAAGCTCTGGTAGTCGACAGTCTGCTGATTCGGCAAAGCCTGAAAGAGACACGAAAAGGAAACAAAAAGAAAATAATAACAAAACAGTTGAGATCAAAATCCAAACTTGCAATCGCTTAGCTCCAGAACCCCCAAAAAGAAGAACATGTGACCAGGATCCAAAAGCTCGAGAAGAACGACGAAGAGAGTTGAGACTCAAGAAGACCCAGAAACCCTAAAAGCCAAGACATCAACAACAACAACGAAACCCGCGGACAAATGGGACGACGGAAAGGCAACAACACCAAGCGAGAGTTGAGATTCAAGAAGACCCAGAAACCCAAAAAGCCAAGACATCAACAACAACAACGCAACCCGCGGACAAATGGGACGATTCAAAGGCAACAAAGCCAAGCTCGAGTTGAGATTCAAGAAGACCCCAGAGACCCAAAAGCCCAAGATATCAACAGCAACAACAACAGCAACGAAACCCGCGGACAAATGAGACGACGGAAAGGCAACAACACTGAGCGAGAGTTGAGATTCAAGAAGACCCAGAAACCCTAAAAGCCAAGACATCAACAACAACAACGAAACCCGCGGACAAATGGGACGACGGAAAGGCAACAACACCACTCGAGAGTTGAGATTCAAGAAGACCCAGAGACCCAAAAGCCCAAGATATCAACAACAACAACAACGAAACCCGCAGACATTGGGATGACGAAAGTGACTATAACGGAGTGAACGAGCTCACCATCGACGATGGCGAAAAGGGTGGGGCTTTCGGTGGCATGCAGGGGCGGAGAGACGGAGTTGAACGAGTTCGGAGCAGCGAAGCGTGGTGGGGAAGAGGAGAGGAGAGACAGCTGCGTAGGTTTTAATGGGTGATGGGGGGGTTTTAAGACGGAGGGAAGCGATGTTGCGCGGAGGAATGAGAGAAGAAAAGACTTCGGAGGTTTTTTTCTTTCTTTTCTTTGCTTTCTTGGTCGAACGTGGCTTCAAGCTGACGCTGCTCTCCTCCGTTCGTCTCGAGCTACCAAGAACAATGAAGGCGCAGAAAAATGGTACGACGGCGAAGAGGAAAGAATAACGAACTCACCATTGATGATTGCGAAGAGCGTCGGGGTTTGAGAGAGAGAGAGAGAGAGAGAGAGAGAGAGAGAGAGAGAATCGAATGCGTTCGGAGCAGTGAAGCGGGCAGCCACATCTGAGGTGGAGGGATTATTTTAATAGGAGGTGGCGAGGAACGGAAAGCCACAACGGTAGGAGTTTGAGCAAAGGAAGGAAACTAGGAGAATCTTTGTTCCTGTTGGTGGGGGGATCATTCTTAATATTGGTTAGCGAGTGGCGTCAGAGTGTTCTGGAATCTGCTAACCGTCCGATCTGTTCACACGACCGTTGCCCCTCAAAATTTGAAATTTCCGGGGAGAGAGGAAATCTGGGAACGAAGTCTAATAATGGGCCCAAATAGAACCAGCCCGTGTTCCTTTTTCTTCCTTCAATAGGTTTGTGCCGAGCGTGGGAAGGGGCGGACAAAAAAGAATGAAAGGAGAAGACAGCGAGTTCGTCCGTGGAGAGAAAAATCGAATCAACTGCGAATTGCAACGACGGGTAAGTATTAAGTAATTTTCGATGCTTGGTCGTAAATATGGAGTTATGTGAATTTTTGGCTACGAAGTCTAATCTTGGAGTTATCAAGCTGCAGATACATAAATGGAAACGATAATTTAGGACGTCGTGGAGCTGTAGGGTTAAGTAAAAATTGATTCCGAAGCACGGTTTGGTCAGAACGAAATTATGAAGTTTCGGGTGCGAGTTACGCGTTATGAACGAAAATGAACGTTTGATATAAACGGGGTTCTTTGTTTACGCGTAGTAGTAGTTTTATCGATGAATCAACATACATTCGTCAAGTTGTTCGTTAGAATAGTGTTATACGTGGTTTTTGATATCGTTTTTCAAATAATTTATAGGAACACGACCGCATCAGTTCGAGTAACCACCGTAGATTGCTTTTCCGCTTTCACAGGTTAGTGGTGCTATATTTTCTATAAATTTCTAAACTCATGTCTTGAAAGCGAAATAGATTCGATATATAATGAGTTATGAAAAAGCATGTCTGTTGCATAAAAATTTGGATCTAACATTTACTAAATTTTGGTATTTGTCAATAGTTTAATATGTGTTTTAGGAATGGTGTTGTGAAACGATGTATACTGATTTGTGAACTTGGTTTATGAAATGGAAATGTGAAATGTAGTATGGTTTAAGAAACGAGTTCTGAGATGATTTGATAAATACTTTACGAAAAATATTTATGGCAGTTGAGTTGAGTTGTGAAATGTTATATATTTGGTTCGTGAAGTGTTTTCTGGTTGATGAACGAAGTTGAGAAGATTTATGCGTTTTGTTTTGAGAAATCAATTGGTGATATTGATTTGGTACAGGAGGGTGTGGGTTTGGCGCTCAATATAGCTGTAAACCCATTGAGTGTTTGTGGGTATGTGTATACTAGTATAGAAAATCCTTGTGGACCGAGCCACCGGCTATATGTGTGGAGACCTAACCAAAGGAAGAATCTTGGTCGCCTTGTCACGAGGCGTTATGTGTGACCATGGCTAGATACTTGAGCACGAGTTTGGTAAGTAAAATAGACCATTAACATATGATTTGAGTTTGGTCAATAAAATGGGTCATTGACATGTGATTTGAGATTAGTCAATGGAATGGATCATCAACATGTGATTTGATGAAATTAATCAATGAAATGAATCATTGATATGTGAGTTATTGAGATTGATCAATGGACTGGATATGTGATTTGAAGTTGTGCACATATTATCAAATAGATTTGGGATCATTAAGTTTGGTTATGATTTTGTAAATATGCATAGTAAGTGCTCGATCTGCTTATAAAAAATATGTACCATTTATTGAGCTATGGTTGCTCAACCCATTCCTTCTAAATCTCTTTAGATTCCTTGGCTAGCGGCAAATAGTATGAGTGCGATATCGATGTGGAATTTTTTATTGTGTTTAAGTCTGCGTCTTTCAGGATTAAAGATGGTCACGTCATTGCCCATATTGCTTCCCCTCACGAAGGACAAGCACGAACCTGGACTTTATGATTTGAGCACTAACCAGTCATGCTCAATTATTGCAATAAATAGTGCCCCAACCACATCGTTTCCCCTCCACAGCATCACTTCTCTCTCTCTCTCTCTCTCTAGCTTCTTGTCCTTCTTTTTTTTTTTCCTTCTTCTTCTTCTAACAAATAATGGTGATGCTAGAAAAGGGCCTCTGGACACCCACGAACGCGAGGCTCACCGGCTCGCGCCGAGACGCTGGTTCTAGTTCATGGTTTCGGAGGAGACCAGACCGTGTGGAACAAGATTCTCCCTTGCTTGTCACGGCATTTCAGGGTCCTCCTCTTTGACTGGGGGCTTCTCAGGAGCTGTCTAGGAGCAAGAAGGTCTGTTCGACCCTGTGAAGCACTCGTCCTACGAAGCTTTTGCCTGTGATCTGATCGCGCTCCTCGATGAGCTCGACCTCGAGTCCACAGACTTCGTTGGCCACTTGCCTCTGTGAAGTGGCCTGACCTCATCAAGCGCCTCATACTCCTTGGTGCTTCTCCTAGGTAAGTGGCCGACGAAGTCTGCCACTATTCTTGCTCCTCATAATGTTAATTCTAAATGATAAATAGGAGCTAGCAATTATTCTTGCTCATTGTGTTTTGGTAATGTTCAAAAATCAAAGCGACATCTTTAATATATGCTAAAAGTTTATGATATAATAAAGACTTTCCCCTCCCCTTATAAATATTGTTTTGGTTCTCTATTAATTAATGAATCCATGTTTCATGTTAGAAGAAGCTGACTAAACTCTGAAATAACTGACTACTTTTGTCCCTATACTTGTTTATTCTTAGTAGTGAAGTTTAATTTCCTAAATTTGTTTATAATAAGCATGTGGAGGAGGTAGCTTGCTGGTTCCAAAGTACTCCCTTTTCACCTCGACAAAGTGCTAGCATGGTCTACCCACAAAAAAAAGTATGAATAAAGCGAAACATAATCTTAGTTAGGATCAAAGGAGGGATGTTGCTAGATAAATCTACGGTATTTCCATCATCAAGTGTTTTATGCTTATTGCTAGATCGAAACATTTTTGTTGCCCTTTTTGCTAATAAGGGAGTGTTAAATATAGAGCTTGTGCGAATTGATTAGGTTCGGTATGCTACTAATTCCCATCACTCGGGTTTGTTTCAAATAACATTTGACCTTTGTTGTTAGATAACATATGGTGGTGTACTGTTGCCCCAAACATCACCTCATCGCTACAGCAAAGAACAAAAAAGATCTTGTTACTTAAGTACTTGTTGATTAATTATATGCTTCTTTAAGAACATTATGGTCAGTGAAATTTGTGATTGTAGGCTATTATTCACATCAAAACCGATTTCTCTTGTGATCATGGAGTCTAATTCTTCTCCCTTCTTTCTAAATCTCTGGGAAAACCTTCATCGTGTTTCTCAAATATTTTCGCGAGACTTGGATAAAGGAATTTTCAAGGATTTGTTCTGATTTGGTATTTGAACAATGTGTAGCCCGAATTAAAGAAAATATTGATATTAATTGTGAAATTAATGAGTCGGTAAGATAATTAGTTTCATCATAAATAAAACTTATCATTTCGGTTCAGTTCGATTTCGTGTCAGATGATTGTTTTTTTTTTTCTAAAAAGATTTTAGAGCCCTCCATAAACGTTTAAATTGCTCCTTGAATGGTGGGGAACTGACTGTCAACTTGCGGAAGAGGAAAGCTATCAATCATCAAGGCTTTTCTTACTTGATTTTTCCCAGTCCGCAAGTATTAAATTCATCAAGCCGATGTTTGGTGCACTCAATGTTGAGGACCCATCACGAGTGAGATGATTGCACACGAAGGAACCCTTCGTTGATTCTCGATTTTCCGCCGTATTTATCTATTTTATTTATTTTAATCTTGTTTTTGTCCCTTTCGCTTTGTCACTATCCGATAGAAATTGCATTATGAAATAATAATAACACCTTCCTCTCATTTTCTTTTTCTATTTTAATTTCAGTTGGAGTTGGAGCTATCTATAGTTTTGGACAGCTGCTAATGACACTGATCTCCCCTTTTGCTTAGCCTAATAGTTAACCTAAAAAAGCCATTTGCGTCTTCTAACCCCAACATGTGGCACTTGTTTTGTCCTCCTTAGCATGTTGAAGAGCATTTTCTTGCGGTGTCTTACTTTCGCTACCTCTGTAGGTACATAACCACGGACAGCTACAAGGGTGAGCTCGGGACGGCGCAGATCGATCAGATCATATCAAGCATAGAGTCTCACTACTATGGATGGGCACCCAACTTTGCTTCTGTGGTGGTGAGTCCGCACGATGCCCTCTCAATCGAGGTGTTCGCGAAGTGCTTGAGAAGTATGAGGCCCGAAGCTGCGCTTCCCGTTGCCAGAGCGGTTTTCCTGCGTGACCACAGAGATGTCCTTGGAGAGTGATGACCCCATGCACTATAATACAGACCATGAACGATGTCGTCGTGCTGAGCTCGGTTGCCTATTACACGCATGATTAAATTCAAGGGAAATCGACATTCGAGATGATGGAAGCGGATGGCCATCTACCTCAGCTCACCGCACATCTGCAGCTTCTCGATGTGTTGGGTGGAATCTTGGGGTTTGAGTGTGATTAGCAGACGATTAGGCTCTTAGAAGTTTAATCATGTGATTATAACCTAGACTGGACTAGATTTACCATTCGTTCTTCTGTATTTTAGACTCTCTCGGTCTTTTTTTTTAGAGATTTTATGTATGGATAGTGGGTGAATAAGGTCAAAGCAAGATGCCCATGCGGGGTACGTTGTGATGTGGTATTTGTGAATGTGAATGCGTGAGATAAGGATTGGGGGTCCTTTAGTGCATGTGGCCTGTCTCTTTAGATTAGGGGCTATGGTTTGGGCTTTAGATGCTTGACTGGATTTTGTCTGATTCGAGGAGTGAATTTTCAAAAAGGTGTTGCGAAATGGTTGTGAAATACTTTCCAATTTCCACCACAGAGCTGCGGGACCCTATCCACCTTAAAGCCCACGTTCTCTTGTCTGTCGCATATCCTAATTTCTCTCGCATATTCTAATGGACGTATCCGAAGAAAGTTGCCTAGACACGTTAGCCAGACAGGAGCAACATAAAGAGACAAAGGATACTAAAGCGAGGAAAACCGGAAGAATACCAATAATCCAGTCCTCGTGTTTTTGGCACGCTCTATTTCTAAGAATTGTACTCTCAAACAAAAACTTCGCAAGGAAAAAAAAATTCAGACCGCTTCGGTACATGTTTTCTTGGTGAGTGATGACCCGTGTGGTCACAGCCCAAATTCTCTACACATTTAAGATAAACAGTCTATGAACTTTATATCAATATGCAATATGTTCCCTAAACTTTTAATTTGTTCAATGTGGTCCGTCGACTTTAACCTAATGTGTAATGTAGTCCCTGAACCATGTTCAAACTAGTCATTGGATTACATGAAAATATTCAATATTATTCATAAACTTAAATTAATAGAAGGATAATATTGAACATTTTCGTATAGTTTACAGACTAGTCAAAATGTTTATAAAAAATTCGAGAATCACATTACACATTGGGCAAAAATTTATAGATCACATTGAATAAATTAAAAGTTAAGAGTCGACCACATTAAACATTGGTTCAAAGTAACCATTTATAACAATACAATTTTCATAAATCATATATCTAACGAAAGGTCTCAATAAAACTAAAATTCACTATGTTTCCACTATGCCCCTATGATATTTCCAAGAATTTCTTATTGTTTAGACCTGCGAAACTAGTAGTATGGGTATGGTCGATCGAAATGTCCAACGGACGGCCCCCGATCAAGCTAAACTTATGGCCTAGGCTCGCCCATTAACAAAGGAAATATACAGTACGTTCTCGGGATAGCTTGGGAACAATCCTATAACTATAAGCCATTGCCGAAGCCCGCCCAAAGATTCCTCCTGAACCTTGTGGCTCGGAATGTGCTTGGGCAAGCATGAGGGCCACTAGGACTCGTGATCAATTCTAATGGTACGTCCCATGCTGAGTAAGCTTATCCCAAGCCGACCAAACAATCCACGACCGCAGCTAACAATAGATCATATGATAACATGCACATGCACAATCAATCATGATATACAAAATCTGATAGGTATAAGTACCATGATATATGTTGTTGAGTGATTCTCACATTTTATATCTTGACATCGTAAACACCCATCTTCGCATAGGGCGCATGTCAATATCAGCTGCACCTTTGGTAATACTAGATACATGTCAATCGTGATAAAAAAAACATTTCATTCTTGTTACCATCGCCATCTTAAATGTTTATACGGAGTCGCTCCTTGTCCATGTTCTCTCTTTTGTCTCGAGACTCACTCTTCACCTAATCGGATAGGGTCAACACAAGTCCACCAGTTTTTTGTCCGATTTGTTTCTAAATCACACAACTCACCGAGAAAATCTTGTTCTCAACAAATCATGTAAAACTAACTGATACTCATCCGTATCCAATCAACGTTAAAGTATGCTCAAATACACGTCGCATAATTGATATCTCATGATTTCTTTCTTTCTTGATGCTCCATCATATTCAAATATGTGGATTAGTTTGAGGTTTACGCGGTATTAATTCTTTAATTTAATATCAATTTCACTAAACAACGGTCGATTTCTCTTCTTTGCCCCTATACCTCACTGCGTCGTTTCACGTAGTTTCAGAGAAGTCAAGGCCACACGTCAAGGGCAATTTTGTCCAACCGTAGAAGTTTCTCTCTCTCTCTCTTCCCTTGTTGACGACGCTGCTCTGACTCTGATCTTCACTCAGATTCTCTCTCCCGAAGGCCATCGTTACTCATCGGAGCTCCGCGATCATGGCTTCCGCCGGCGACGAGTTCGTCAAGTGCTCCGTTCACTCCAACGGCGTCGCCGTCGTCGCTCTCGACCGCTCCAAGGTCAGTGTGCTCGATTTCAAGCTGAGCACTCTCGGTTGCGATCGCTGTGGGGATTAGGAGAGTGAATTAAGTTGGAATTAAGAGTTTGTGGAGTTTGACTTCGTGCCGTTGTCTATGCGAGGAGATGGAGCCATCGTGTGTGATGATGATAGGGTTAAGTTTTGCATGTTTTGATTTGATCCTGCGGCGCAGACATGGACGTGAAGCTCAAGAGCTTCCTTGATGAGTGGGAATCGGACCCCCAAAGGTCCTCTAGGAATCAATCAATGTTGATACTCTAATATTAATTGTGGATTAGGTTGTGTCGAAAAAATCGACCTTTATTATACTTGGGTAGTTATAATATCTTGCTAGAGACCGCTTATGACTTGTGGGCTAAAAGGGTTTTTAAGCATACTGCTAATGTTTAGTGAACTTACAGGGTCATACATAATAGCGAACGGACTTAATATTTTCTATGCGCCTTAATTTATTCTTTTATTTAAATTATTTATCCGGTAGTGCGCGTTATGAGATAACGATTAAACGTACGATTAAAAGTGGATAATTTAGCGGGCCCAAATTGCCCGACCCATTTCTTTTAATTTCGCTGGATAATGAGACTATATAAATAGATAGAGAATCGTTTTTTGTCTAGGGTTTTCTTTCGAAAGAGTATCGAAAATCAAAAGGCGTTCAAGAAAAAAACTTTTAGATCTTTCGCTAGCACGTGGATCGTTGGAGAATTCCGTTCGTGTATGTGGATACCGGTAGAGGCGCAACACTTGGGGCGTTAATCCAGACACAATCAGTTGTCGATTTATCCTTGATCTGCAAAAGGTACGTTTCGAAATTTTTTTTCGATTTCAATATACACATGGATCCTGTCTAGGGTTCTATATTCCGTTGCGTTGTTTTTCGTTGATGAACCCTACAAAATGCTCTCTCCCTTGAAGGCGGTTCGGCTCGTGCCTTCTTCCGGCAGGTAATATGGGGAGACCCTAGAGTTTTCTTCCTTGGGGAGACCAAGAGATACGTCTGGATGATTTGCGCGAATCCCTATCTGAGTTGCCTCCTTTTGGAGTCTGGAAGGTGATATATTCTTGTGTGTGCGTCTCTGAAAGCAATTTGATGGTTGGCTTGTTGGGATATGGATAAGCGTACTACAAGTACAGTGACGGAATTTGTGCTCTCGAATTACAGCTTCATGCAATCAAATTAACTGGACAATTTTCTTGTAAGGATCATTCAATTGATCGAAGCTGTCACCTGTCCTTATTTTTTCCTTCCAATTTCTGAAGTGGTTGAACCTGTCCTCCTTTTTCAGGCGCCTATCTTGGATCGACAGGAAAATGGATCTCGACACCCTTTGATTCACTATATGTGGGTCTTGGGAGGCATTGGGTGCTATCTAGCAACTTGGGTTCCCTAAAAGAGGCTCTTTTGGCTACTACATCGTATGGCCCCAAAACAATACTAGACGCATGCATGCATTTTTGTTTTTTTTATCTCATATCTGGCACCGTTTTCCACAATTCTTTCCTCGTGAAGAAGTTTCGGTAGAGTCACTGATATATGTAGTGTAAGTGTGCATTTAGGATGATTCTTGCATTACGCACCGCAATGTTCAAATTGAAAGATTTTTCTTTTAGAAGCTAAGATCGAGATAGTGCCAGTGTTTTTGTTAAATATGTCAGCGTGACGCCTTAAGAAGAAGAAACTTATATACATCTGTGCTGCAGTTGGGAAGATCCCTTCAAGGACATTGGAGCACTTTTGGCAAGATTCAGTGGTGAATCCGAATCAGAGGCCCGCTTAAAAAATTGCTCTCACCTCACATTATCGCATGCTTTGGTGCAAATAAATCAGTTGTGGAGATAACTGCAGAGCTGAGAAAGCATCAGCAGAGCTCTGATGCCAAAGTTAATTAAGGTTCTACCGTTGATTGGATGACATTAGGGACTCTGCACAGGGATGCCAGGCCTTGCACACACTTTGCTATTTTGATTATTTTCTGTGTACATTCCTCGTGGATGACATTTGGGCTTGCTTTGAGCTGCAATTTCTTATTAACGATAGAAAATTTTTGGTTGACCTTGACTGCAGATCATTTATTGAAGCAGATTCTCCCGCCTGGGGTCGAGGTACCTACATCTTTTGAAACGATCGCTATGTACAAAATCTCTATAATTTATTTCTGGATCAGCTTCCTCATGGGCAGTTTTCATTCAAAACTAAGCCATCTTCTGGAAGTAACGGTGTCTTCTTATTTGTGCAGGTCATATTGCACACTTGAATATAAATGATGAATTGCTTTACTGCAAGGACGTAATTGCTAAGTCATCTACGACATACTTATTGCGAACTCTCATACTTTATGAATGTTGTGTCTCTTTGGTTGGTTATTTTGTCTGTGCCGTTGTCCATAGCACACCCATGTAATTCAAGTGCTTAATCGTTCATTTCAATGTATTCGAAGTTGTAAATCACAGTTTAGGACTTTATGGTCTAAATGGAGTATGACACACACTAGTTAAGTTTTCTTGCATATTTTTTCTCCTGTACTCTTTTCTCTTCATTCTGAACTCAGCATCCTATACACATGCAGCACCAAGCCACAAGATGTGGGCTGGTGGTTCACAATCAGCAAAGTGTCTCTTCTGAATGTGTTCCGAGTATCATTTAGAGCATCACTTATTACCTGTTTTTAGGATGTTTTAAGTGCACAAATGTGTGCTGCCTGAGGCCCTGAGCATGCAGAGGCATATGCCATAAAGTATGCGGCATCAATAATCTGTAGAAGTGACTGCTTCTTGCATGAGCAGAAAAATTATCCACGGATCCGGACGGTTGTTAATAAAGTTGGAACAATCACAAATGAGTTTCGTGTGCCCGAAATTTGAAGTCTTGGCTGGAAAAAGTGATATGGTGACGGAGGTGAATCAGTATGGAGCGACATTGAAGCTTGATTACAGTCTGGTGTATTGGAATTCAAGACTGGATCATGAACACATAAGAATTGTTTCTAATTTCTGACCAGGGGAAACCATATGTGATATGTTTGCTGGCATTGGCCCTTTTGCAATCCCAGCTGCTCAAAAGGGTTGCATGGTGTATGCAAATGACCTAAACCCAGATAGTGTCAAGTATATAAAGATCGATGCGCAGTTGAACAAATTGGACGACCTTGTTCATACTTTCAACTTGGATGCGGGGAAATTTATTTCTCAAATGATGTCTTTGCCTGAATCCAAAACTAGTTTGCAATCTGATGTTCTTATTGAAGAGTGTGAGATCAATAGGGAACCGTTAAAGCAGGAAGCTGAGTCAGATGGGACCCCAGGTATGGTTTTGCTGCAATTTGATCACTGTCTTTTTGGAATTTGATGGGTTTCATTGTATTCTCCAATGTATGACATGCAATTAACATTAATGTAGTGCCCGATGACAATGCAAGCTATGGTGATGGTCTGAAAGGTTTATGTGCTGGTGCAGTCACAGCTGCTCCTGCAGCCAAAAGACCATTAGATACTTCTAAAGAAGGTAACAAAAGCATCACTGTCAAATATACTTTTGCCATTTAATAGATTATCTGCTTTTTCATGTATGTGTTAGTCTGTTTAAGATTTTGTGCATGGCGGTGCATTTTGCTGATTCTTGCATTGTTTAATCAAGTTTCAAGATAATTCATTTTCCCTGCATATTTCTGTGGCGGGTGCCAATGCCGAAGTTTGCAATGTACCTATATCTTGCAAAAGTAAAAGAAATAACAACAAGCGAATCAGGGCCACTGAGTTGTCCTATTCTAAGACATGGGAGCACGTTGATCATGTGGTTATGAACCTTCCTGCATCTGTTCTCACATTTTTGGCTCTCTCTCTCTCTCTCTCTCTCTCTCGTGTGATTTGGCACAGCATGAAATTTTGTTGACATACGTTGTCTCAATACGTCTTCTTGAATGAGAAGAAAACCATCTTGGGTTTGTTTCAATTTCTTTAAACTGTGTTGAACAGACCAGATGAGATAGAAAGAGCAGTCAGCATCGCATTCTTTGTGGGAGAAAAAGGTTTTATTTCAATAGTCTTCTCAAATTTGTCAAAATATCTTCACATTACATAGCTGCATAATGCATTGAGTTGCTACCTTAATGGCTGATTGTGATGATACTTTAAGCCTCTATAGCCTAACTCCCTGTTTTGTTATTTAATGTAGCAATTTAAGCATTATTGATAATTCTGATTTGCACTTTTGTATTAAAAAAGAAATTCAAGACATTGGGTAGTATATGTTTACTTAGGCTGATGCAGTTCTTCTTCAAGTCCTCTTCGTTTCTCTCTTGTAAATCTTGCGTCGTCTTTCAATACCGTAGAATACTTCTAAATATTTGTTTAAGCTGATTAGAAGATCCCGAAAGGCAATTTTGTCTCTAATTCTTTTTTGCCTCAGATGTATTTAGGGGGCTTATAGACAGTAAATATTGGAAGGGGCCCTCTCCCTGGATTCACTGCTATTGTTTTATGAAGGCTAGTGAAACCAAAGAATCCATTTTGGCGGTAAGTTCTGTTCTACAGGAATGTAAATTCATGTTGACTGGTTAATGTTATTGTCTTTTGCCAGTCTAAACACGATACTTGTGCAATCTTCAAGTTGATTTGACTTAGTTTGGGTGGTATTTACCAATATACTTCCTGACTTGCTGTTGGTATTTATGCTTTCTCATGGATTTTACATTGATTTTTTAAGCTGCCTTGTAAAATAGATGCACTTTACTGATTAATGTGTACTGAAACCGAAAAAGTCAAAACAAAAGTAGCTTGTGTGCTTCATTGCAAAAATTAGTTTGTTAGTTGTTGCATTACTTACGTGGGTACTCCAATGAAGTTTACCTGGGCAAAACAAATAAGAGTGAACTTAAAAATTTTCTTAGAGATTTCGGGAACTTTGGTGCTTATCTTAGTTTTCCTGTTGTGCCTCATTATCTCTATCTTCTGGGATCAATTAAGAGCTGAAAACTGAAGATTATAGAGAGCTTAAGGGAGATAGCTTTGGCTGGGAAATATTATACCAGGCTTCCACATCATTGCTACTAGAAAGAGGTTCTGTTATTTTTAGGATGAATTAGGAAGTTGAATTAAAACGGCACAGGTAGTTGAAGGTAATAGTAGGACTCGACAGACCACGTGTTCAGGCAATGACAAGGCCAAAAGAGGGTTGGCAGAGCCTTATTATTCAATTTTCTCAAACTTTTAGTTCTGTTGTCGACATTTGAAGTTTTGTCATGGAGAATGTAATCTTAAATGCACCGCCCCATGACAAAGTGTCACCCAATACCTCAGTTAGATGACTGGAGCTATGAGGGTTCGAGGATCGTAGGCATGTTTGGGGGGAGGCGGTGTTCAGAATGTTGGGTTCCACTTTGGGTTCTTTTAACTTGTCATTTGTCTATAATGGGATAAGCCTGCAACCGGTACCATTGTTCCTTTTTTTAAACTTTTTGTTTGTTATCGACATGAAAAGTTTCAAATGAGAGTATTCTAGACCGCATAGCTGCACTTTCCTTGGATGTTTTATCATTCATCGTCCTGTGAAAACACTTTGGATTCCGACAGGTGGCAGAACATGCCCTCGACGCCTCTATTAGCGAGTCAATATTCCTCAGGGTTAGGGATGTGGCTCCGAATAAGGCACTCTTTGGCAAGCACTCCAAGCGTTTCAATTATGTCTAGGTGTTAAAGGATGCCCTCATGGGCCTTCCTATTGAGTGTTAAGACAATTGTCGGTTTTGCAGGCGATGTACTGCCTTAGTTTCAGGCTGCTGGAAGCATGCTTTAAGGAAGATTCCCTTAACTCTAGTCAGCCTGCTGAAGGGAAGTCGTAAGCGCTGTAGGAACAATTACGCAGGGGGCTAAATCGCCTAACTATTAAGAAGGTGTTTAATTTTAACTCGATCAAAGGAGGGAACTCATCATCAACGGGACACGGTTGTTTTATCGAATCGAGGCCGGCGT
Organism: Syzygium grande; assembly: GCA_024733475.1. Lineage (NCBI taxonomy): Eukaryota > Viridiplantae > Streptophyta > Magnoliopsida > Myrtales > Myrtaceae > Syzygium > Syzygium grande. The sequence goes on along the minus strand of JAMXDD010000008.1, from coordinate 31,732,730 downwards.
CCATGCAAATGCTGCTTACGGTCTGAGAAAAAGCAAGCGGATGTATGTTTGTGTATGATCTGTCTGTCACAAGAGTTTCACAATCCAAAAAGGATATGAAATATGAGATGTATTTTTTCTGTTTTTTTGCAGTTCGGTTCTTAGGATTTCCAGCTTTGTTGGGCTGGTTCCCAATGCTTTGTAGCTGATTTGCAATTGCCTCGTTCGTCAGTGTTACGAAATACTTTTCAACTTTCAAATTTCGATATTCGAGCGTCGGCTTCTGATTTAAATAAAAACCACGATATGTTATATTTGATCAATTATGACTCGAAAGTTAAGAGACAGTTTTAAGACAGAAAATTGACTTAGAATTGAATTAAGATTGGTAGAAATTCCTAAAAACTAAGAATTGAATCATTTGCCTCCCTACAAGGGCCTCCTCGGCCTATTCGTTTGCATGTAGGAACAATGAATTTTAGGGATGCGTTCATTATTTTAATTTGCTGGTGCCCGCACGTCCTGTATTTATAATTAGGAGAAAATTTTTCTTTCCTCATCTCAGAAAATATCCCGTGTTAACATCCATGATTTCGGATGAAATTTTTTAAGGTCTTACGTAGGACCGGTATAACCAGAAACCTTTCACATTTAAAATCATCATAAAAAATAATAATCTTTTTCATCCATCCTTTTCTTCAAGTGGCTTTCCAGAAGCAAAAAGACCAAACTGGAGCCCCCACTTGCTCCTGATTATCGGCCCCCCCGTTCTCTCCCAACCCGTAACGTGATCGCTTCACTTTGCCGTTGCCGCTATCCCGTTCCGTCTCCAAATTTACCGAAAAAAAATTAAAAAATAAAAAGAAAAATAGTAATATTCGCGGGATTTTGAATTTGAATCTCGTAACGGACAGATTCACTCTCTCTCATCTCCTCTCTCTTCTATCGTCGCGTCCCTCACCTTCTTCACCGCACACGTACACGTACACACGCAGAGAGACAGAGAAGCAGAAGCAGAAGAGCAGAGAGAGCAGACCGGGGAAGATGGCGACCCTCACGCAGGGCATCCTCCTGAAGCTCCTCCAGTCCATGAACTCCTCCAACGCCCGCGTCGCCGGCGACCACCGCTCCGCCCTCCTCCAGGTCGTCGGCATCGTCCCCGCCCTCGCCGCCCCCGATGACCTCTGGCCCAACCACGGCTTCTTCCTCCACCTCTCCGACTCCCTCCACTCCACCTACGTCTCCCTCTCCGACCGCGACGCCGACCTCATCCTCTCCAACCGCCTCCAGCTCGGCCACTTCGTCCACCTCGACCGCCTCCTCCTCGCCCCCGACTCCCCCGTCCCCCGCGCCTCCGGCCTCCGCCCCCTCCCCGGCCGCCACCCCTTCCTCGGCTCCCCCGAGCCCCTCGTCGCCCGCCTCTCCCCCTCCCGCCGCGACTTCGTCATCCAGCCCGCCTCCTCCGATTCCGACCTCTCCGCCGACCCCATCGCCGCCTACCTGTCCCGCGACCGGCCGCCGGACGGCGCGGCGAGGGCGGAGAGCGACCGGGAGGAGCCCAAGGGTTCGGAGAAGCCCAGATCGAGGCAGGCCCTTGCGCCGAGGGACAATTTGCCTAATACGAACTCCGATGCGGAGGCGAGGGTTTCGGCTCAGAAGCCCTCGAGGTTCTCGTCCCCCGCGACGGCCCAGAGGTCGGCATCTGTGGGGAAGAAGATTGCCCCTGTTGCAGAGAGAGATCCGTCGCCTGCCGGAAAGGGGAAGCGGTCGGCGTCCCCGGTACCCTCCAAGTGCGTCGTGCCGAGCTTGGTCGCCGCGAAGGAAGAGAACAGGAGGAACTCGAAGGAACCGGCAATTATAGTGCCGTCGAGGTACAGGCAACCGTCGCCGAACGTTCGGAGGCAGGCGTCGCCAAGCACGAGGAGGGCTTCGCTTTCGCCGGGGAGGAGATTGTCGGTCGGTTTGAAGGTGTCGCCCATGGTGATGGACTCGGCAAGTAAGAAGAAGATGGCTACAATGGCTGCTGGGATTTCCAAGGTCTCAGAGGCCTTGGTTGGTTCGGGGAAGGCAGGCCGGAAGAACTGGGATGAGCAGCCTGCATCAGCATCGGCAGCTGCAACAGCAGCTCCAGCAACGGAGGAGAAGGAGAAGGCTCCTGGGAAAAACAAAGCCGATCTGCAAGCGATTTTGCGAACTCAGGTATTGATCTTTTCCCGTCATAACTGGCAATTTAACTAAAGGCATGACATGGTTATGACGATTACCTGGATTCAGAACAGAGCGGGCGTTCGAATAGAGGTTTGGTTTTTATAATGATTATTATAATCTGGGTGCTTGTTTGCTCATTGTGATTCACATTTCGCTGCTGTCATTTCTTGGAATAAGTTGCACTGTTGTAGATACCATGCTGGTGCGATTGGGAATTCATGAAAAAGGAGGCAGCATGTAGATTGATCCGTGTTTCTGTTAGTTCTTGATGAGAGGAAGAAGATATGTAGAAATCGCGTCAGGTTGAATAAGAAACAAGAGAAAGAATGGCCCTTGTCGCATTAGTAACATATGTATAATGCAATGAGCTTGGGATTTGCCTGCAATGCTCTGGTTGGTATGATACTGTGGAGATTAACTCCAAGATGGCTTCGCTCACTGGTAATGTTTTTGTTAGAGAAGACAATTAGCCTTTTCATAATGCTAATGTGTCATAGCAACCCTCGGCTGCTGTATATGATAGTTTTTCATTTGAGAATATGGTTCTGTGAACCTCTCCACCATATATTTACCCTTCACATTTTTTGCACTCTAGATGGGTTCTCTTACTTAAAATATAATTGCATCTTTTTCTCAGGCTGCTATATCTAGACGTCTTAGCGATGCGAGTGGTGGAAAGTCGAATGGTGATGATCCATCAAGCAATGAGAAGGTGAAATTTGGAACACCTGAATCTGTCACTTCAGTTCCAGGAATTACCATTCATGAGAAGAAATGGACTGATGGCAGTGTCCCTCTCGACTCAGTCTGCAAAGAACTTCAGAGGCTTGGGAAGGTATTAGGGTTGACTAAGAGCAAACTCACTCTTTATATTGTCAATTGAAGCAAAATTTAGTTCTTTTAACTCATGATCCATCTGTTAATCACATAACAACGTAAAAGCAGGGAATTGCTGAAAGAATTGTTTCTAAGTCATCCAAATTTTTCTCGACTCAAATGCAGGAGGCTATGCAGAGGAAACTTATTGCCTCCATTGCAGCTGCTGAAGCATTGGAGGAGGCCACTGCTACAGAGTCAGTAATGAGGAATTTAAGGTACTAACTTGACGCCAATTCTGCTTTTCACCTAGGAACACAATAAACATACAGAAGCACAGAAAATATCAGCCCCAGGACACAAGCATGGGAGTTGCATAAATAAGATCTTAAATGCTCTGCAATGTGATGCGGGAAGTAAAGACAGCAATATGTGTCTGAATGCATCATTAGCATCGGCGGTTATGTGCCGTCTAAACTTTTAGTCGTGTTATTCAAAACTCCTAGTTGTATAGTTCAATATGGTACTGTCTGAGCGAAATTGTACTTTTTCTTCTGTTTCAGCATGTTTTCAGAACTTTGTTCCACATCCAAGGCTGGGAATCCTTTACCGTCCATTGACCAGTTCTTCTCGATTTATGACGAGGTTGTGAGATCAACTGGTGTTGTCAAATCTCTCTCTAGCAGCCGTGCAGCCTGTGCCGATGATACTATCGTCCCCACAGACCAATCGAAATTCTCAATTTGGGTGGAGGCAGCTTTGGCCACTGATCTTGATATCATCAATTTTTTAACTAATCAGAATAGTGAGCCGGCATCAGCTCTTCAGAAAACGTTGCTCAAACGACAATCTGTGAAGGCACATGGCAAGAACCACATGAAAGTGGCTTCTCCATCACGTTCCAACTCTGCCTGCGCTTGGACTAGGGGTCACGGGATGAAAGAAACTGCCGACTTTGCAATGAAGTTGCAGTCAGAGATGCAAATGTGGTTTGTCAGTTTCATTGAGAATTCCTTGGATGCAGGCTTTCGGGTGTTCGGCGAACGTGGTGGCGGGAAAGTACTAAATCTTGACGGTGGCTCTGTTACAGCTGTTTTGTCGCACTTGAAGCGCGTGAATGATTGGTTGGATCGCGCGGTGCCTAAAAGCGACGAGTTTCTTATGGAAAAGATTGAGCAACTGAAGCGGAAGATATACGGTTTTGTCATCCAGCATGTTGGTACAACCTTTGACAACTGCATGTCGGCTGCTTCGTCTTGAATTTCTGGATGACCTGATTAAATATTTGTTGAGTATATTACATCTGTTCTTTCATCCTGTTTAGCATTTTTGTTTTGACCCCACGATCTTCTTGCAACTAGCAAGCTTGGATCATTCAAAGCTCATAAGGCTTGCATTTTACCCTGCTTAATATTTGTCAAGTACAACCTATTTCATTGTCTTGTGGAGTAATCTATCAACCTGGTCTTCATCATCTTCTCGGCATTTGGTGGCCGATTTATTATGTTACTATCCCGCCTCGCGAACTCAACGTAGAAAAAGAAGAAAATTATTCACTGTCATCTCAATTCAAGTTTCTGAGTCTTGTGCTAATATTATTCAATTTCAAATCAAAAGAGCCTAACAAAAAATGCTCGAGAACAGTTACTGGAGGAATCCAAACCACGGGTCATGTCGTCGGTACAACCTGAATCGATCCCACAACATCTGTGAGAACTAGACAAGAATCAAGAAACTGTACCGGTGGCTAAATTAGCTAATGGGTTTAATACAATGGCTTTACTAGATCATCGAATCACCACCGGAGAGCGACAACAATGATCAAAAGAGGTGGGAGAGGACGACCACCGTAGCCGCCTTGGTTCCACAGTACGTTCGGCGTGCAGGTCCGCCGAGTCCGGCACGGCACCATCTCTGCCGGAGTGCAGACGAACCTCGGGAGAGGTCTTTGTGGGACGGGCGAGGTTGGGACCCCTTTCGATCTGTCTTGGCCATTGTTAGTACCCGATTTTTTTATTTTTGGGTAAAGAGCGGTTTTCTCTTTTTGCCAACATTATTGATAGACGGGAGCTTACTGATGCCGTGTTTAAAGTTGCAGTTCAAACAGAAGAAATTGTGTGTAATTCCTTATTATTATGCAGGAAATACATGTAAACTCATCTCTAGGAGATGAGACTCACATGACACAAGAAGATTACAAATGCACCAACATAAATTTAGGAACATTTTCCCGATAACCTGCCACTACTTCATGTGAATGTAATGTTGGCTAGGGGTGATCGATTCCTACCCTGAAATTTGGAACTGAACAAAATATGGTTGATTCTCAATTTGTGGAACCAGGGAATCAGCTCACTCGGTCCTAAAAACCGGCACTGTCGGTCTAGTTCAGTTTAAAGGCCAATCCCGAAATCGGTGATTTCTTCTTTAAGTGGGAGTTTTCCAATATTAAAAGGAAAAAAATAATTTGCTGATCAAGATTTGCTTCATAATAAAAAATAAAAAAAATTAAGAAATTTAGGCCGGTGCATCAGTCCAATCCAGACAGTCTGGTCGGTTCGGTTCTCTATGTGGAATCGGTTCGGTTCGCTATGTGGAACCGAAAATTGTCTAGACCAGTCTGCTCAATCAGATTAGGTCCGGTCCGGTTCCGAACTGAATTGGCATAGATGCATACCCCTGATGTTGGCGGACGTTGGAAATAACTGACGTTTTCTTTTATGTCATTAAAGATCCTCACCTGAGAAAGTGGGGCGAAAACCTAGGCATGGCATCAAAATGTCCGCTCATCCTCCATCTGTACATCGATTCTCCACACCCCTTCGCGGTAACAAAAACTCTTCAATGAATCTGGTGCATGAGATGGGCTCAATGCAAGGCCAAAGCATTTTTTTTTTTATTACAACACATGACAATAACACAGGTAACAAGTCAATCGAAACTTTAGAAATTCAAATATTTTAGTGCAACACGAAATGACAAGCATAGCACGTGATTAATCCGATTGATTGGTTGCGATAAGTATTGAATTTATGATGGCAATTGTAATTAGCACTTGCCTAAGTAGCTGGATTTCATAAATCCGCGTCAATTGGACGCCTTTTTTTTTTCCCTCGAAATACCCCGTGGAGCGGGACTTTTCTCTAACACCTCCTAAAATGAGTCACACCGTGTTCCAATTGACCTACCTCATTACCGGCGCTGAAGACCAATGTCCGACGAGCGCACGACCATCACGTGGCCATTTCCAACCGTTGGGCAAGGGCAATTTTTATCCCCCGAAAAACCGATTTTTCCAATTAAAACCTGCTAAAAGCACGAATCATTCTAGACATATCTACTATCTAACGGCGAAAGTATAACTTATTTCTAAATTCCTTACAACTATAGAAGATTTAATTCGCCCAAAATAAAGTAGACCCCCTTCTCTTCTATAGTCTCTCTCCATAGGGGAAAGAGAGAGAGAAAGGAAACGTCCTTCTTTTAACTTTAATGCAAGATTTCCCAGGAAATTTCTTAATTAATTTTTTTTTGACAACTTAAGGAACCCCGCACGGCCAACAGTTGGGGAGTAAACCCTGAGGGCGACACGTACTAGTCACCATACGCGTGCCACCGATTTCTTAATTAATTCTTGATTACATCTTTATGTAATTTATCTCTTTTTCACCATTTAATGTATAAGAATAAAGTGCCATGAAATGCGAAAAACTTTTTAAAAAATATCTGATCCGTAATTAATTAATTTCCGGTGTTCGTGTATGTAATATATATCGGTCGCGAAAAACATTTCAGAGAGCTTTCGTCTCTCTCTCTCTCTCTCTCTCCCTGCCTGCACGTGGATCGCCGATGGCGGGAAGAATCAACCGGGGGACGATGATGCTCTGGTCCTGAGCAACACCAACGTCTTCGCAGCTCTCAGCAGCTTGAAGAAGAAGAAGAAGAAGAAGAAGATGAAGACGACGGCGACGAAGAAGAGCGATGGAGAGGCCTCCAGGGGAGCTCAGGAGCAGGTCTTCTGGGCTCCCGTGCCTCTCAATGCGAAGTCGTGGGCCGACGTCGTCGACGACGATGACGACTACTACGTAGCTGCCGTGCCGCCGGAGCGCGCTTGGAGCCGACCCGGCGAGCCGAAGGCGGAGGACGAGAGCGAGTCCGAGGCTTCTCTTGAGGAGGTCGGGTTGCTTGGTTTCATGTACATTGGTGCTGTCGATATGTGTAACTTAACGTCTTCTCCTTTACTTCGTTTGTTTGATTATCTCGACAGTGATAATGTTATTGGGTTCGCGTGTTATTATCAGAATTCCGCGAGGTGTTGCGTTTGTGGTAAACATTACTGTTTGACGTTAAGCTTGGTGATAGGAAACTTCCCTTTTTGGTTTTTCTCCCCATTTTGGCATTACATGTTTTAGATGGCCTCAAGCGGAGTGGAGAGTATCATCAATTGCTCCTTTTCTTTGGTTGCTGGAATATTTGTTTACCCTTTAAGATTCTAGTGCAGTGTAATGGGAAACTTTCTTGTGTTGATCACATAGATGCTACTGAGTTGAATGTTCGGAAGGCCTTGATATTAAATTATCAAATAGCAATGATGTTTTTATGTTTCGCATATAAAAAAAGAAACTATGAATCTTTTCTTCAGTAGCATCCTTTTTACCAGCAATCTCTGTGTGTGTGTGTAAAAGAAGATAGTGGAATCTTAGTAGGAGAAGGGACTGAAGAGGAAAGAGAATGCAGTGGAATTGCCAACACCTGTATTTAATATTGATGTGACTATCTTCTTACTTGTTCTGTTCCTTTGGACATTTTTGACTCATGATGGGTCAATGTAAAATTTGAAGAATGTACTCTGCGTAAGCATATATAGGCTTTTCGAGTTCTTTATGGAAGTAGAGGGATGGCATTGCTAGGAGCTTCAGCTTTTAAAGTTTAGCATGTGGGGTTAAGAGTTTCTTATTTGTTAAATTATCCTTTGACATCATTGACCTGCCTTTGAGTTCACCTCTAAATAGTGAGCTCCCTGTTTGATTGATGACTTCCTTTGATATCTTGAAACACGCTTACTGTTCAATGGTTCTGTGGCATTGTTGAACAAATCTGGATTTCTTGTCGAGTGTGTGCATTTTGCACTTCTCTGACTTTTGTCAGGTCAGAGGGCCACCTCCTTCATGTGGTGTGTGTTGATCTGCAATTTCTTGTGGAGCTGCAATTTTGGAACTCAAATCCTGAATGTAGGTGATTTAAGAGCGTGCAGGTTACAAATGATCTTTGAACCATATTTGCTGAAGAAACCTCTAATATGATTCTTATGCATAGAGCAATGACGTGCTGAATTAATGATTTTGTTTTGCTAATCCCCTTTGAGTTGCATTTTATATTCGTTCGCACCCTTAATCCTTGCCTTTCTACCATTGTTGTCACTAGTGGTTGCAAATTAATTAAATCTGACTGTGTTACCGTAAAAAGTTGTGATCCCTGTCGATAGCATTCCAGAAAATGCAATCCACAGTACCTAAACTTTGGGACCTAAAACTTGGAATTAATGTCTTAACTTGCAATCAAAACAAAGCTCAACTAATTAATCATTATGATGTAACTTTTCCTTCTTAAAAGAGCTGTCCTCAGTGAAGAGCTTTTTCTTGACATATTTCTTTGAAATCAACTCGAGCGGTTGAGACTAATTTAATCAATGCAATCTTCAACAGTTCAGGTAACTGCTTAGTCTATAAGTATGGTAGGACGTCTGCAGTTTCAGCTGTTTAATTGAAGGATGTTATGCTGTTCATGTGTTATTATGTCATCATTTCTCTTCCTTCCCATTGTGTCATCTTAGAATCTGATAAATGTTCAGTTTTCATTTTTTGAGTTTTGTTATCCACTAAAATATCACCCCTATGCCGTGAGGGACCAAAATAGGTTCCTGGAGGCCATATGTCCATATTTGATAATTATAGTGAGCCGCTCTTGTATGTCGTGATGCCATTTGAAAACTTTCCTCTTTTGACCTTAGGAAAGTGAGAACGGTGATGGTCTTGTTGAAGTAGGCGATGAAGGCATGGAAGAAATTGAAAATGAACCTGAGTTTGCTGTGGACAGAGAACCTGTTACAAAGATGCCTATTGAAGCTCCTTCTGCTTTTAAAGAGACTGAAAGGCAGCTTTCCAAGAAGGAACTGAAGAAAAAAGGGCTTGAAGAACTTGAAGCTGTTCTTGCTGAGTTTGGTTATATGAACAGAGAGAAAAGCAGCCAAGATGAAACACAAGGTAATTTATAGTTCCTCTCTAGCATGGCATTGTCTTAGACTTTACTCTGTCAGCCTTGCTCTTCTTTTGGGCCAAATGTCAACATTCTTTTAAGACTGATATATTATAGAACTTTTGAATGATGCCCCCTTTTATTCAAAATCACATTCCATCACCTCGTACTTGTGCATTGCTAGTTGATACTTTTCAGTCTAGAGTATGATGCTATTCGTTTCCACTTGTTGCACCCAGTTTTCGCCGTCAGTTCCTGTGAAGAAATTGTAAGGTTCTTTTTCTCCCACGGGCAATAACTTGGACTTTCTACTGGATAGTAATTGCTCTTTTTTCAATCCTAATCTCCCGTCGTTTCTTTTTTAAAGTTCTCTGTGTTGTTATAGATTAAAATGAGAGCAAATCCCTTGTTCTGTTTATTTCCTGCTGAATACTTGAGGATATGCTACAGGATACTTTGATTATCAACAAGTGGAATACTGGCATTCACTGTATTGTATGGATTCCTCGCTTCTCATCTGTTCACTATTGTTTTAAATGTGTCGTGTATGTAAGAGGAAAACTGAGCATTCTACTGCTTCAAGTCCACATGCAGGACTAATTTGATTTTCTCTTCCTGATTTTCCCTTTGTGGGAGGAGTTCATTGTCATGTTTATCCTTGCAGATGATGCACAGATGCAAAAACCAGTGGATTCCAATAGAGAAGTGGATAAGAAAGGGAATGCTCCTGGCGAAAGCAAAACAATGAAGAAGAAAAAGAAGAAGGACAAGGCTTTGAAAAAGACTAAAGAAGTGCAAGAGCCACTTGGTGGCACAGAAGTTGGAGCTAGAACAGATGAAACTACTGAGACCAAGAACTTCGAAGATAATTCTACCATTGACATAAAACAGCGGCTTAAGAAACTGGCATCCACGAAAAAGAAAAAATCTAGCAAAGAGATGGATTCTGCTGCCAGGAGGGCGGCTGTGGAGGCTGCTGCAAGGAGTGCAAAGCTTGCCTCGGCAAAGAAAAAGGAGAAGAAACACTATAATCAGCATCCAGCGCCGTGAACTGAAAAAACTTTTTTCCTGCCTTTTTATCTTTGTTATGCATGAGCATGAACTTTATCTTGTTCATTGTTGGATAGAAAGTAAAAAATAGTGGGAATCGGTGATATGAAAATGGTTTTGAACAAGACAGATGGTTTTTCTTGATGGAAAGATGACAAAAATGTTTCTCCACAATCGTTTTCTCTATTCCCTAGCCGTGATTTCCTTCTCCATGGAGCATAAACACAATGCAACTCGGCGGGTTCTAAATGTTGATGTCGGAGTCGTTGGAGATTGAGAAGGAAAGTCAAATGCAACAATGGATTGCTCAACTCCTAAGGAATCTCCCTTAGGATATATGGCATATAACTCACCACTCAATAAATTCGCCAAACAGATACAAAGTTTTGAAGATACTCTAATTCAAGATATCAAATCGGAAATTTTATTAACCAAAACACTCCAACCCTTTTTGAGGCCCTAGAGAGGTTTATATAAACTCAATTTGGAACTGCCCTCTAAGTTAGGCCAATTACAAGACGCCTAGTCTTTTATTTTCCAAGACAAGACCCACATTCTCTAGAAAAATCATACATAAAAGATTGACTCTTGACAAGACGACTCTGGGAATAAATTACAATACATAGGACCCAAAAAAATCATAGAAACTGTAAAAGACTCATTCTAGGGTAAAACTGAAAAACACTTATTAATTTGACTATAACTTTCTCGAGAAGACTTCAAATTGCATGAAACTTGTTGCATTAGAAACTAGACAATTTACAACCACGTATCAAAAGCAGAGAAAAAATTACCCTTAAAGTGCTGCTAGCAGAGTCAAACTTAGCCTGCAAGCAATTCGCATTAACTATTGGATAAGGTTCAATCTTCTCAAGACGTTCCTTCATTGTATGTGCCTAGAGCGTTGAGCCATTGCCAAAGAGGAAAGTGTGGTGAGAACTGGGGCGGTTGTTGTCATTCCCAAGAGGAAAGTTTGTTGCTTTGGTTGCTTAGGTATGAACTAGGGTGGTTGTCATTATTCTCTTCATTTGTCCTGTCACAGTGTGCATCATATGGTTTAAATTCTATGTTCTGCCGATTCTGAAAAGAATGTTGAGATGTGCACATTGTATCCACCGAGCGAAGAACAAAGGAAAGAAGAAAGAAACAAAAGATAGACAGAATGTGTCTACGTAATACTGCCCAGAGTACTTTGTAATTCCACACTTCTCTACAGTGTGATTGAATCTTGAGTTAGGTTCAATCTGGCTCTGTTCTAGTTCAACACTCGTTCTCCAAACAGGAGAGTAGGCAAACAGAATTTAAGCTGCCAAACCTCAACAGACCTCCCTTCATGCACTCACCATGTTTGTGACCTCCTATTAACCTTCAGCTGAAACCGTCTTGCAAGCAGTCATCCTTGCTCTCAGATAGAAAAAGGAAAAAAAGGGGGAAATGAAAGGTAATGCACCACTCTTAACGCTATTTTCGGCAAAATATGTAGAAGCCCCGTTGATATAGTTCCACAACCTTTGTCTTTCCTGGAATTTTGATCTTTATATGCTACAAATGCCACTTCTTGCTAGTGCCCCTATCACCATTCTCTCTCATGGCTCCTTTGGTGCAAGAAGTCCATTTCCCTCAGCTTCACATTCCGATCATGATCGACCGGAAATTCCCAGTATTACCAGCAGGGTCTATTCCTGCTTCAGCCGGTGACAGCCTTTACCTCTCCAACCTGGATGATATGATTGGAGCGCGTGTTTTCACCCCAACAGTTTATTTTTATGGATCAAACTCACTGACATCTGAATCAAGATCTCTCGCAGATGTTCTACATGATGCATTAGCTGCTGTTCTCGTTCCTTACTACCCTTTATCAGGTAGGATGAGAGAAACCGAGAACGGAAAGCTAGAAATCTTCTTCGGAGCAGGTCAAGGGGCTCTCATGGTGGAGGCTCACTCCGAAATGGTCTTAGCTGATCTAGGAGACCTAACCGTGCCCAACCCAGGTTGGGAGCCTCTGGTTTACCGGTTTCCAAATGAGGAGCCGTATAAAATCCTCGACATGCCATTACTTATAGCTCAGGTGACCATGTTTAGTTGCGGTGGCTTTAGCCTTGGCCTAAGGCTCTGCCACTGCATCTGCGATGGGCTCGGAGCCATGCAACTTCTGCGTGCGTGGGCCACCACGGCAAAGTCAGGAACTCTGGTTATAGATCCTGAGCCATGTTGGGACCGAGAAATATTCCGGCCTCAGTATCCGCCAGTGGTGAAATTCCCACACACTGAGTTCAGTAGGATCGATGATGGATCGAGCCTCACGAAGTCCTTATGGATAGCCAAGCCGGTGCAGAGGTGTTACAAAATCAGCCCGGAGTTCCAAGCCAGGGTCAAGACCCAAGCTAAAGATGAAGCGTTCCCATGTACCACTTTTGATGCTATGGCTGCTCATATCTGGAGATCATGGGTGAAAGCACTAGATGTAAAACCGCGAGACTACCAACTCAGGCTTACATTTTCTGTCAACGCTCGCCAGAAGCTCAAGAATCCGCCATTGAAGAGCGGGTTTTATGGTAATGCTGTTTGCGTGGCATGTGCAGTGAGCTCCGTGTCGGAGCTTATTGACGGGAGTCTCTCAAGCACGACTTCCTTGGTTCATGAAGCGCGGCTCAGCGTTTCGGAGGAGTATCTGAGATCTACGATCGATTATGTTGAAGTTCACAGGCCTACGAGGCTTGAGTTCGGTGGAAAGTTGACTATTACGCAGTGGACTAGGTTTTCCATTTATGAGTCGGCAGACTTTGGCTGGGGAAGGCCAATTTACGCTGGACCGATAGACCTGACCCCGACACCGCAAGTTTGTATTTTGCTTCCAGGAGGGGAATCTGATCCCAGTGGCACGATGGTCGTGTGCATTTGCTTGCCTAAGTCAGCGAGTGAAAAATTTAAAGAGCTTTTTAGTCTGATAGATTGAAGTCATGAATGAAAAGCAGTAAGGCTAATAGCTGAAAATGGTTCACTTTTACTTCGTCAGGTTTCCATTCAAATATCGAATTTGACATATCTTTGCTTGTCAATAAAAGCAAGAAAATTTACAGAGATACAGTCTATTTAAGCAAATGAAGATCCATTCACGAATGTTTCAGTATAGAATTTCGTGGAACTTCGGATGCTGTATTGCACCAGTTACATTTGTTTCATCTCTTCTTGAGCGGAAGATCGAGTCTCTCTGATATGAGTAGAAGAAGAACTCAAATCGGCTTGCTTGTCCTTGTTCAAACTCTAACAGACCCTAAAAACTGGCAACTGTCGAACGGCTCGAATTTCGCTAAGCAATGAAATCTGTGAACTCTATTCCTGAATTGATTGAATTCTTGATTAGATATAAGTTCTTGTTTTTCTTTGGCTTAAGTGAATCTAACAGATGATGTACATGCTGTTATATTCTCCTCTTCTTTTTCTCTTTTTACTTCAAGCTTCATAATGGCAGCATCAATAAGATGACTCCCAAGTCTCCCAACTTCTGTCCAACCTCCCTTGTTATATAGTAGAGCTGTCATTCTTCATCTCATAATCTAATTAAAAAGCATGCATTCGTCTTAATAAGTGCTACTTAAATGCAACCGCTATTTTAAAATTAACAAAAAAAAGAAACTAATCCCAGTTAAAATTTGACAAAAAAAAATTGTTTTTAACACCTTGCATCGCACGTGAATTCAGCTAGTGCAAATGTAATTGTTGGATAAGACAAACTTTGGCTAGTAGCAATGAATAATAATTGTTTAAACCTTAAGCGAATACAGAGCACACTAAAGGACATGAACCTTAAGCGAATTCTTTGCTATAACCTTGGCGTAAGCCATCGGGTTAGCGATACCGATAGGAAGAGCTTAGACAACAATCTCGCTCTTGGAGCCCTTCTCCCTCTGGGCTTGCAACGCCGAATCAGACATCGTGGAGGCCAGGCCTGAACTCACTGGCCTCGGGCGACGCCAAGCGACTCCCGACGCCGATTTGCAAGCTAATTTGCAAGCTATAAGAGAGAGGCCAGGGATGCTTGGGACAGAGGGGGGAGAGAGGGAGGCCTTGCCGATCTCACCAGCCTCAAGCGGCCCCGAGATCTGGCGTCGCCCGAGGCTAGGCGGGATGTTGCGAGATGGTCGCAAACTCAGTACTCCCGAGGTTGTGACAACCAAGCCCTAATACAGGAGGGGAGAGAGCGAGCGCGGGGGCTTGCCGATGATTGCAAGCTAGACCGTGGCAACTTGGCAGACCGGTAGCGAAATCGGCAGCACCGGCGCATCAATGGCAGAGGGGGAGGAGAGAGAGGGGGTTGCTAATTGGGGTAAATTTCCTAAATCACAAGGCATTCTAGTCCAAGGGGTAACTCTAGGTAAATGTGGAGGATGCTAAACATAAGAGTATTCCAATCCCCCAACCAAGTACCACAAAAATGCAAAGAATCCGATCGGTTCAATATGATATCACTGGGCCTCAAGTTAGAATTTGTATTTTAAATTGATGGCCCGGAATGAGAGAAAGTACGTTTTTCAGGTTTCCAAACGGTCCGGGGACGACTACCTTTACTTCGAATTTTGAAATTAAAGGCGACAATTACATAGTGGCCTCCAGTTGGAAAAATGGCATTATTCTTTGCTTAGTCAAAAGTTATGCAATGAACTGTGTTTCTTTTGTTCATCGAGGAAAACACATGGCGGCTTTTTTTTTGGGCTCCGTTTATTTCGTGAAAAAATAAATCATTCGAAAAATATTTTCCAAAAAATGATTGTTTGTATCGCTTACAAAATGAATAATTGAAATATTTTCTAAATAATTTATTTTCAGCAAAGCAAACGAAATCTTAATGTTTGTGGACTGGACTCGAGAAATATATGAGTTTTATTTTCAAATTGAAAACTACTATTGTTTTATCGCGTGTAAATACACTGTATGAATACCTTTATTTATAAAGTTTGTGTGACTGTCCACGTTTGCCATACGCTTGATTACTGTACTTCTTTTGGCCAGTGTTTAATTAATGTACTTAATTAGTTTTTGGTAGGATTCCAATGATGAAAGCGGAATTTGTGGTTATATAGACCAACCTCTTTCATCCGTAATATAAATGCTAACCATAGCGGTGTGCCTAGCCTAGAGATCAGAGAAAACAACAGGCAAGTTGGTGATTCTTTTTGGCTGGTTAAAAAAAAAATAATAGTGAAATTGAAGCTGGTTGCGCCATATTAAAGCCAGTTACATGGACAATCAACGGAAAACCTTCTCATTTACATGACTCAATCTAAATCTCCCAGATCATGTGTACTCGATACGGTATGATATCAAGAGATAAGATGTGCCAAACTTGTTTTCCTTTAATTGAGAGGATCTCGATTTTGAAATGAAAGATCATCTTAAATGTGCGTGGAGATTCCTTGTTATTACCCTTTTGGCACTCGCGCCAGTTTTCGAATTTTGATCTAGCTTTGCAGATTAAGATCTCTTTTGCTTAGATTGAGCATCCAAGTCAACCCACGTAATCTCCAAATTATGTAAAGTTTCGACCTTTTCGGTAACATTAGACATGACCCTGGGGCCCCCTCTCGAAAGTGCAGTGATGCTGCTAAAGTGCTAACTGGCTAACACCAACTAAGGGCCGCTTTGGCGTGGCTTAGCTGGAGATGGCATTTAAGTTACAGATGATTCATCAGTACTTCTTCCCAAAAGGAGGAAAAAAAACAAGAAAGAGAAATCGGCAATTATCTTTAATTAACGAATGTTGAAAAAAGACCTAGAAAACGATGTCATATGATTAGAAGAAAATGGATGTTTGATTGATCTGTGATATCACGAGAACTCATCCTTACTCGAGATGTTGGGAATTTTGATTTCAATTCGCTGGACCCTCAACCAAAGAGTCTGCTTCAGCTTAACAGCTTTTACCTAGGGTACCTACTACACAGGGCAATTCCAATCAAGTCGAACCGGGGAGAATTGTCTAAAAAATAATAAATATATTATACGAATATCAATTTAATTTTGAATCTTTTAATTATGTCAATTTAGGCATAAATATTTTGATTGTGCCAATTTAGTTCTAAACCTTTTGATGATTTACCAATATTGTTATCCTGGTCATATATTCAAATAATAGATTTATGACTAAATTGACAAATCTTCAAAAAGTGTATGACAAAATTGATACAAAAAAAGATTTAGCATTGAATTGGTTGTCGTACAATAGGTTTAAGACTTTTTGAACAATTATCTAAGCCAAATTGAGATCCACAAAACACAAACGAGCCAACCAACGTTAAGGTTATGGGTCACTATTCATTAATCATCTCATCTAACATGTAGGTCTATGAAAATATAAACGCATCGTTTGTATCGCC
This sequence comes from Syzygium grande, assembly GCA_024733475.1. NCBI lineage: Eukaryota > Viridiplantae > Streptophyta > Magnoliopsida > Myrtales > Myrtaceae > Syzygium > Syzygium grande. The sequence continues at coordinate 31,716,048 of JAMXDD010000008.1, read as the reverse complement.
GCGAAATTGGTAATTGTTGGAGATATTTAGATATCTTCTTTTGCAATCATAGTTCCGTTCTTTTTCTGTGCATGTACATCCGGCTATGTAAGTTCACATTGCGACCGTTCCTCACGACACGTTCTTAGTCCCCCTCTCATCTCAAACTTGTAACACATAAAAGACATGAACAATGATAGAGTTTCTATAAGGTAGATATGGAAATTCTACATGTTGATGCCATAGGTCGCTCCAATTAGTGTCATGTGCCATCTGGCTGACAACTGCTATGTCGGCTTGAGAATAATTAGAAAGAAGCTCCTTCTTCAATGGACCACATAGCTCACCTTGTCACATCCTGAAACCTACCAAAATGGGGATGACACAACTGTCCTTTCGTCCGAAGGACGCAGTCTGAACCTACAATCAAAGAACGAACTCCCAAAAGTCTTCACAACATCGCTCTCGCTCTATTGGCTACTAACTATTAAACCTGAAAAGATTGGGGAAAGAGAAGGGTGAGCAACCACTTAGTAAGTAGTGCGTATATTTTTTAAGAAGATCGAGCAGTCACTATGCATATACATATAATAATATTGGAAGCTCATACTTCAATCCAAAGATATAATATATATATCAAATCAATTATAAGTTATTTCATTTCAACAAAACTTTACACAATTCAGAAAATCCTCATTTAAATCAATAATATCAAAACAAAAACCAATGGTCCATTTCATTGGCCAAACTTGTCGAAAAACACATGCTAATAGTCTATTCCATTGGCCAATCTCATCGAAAACACATGCAAATGATCTATTCCATTGGTCAATCTCATGCTCAGAAATCTAATTATGATCACGCATAATGCCCATGAAAAGGTGACCAAGATTCCCCCTTGACAAGATCTCCACCTACTATAAGCCAGTAGTTTGGCCTATAAAGATATCCTAGATTAGTATGCACATACCCACAACCCCTCATTGGGTTCACAAAGACACTGAGCATCAAACACTTATCCACAATAATATCATCCACAATCCACAAAGCCAAATCCAGAAATCATTTCATAAGCCATTTCATAAATCACAATATGGTTCTAAAACCATTTCATGATCCATTTCATAAATCACGATATACTTTCCAAACTAATCATATAACCTTTCGTAACTTAGTTTATCCGATAAAAATACTTTTCTGCAAAGCATTTATCATATCATTTCATAAACATAATTCACAAATCGATATGTATAATATTTAATAACATCCTCCATAAAATATTTCTCAAATCATCTTAAAACTTGTTCCATAAACCAATCGCAACATAATACACATTTATTCGTTAACAATATTTTTCTTAAAACCATTTTCAAATCGTTCTCAAGTATTAAAATGTAGTAATTGCCCGATCTAGGATTTTATGTAACAAACATGCTTTAGTAACTCGTATGATACTCAAATCCTTATCACTTTCAAAACATGAATTTACAAACTCAAATAAGAGATAGTATCACTCACCTGAAAATACCTACGATCAAACAACAAAGATTACTCAAACCATCGAACTCGCAATCCTATCAAATAATCGAGAAATAATGTTAAAATCGAGTAAAAAGCTACCTCAACTGCAACTTAGCTAAACTAGGCTTAGATGCTAACATAACGACTAAAAAAGCAGCCACAAATCGCTCATCCAAAGCGATTACTCAAAGCCATTCGCAACGCGGAGCTTGAACGTGAAACTTGATCGCGCCATAACTTCCTCCATCAACCCCCGTTTCAAGCAAGCTTATAGTCAATAGAAAGCCCATTTAGAGAATTACAAGACCCCTGGCTTGGCCGACCTAAAATTGAGCCAAAAAGCGACGAAAATTGGCCTGGAAAGCTGCTGTCGCGTACTATTCACCATGCTCGCTCAACTTCAAAAATTTGTTTCGAGCAAACTGTAAGTCCAAATTGAGATCCGTAAAATCCCACAGCCATATAACACCCTAAACTATCATTTATATATATACATAGCTCAATGACTTAAAAATTAGACTACGCAGCTTCATTTTCACAAAACTCCGAAAATGTGCCTTAATTCCAAAAAATACTCTCATTAAATGAACGTGGGCCACGAGTACTTATCATGTATTGCTATACGAAGTCGAATCGGCTTGGTAAGGCTCCGTGATACAAAACCCTCTTCTTTTTTTCCCTTTCTTTTTCTTCTTCCTCTTTCGTTTCCTCTCTTTTCTTCTTTTCCTCTCTTCCCGTGAAGGCTCTCGGTCTTCCCTCTCTTCCTTTTTAAGGTGCTGAACGTGCCACTTTCTTTCTCTTTTATTTCTCTTCCTTACACACCCAGCTACAATAAATCACGTCCAAGTACAGCAAAATGGTTCAACGAATTCCCAACCTACTTTATTTTTCGTTGGCACCTCGAAATTTTCGGGCGTCTCGATTCAATGAGGATCGCCAAAATTGGTTGAATTTCAACTGTGGATCTTCCTGTGCACCACGAGATCTTTAAAAGCCACCCAACAGTCGGATTTAATGAAACCACGGCTTATTCTTATTTGTTGCATTGATTGTCCATGCCGATCGACCTCGATGTACCGGATGGAAAGTCTTGTCATGTCTCCGCATGTTATCTTGCGACCTTAAGCTTGGTGCAGGCTACAGTCACTTCACAGTATGTACTGTTTTGCGACCTCGAAGGTTACGGCCTACCGATGTTTGGACATGTCTCTAGAAGATTGCCTTCTCTCTTCCCGAATCCACGTTGCAGAAAGCTGATTTAGTTGCAGAATGTGAGGAAGAACGAACTTCATCACATACGCGTACATGCATGTCAACGTTCGCGTACATGCATGTCCATGCTGAGTTTAGGTCTATTGATAAAGTGGGGTCAACTCAGGGATCGTCTTCTTCTACGTCTAGAACATGTCGCTGTGACATTATTATCAGAAAGAGATTATTCTTCAGGAGCAGATCAGAGCGTATATGTATGTATTTAAACCAGAGACTGATCGATCTTTCTTGTGTTCAAGGTCAAAGCAGAGATGTCAAGTGAACAGAGCAGGTACGTTTTGTTTTGTATTCGTCATTGTCGCGACCTTCCTGTAACTGACCCAAATAGAGTAGATGATTATGACTGCATACGTATACGTACATCATCGGCTCGAATATTTCATTTATAGGCGCCAACAAATACACAAATTTTGGTCGGCCACAGGAGAAATACACAAGGCCTGTGTCTTTTCAGGGTTGTAGCAAGAAAGGTTATAGACGTCATATATACGGTGCATTTGTTTCGTAAAAAATGAATGATTTGAAAAATATTTTCTTAAAAAATGATCGTTTATATCATTTACAAAAATGATCAAATAGAAAATTATTTCATTCTCCACAAAAATATCTAGACATAAATTATCGTCTATAATGAAACATTATTCATTGGATAATTATTTTAAGTACTGGAAGTGATTATTTTTAGTAAAATATTTTCCATGTCATTCATTTTCTGTGAATTAATGGAGCCATAAATTTGTAGTATCTTGTTCATTTCTCGCGTATTTTTCGTGATGTTAAAACTCATGCATGTGATATGTATGCATACTTACACGAAAAGCATGGGAGTATCATTTCAGTAAGAAACAACCTCCAAGTCCCATAAATCGATTGAGTCCATGGTTTTTGCTTATGCAAGTGAACCCGACTCAAGCAATTTGTATGCAATTTGTGGGATTTGAATAGGTGGCTCCCAATTCTTGAGTTGGAAATCCCCCCAATAACGTAACCAACTGCATCGACCTTGAGAGCATATATGCTACAAATTTAAGTAATAATTTCTCATAATGTCGTGGATTCATTCTCATGATTTGTATGGTGTTTTTCATTTTCAAAGTTCTGGCTAATGTCAAATTTAATCTAATAAGAATCCGTTGCGAGTTGGGACTTGTATGTATTGAGTTCGGCAAATTGGATTTTTTTAAAAAAATTTCCTACCCTTATAATTAGAGTTCGGCTGACTTTTTCAAGACTTGATTTCCCGATGAAAAGGAAATGGTTTGCCGGCGACTCATAAGTAAAATGAAAGAATTTTCCACAGAAGGACGATCGATGCATGTGGACGTTTGACAAAAGAACTACTATATTTGCATGCATGTCACGTTGTAAGTTTTCCTTACCTACTTGAATGTCCCTTGCGTGGGCGGTGAGTACATCAATTGTGACGAAAATTAAATAAGGCTACATATACCCATGTCATGTTTTTCTCCGTCCTTAATTGCATGAAATTTACTCCAACCATTCTTTTTGTTGGCAGATTTTAGATTTGCATATGAGTGACGCCCACCGATTTATAATTCACTAATAAACCGTGGTTGGAGGAAATTTTTCTTTGACTTTCTTTCGAGGGGAGAGAGAGAAAAAGAGAGGAGAGAGGAGAGTGGTGATTGAAGATAGCAAGTGCCGATAGAGCTAGTGGTGGTCACTACAAGCAGAAGGACGACGCTGGCGGGTGGTGGGTGGAGGATGGTAGCGGTTCGACAAGGTGATGGGAGAATCGGTTGTTGTTGGGGTTGTGAATGAGAAAAGACGAGATAAGTAGGATGATTCGAGATTATATGTTTTTGAGGAGCTGATTTATCAAATTGAATCCAAACCCATCATTCTAAGCATGTCGATGTGTAATCCATTCAAGGGGAGTTAGTTGAGTAGTACAATATCTCCCGTAATTTAATGGGGAGGATCTCCATCCAATCGTACACATGAATAGGAGAGGTTAGCAACTAGATACTCTATATAGAGCTGTGAAACATATTGAAACCCACAAGTGGGAGAGCTAGTAAAATGATAAATTAAGTAAACATTCACTCCTAAGGTCAACACACCACCTTTGCATTCATTTTGGGATTTGCCCACCGGCATACAATAGTACATGATAGCCACTTCTTGAGCCTATGTAAGTCTAAAGTAACATATGTTCTAGCAAAAAAAAAAAAAAAAAAAAAAAAGACGGGAATGTATGGTGAATTTAACTTTAGGGTTAATATCACGTAAAACACCAAACTAGTATACCTGTGATAATTTTACCACAAATTAATTTTTTGATCACAAAAAATCCAAAACTGGTACACCTGTGATAATTTTATTCCAAACTAATATTTTGACCACTAAAAACCTCAAACTGTTACATTTGTGACAAATTTACTCTTTGTTATTTTCCGTTAAATTATATTAATATCATAAAAAATCACAAACTGATGCACCTATGATAAACGGAGGGTAAAACATAAAACTGTCACATCGTTCAACTACCGCATGTCATTTAACAAAGCAATTTGATTGTAAAATTTAACGGAAATAAACTGAGGGTAAATTTATTACAGATGTACAGTTTAGAATTTTTTGTGGTAAAAAAATTAGTTTGAGGTAAAATTATTACTGATATACCAGTTTGGGGTTTTTCGTGATATTAACCCTCAATTTTATAGGCCATGCAATCTTGTGAAATTGCATGGGCAGACTTTAAAAATCCTATTTGCCTAGTGTGATTATGTGCTATTGAGGGTCAACATCAACGAGAGCATTACATTAATCTTATAGGTCATATGGCGGGAGGGAACAAAGTAAAGTGATTATTATAAATAAAGCCCTTTTTACAAGACTCGTTATTTGAATACTCCCTTTGGGGAATAATATTATATATATGTACCCACGAGAGTGAGCACTTATATTCGTAAAGAAGTAAATGGCGGGGTTGACAAAATTGACATGATCTTATCCAACATTTGACACAAAAGATCTTATTAATATCAAATCTCGTTTATTTGACAGAGATTATATAATTTTGTCGTGTGACTACGCAACTTTATATATAATGAGCCACCTTCCGAACGCTACGAGGGACGTGGTCTGGAACGGCACCCACAAGATACTTCCAAAAAAGCATATAAGACACATCAAACTAATGTAGCACCCTCCCCGCATCATCTGATCATTTTCTTGATGCAACCTTACTACAGAATTCACCCGAAAGGAAACAAAAAAAAGAGAAGAGGGAAACAAGAAGAGAATAGGGACGTCAATTCAGTGAGTCTCTGGCTACAGATGTCAGGGTAAATTCTGTGGGTGTTTCAGCGGGGCCTTTGCTGACAGAAAGAGCACAGAGGAAGTTGTCTGGTCTGATCACAAGCTGAACTGGGATCCCTTAAAGACGATGCAGTACAAGGAAATTTAGGTCGTGAGCAGAGGGCAGAGGATGGCCCCCACGAAAGGGGCGATTTGATTGCCGCCGTTGCCTTGGAATTTATGGGCGCCTCATGGTTCGAGAGATCATCTTCGTTGAGCTTCCTGACTGTTTCTTAACCTTTTCGTCCTTTCTTAAAAGACCCACTTGCCCCCAAGTATACACAGGCTTTGAACTGTTTGATCGACTACCAGGACGAGCTTTTCCTACATTAATGTTGTTAATCTCACAACAACTTGCTTTAGAACAAATTAGTTGGGGTAACCCAAATCTTTATAATTGATATTGTTGACCTAATAATAGCCCAAATCGATAATGATGCCTATTACAAGCACACAATTACCATTATTACTCTCTATGTTGTTAGACTTGTTTGTTTAATCTTGATTCTTATGGTGTTTGGATGCCCTATGCTTTTTGGATGTTGAAAAGGGTTTGGATGGGGTTGAGACTGACCTCATTCACTATCGAAATGTTCAATTCAATATGCCAACGAAGCGCGAGTTACCTACTAAATAATCCTGTCACTGCATTCTTATTGGATGCGATTGAGAAACCTCGAGGCCAACAACACACATAAGTCCAAGCCCGACCTTTCTAGATTAACCTAGGTTTTCCGAGACTAGTAAACTATGGTCTCAAATCCTATAAGCCAAGTCTTGGACGACTCAACTGATTGGGATGTCCGATGCTTATTGGGACGCTTGATGCTTGCTTGTATTGGTGTATGTGGAGTAAGTTATCTGAACGCGGTTTCACATGATTAAGTAACCCCTTCGGATTTGTATCAGGAGGACTAACATGGCGTGTGTTGCAGCGTGAAGTTGATGAGTTTCGTCATTCACCAACTTCTACTTGTTAAATAATGAATGATAATGAGCTATGACCAACCGCTTCCATCATATAACAGCCTTTCTCATTAAGCACACATGGGGAAGCACATGCCCAGTTGCTCAAAACTTGTTGAAAAGGTTTAGCGCCATCACTGTTCATTCTCATCCATAGTCGCCCTTTCAAAACATCAATCATTTCTCTGTTAAATCGTAGCTTCTGACAAACTGAGACATCTTGGCTCGCAATGATACAAGCTGCACCATAATAATAAAACCCTATTTAGGCAAAGAAAAGAGGCCAGAGATCGAGAATAATTATCAATCACATAAAATTCCTTCCTCGAACTCTTCACAAGTACACTTCGTAACAATTTTTGTGTACGCTGTCTTTGGCTGTTTTTTCAATATCTTGTTGACATTGATGGCTCGAAGAACATGAAGAGACGTGTGTGAACCAATGCTGGGAAGACACCCCACGTAGCAAGATCATGTTGGATCGCCAAAGGAAGTCAGAATTCGTTTGTGAGCTAGGGATGGCAACACTAATCTGGACGGTAGCTAATTTTAAGGAGCCCATGAAGAAAATCGATGGCGATGGACTCTAACGTGTACTGCACAAAGTCCATGCAAATGAAACAGTTGAGCTACTTTTTGTTTAATGCGGGATCTCCATACTGCGGTTCAAAATTTATCAATTTAATATTTACTTTGCTTCTCTTCCCAGGCTCCTGAATTTTCCATTGACAAAGCAAAGCCGACAACATATGAAATTAAGAAAAAAAGACACAAAAATTTGAACTATGCCCACCATGACACAATTATCGCCAACTTTTTAATCATGCATAAAAAATCTCAAACTATACCTACCGTGACACATTTATCCTAATCTTTTTCTTATAACATAAAAAACCCCCAAACTTGTATTTATGCTACACATTTACCTGTTGTCAATGTTCCTTCATATGATTTTTCAGCAAAAATAATGTTGCTTTTATTTCACTTAAGTTACGTGGGCACCGTGTCAACACTGTTTGTTTTCTGACGTACATGTATGTAAATTTCATAATGGTTCTCATTGATGAAATTTTGACTGTGATAGGTTCAAGTTTGAGATTTTTAATGTCACAGAAATTTTTTTTAGAGTAAATATGTCACAGTATGCACAATTTAAGATTTATAATAATTTTTTTTCCTAAAATCAATATATAAGAGAAAACAGGAGAAAAAGCTATAAAAGATTTTGGATGTGGGGTTTGATTCAGATGGCTTGTGTTGTTCATGGATGTGGACGGAAGGATAGTTATAATCATGCACCTAACACCTTTAAACATTCATGGGATAAATAGTACCACTGATAATTGACATGCATATTTACATAACTTGGGTTTTATTCAAGATTATTATTCTCAAAACATTAGCATAAGGAAATTAGATATAGCAAATATGTTTATTAACGTATATTACTTAATAAACTCGGAATACGGTAAATTAAATCTGTTTTGAATAACAATTTCAGGATTTTTTTTTGGATACTGGAGAAAGAAATTGATACTTGAATTCCTATTCTACGCTGTTTGTGAAATTCTAAGCTTAGTTAATTAAAGATGTTATTTAGACAACCCTTTCTGCACAATTTAAGAAAACCACGTATTATTCTAAAACCAAGTTCCATCCGCATGCACATCAAACGTAGTTGCACGAAAAATCAAGATTTCAATCGTAGACGTGGATAATCAATTTCATTCATCTTTCAGATGCATTTGATGATTTGCCTCGAAGAGAAAAAAAGTTTACAATGCTTCGATTTTTCCATTCCAACATCATCGTACCAACATGCATGTCAATTTCAACACCAATATTAATGCATGATTTGGACATAACCTTTTACGTGTCCAACGGCTTTTTAAATCTCCACGAATGGTGCTCGCGCAAAAGTCAAGAGCAATTTACTTGCAGCTGCTTTCCTCTCATCCTTGAAGTCATCACCTTTGCCTGCTTGCTTTAATTTTTAAAAGCTATAATGTTTATACTTGTCTATAAGTCATCACCAAACTCTGAGAATTCCTAAACCTGTTTGCTTATATGCCATTTTTTTCAGCTGGATTTCATCGAAAATTAAAAAGTTCAGTGCAAGCTAGACAAATATATAAATACATATTTTTTTAGTCACCGACTATGGTTTATCTTTTTTTTTTTCTAAAACAAACCTTCCATTGTATTAAAGAAGTTCAAATATTACATAGAGAAACTGGAGCCTACATCAACATGATAAATTAAATACTACAAAAAAACAGTATTTTTGGCACGAAATTTCCAACAAAAAATTTAAAATTCCTGGCAAAACGAATTTCCAACGAAATTTGTGACGAACAAAAATTCGTTGGTAATTCGTCGTCGCAAATTTTTGTGACAAAAAATTTCAATTTTCGTTGATAATTTGCGACGAAAACAAAGTTGTGGCAAAATTCATGGGAAATTTCCCACGAATTTTACCACGAAATTCAAATTTTCGACATAGGCGGCTTTTTTTAATTTCGTGGCAAAATTCGTGAGAAATTTCCCACGAATTTTGCCACGAAATTAAAAAACCTGGTATTTTGCTACGAACAAAAAAATTCGTCGGAAATTTTTTTTTTTTGCAAATTTTGGCGACGAAAATTTGAATTTTCGTTGGTAAATTTGAATTTTCGTTGTTAAATTTGAATTTTCGCCAGAATCGCGGTTGCGACCCCCCTGCCGGAATCGTGGCCGCGACCCTCCCCCCCTTCATAGTAGGCACAGTTTTAAGATTTATGATAATTTTTTTCCCTAAAATCAATATATAAGAGAAAACAGGAAAAAAAGTTATAAAAGATTTTGGATGCGGGGTTTGATTCAGATGGCTTGTGTTGTTCATGGATGTGGACGGAAGGATAGTTATAATCATGCACCTAACACCTTTAAACATTCATGGGATAAATAGTACCACTGATAATGGAAATGTTTTTTTAGGGGGGACCGGTCGGCTGGAGGAGGACGGAAATTTCAAATTTAAGGCACGGGCAGCATTTTTTCAATTTCGTGACAAAATTCGTGGGAAATTGAAATACCCAGTATGTTGGCTTTTTTTTTTTTTAAATTCATGGCAAAATTCGTGAGAAATTTCTCACGAATTTTGCCACAAAAATAGTACATAGTGCAATAATTGCCCGGAAACTTTAAATTAGGTGGCAAAATTAAATCGAGAAATTTAAACAAATTTTTTGCGAATTTAAGAAAGATGCCAACATATTGCATATTTAAATTCGTGTGACAAAATTTGTTGGAAATTTAAATATCGCGGTATGTTGATTCAAATAATTTTCTTGGCGAATTTAAAAAGCCTCCAACATACAGGGTGTTTTGAATTTCGTGGCAAAATTCGTGGGATTCCCACGAATTTTGCCACGAAAATGAAATACCCAGTATGTTGGCAGCTTTTTTTAAATTCGTGGCAAAATTCGTGAGAAATTTGCCACGAAAATTGTACATAGTGCAATAATTACCCAAAAACTTTAAATTTGTGACAAAATTCGTCGGAAATTTCCAACGAATTTTGCCATGAATAAATTTCTGTGCCAAAATTCGTCAGAAATTAGCGTCGTCGACAAAATTCGTCGAAAATTAGCGACGAAAAGTGTTTCGTTGAAAAAATCGTCGGAAATTTGCGACGACAAGTGTTTCGTCACTAATTTCGTCGGAAATTTGCGACGAAAAATTTTTCGTTGCAAATTTCCGACAATTTTAGTTTTCGTTGCAAAAGTCACAAATTTTCAATGAAAACTTTTTTGTCGCAAATTTTCGTGACAAAATCTCAATTTTTTTGTAGTGAAAGAAGACTCTGCTAACACTATATTTTTAACTCTACATGGGAGATCAATAAAAAGGAAAGATGGTGCAGTTTCTAACCGATAAAAGGCTCACGAGCAACAATATTATTTGTTCTACTGGTTCAGTTTAAACTCCATCTAAGGTTGTTGTTAAGTAACAAGCGAGAGTCTGAGACAAAATAATGAATACACCAAGGGCAAAGGCTCCTCGGAAAGAGACAAAATTTGTTTAATTTGATGATTAAATAAAGTAGTTTTGGAATAATGATTGTTCAGCAAATTATGGGAAATAAAAGGAGCCTGGTAATTTGAATTTCTTTGGCCAGATGGACTCTATGCTTGTTCGATGCGTGAGAACATTGCTTGGGAATCGATGGAGCATTATTCTCGAGCTTTTTGACAAATGATAAATAAATGATCGAACGAATCAATTGTTTCCATGATAATTTTCATTTATTTAGTTGCGTTATCTTTTAATTTCATGTAAATAGTAAATAATATAAATAATTCAATCAGACGAATCATTGAGCGATTTTCCTCATTAGTGACATAATATTAGATTTTAACTATATACAAAAACTAGTATAATCATTATCAAATAATTAAATAAAATCGCGATAGTATTTGAGATAATTACATGACGATTATGTGAAATCTCTCGCTTCTTGAAATTTGATTTAAATCTTTCTTGATTTTACAAAGATTTATACTCCCTATTTAGGAAAAAAAAACCTAACGTTCGAATATCATTCCTTTCTCTACTTATATTCTTATATGACTCTGTAGACCCTTTTCTCTTTAATATGTACGAATAAAATATTATAGAATCGTCGATGAGCAAAAAAAATAATTGTGTCACGAGTGGGATTAAGAATCTATCCATATATTCGAGATTGATATGCGGAACAACTAGATTTCAACGCCACTCATAATTAGATCTCAATCCGACATATGGAGAACATGCCTAATTATGCCAAAGATAAACGTAATCTCCATTGCAAAATCGAATAACAAAAAATCGATGTAAGAATATCCCTCAATAGATTTTGGAAGTAATACTAGTAATTAGTGAACAACCCAATTTAAACCCCACATTGTGCTTTGCAAAGAAAAGAAAAGAATCAAATGAAAAAAAAGGGAAAATGGCAAAAGTGGTTTTTAATTTCTCTTTAATGTGCAATGTCGTTCTTGAAAATTATTGATAAATATTCAATTTAGTCTTCGGTTTGTTTAAAGGACAAATCAGACCTTACTTGATGACGCGGATTATGATACGCTAAGCAGGAAAATAAAGAGTTATCATGTCCACCTACTTTGGAAAAGACCAAAAAAAAAAAAAAAAACAATTAAGGGTCTAAATAAGCCCTCTACCTCGACACCGACGGCTCTTCTTTCTGGAAATCAGACCCAATGGACAGATTTCTCGGAGCCTCACGGATGGAGATGGTTCAATGGGGGCCGAGGTTGATGCCGGCGGCCGGAGGGCACGCCACCTAAAATATGGTCCCCCTCCTCGGGTAGGTGAAGACGTCGAGTCCGCGAAGGACGGCATCGAACGTCTCCCTAGAGTCTAGGGACCGGATAGGACATTTAGCAATAGTTACTCGAGGACCACATGACCGAAAGAAACAAAAGCTCGGGAAACTGGCACCGCGCATCTGGCCGAATTTCGGGTACGTTCAGTTGACGTGGCGTGTCCCTTGGATGAAAAGGGAACGTAGTGAAAGGGGAAGGAGAGAACGCACATGAAAACCTTGAAAGGGACGCGGGACGAGGGGGCCATGCATGGGCGAGGGTGTGGGAAGGGGAGGGAGATGGCTATAAATACTTGAAAAGCCGCTCAACAACAGCCCATTGTACATCCACTCCCGATTTGCTGGCCACTCAATCCCGTCTCCCTCTCTCTCTCTCTCTCTCTCTCTCTCTGTCTAGATCTCCTTCATCTTTCTTGGGCTTCGGCGAAATCAAACCTCCCCCATATACATTTATATAGTTTAAAGGGGAAGGAGAGAGACGGAGGCAGAGGCAAACGGCGACCGGAGCCGAATTTGAAAAAAGAGAGAGCCGAAGGAGAGAGACGGAGGCAGAGGGCAGAGAGGCAGAGACGGAGGCAGAGACAGAGAGAGATTTGAAAAAAGCAGAGAGGAAACAGAGAGCTGTGAGGAGGCGCAGGGGAGAGAGAGCAGAGAGAAACAGGGGAGTCGATTCGCTCCAGAAGTAACGGCGGAAAGACGGAGACGGGTCTGCCAGGGGAGGGGAGGAAGAAGAAGAAGAAGAGGACGGGAGGAGGAGGGGTGTTTTCCTCCCTTTAGAGCCCTCCCACCCTGCGGTTCCCTCGTCCCCCCACCTCGCATTTGGGTTCTCTCGTTCCGTCCTCCTTTCGCATGCGCCTGAGCTTGGGTTGAGATCGAGGTACGATCTCTCTCTCTCTCTCTCTCTCTCTCTCGTTCTCGTTCTTCTTCCTCGGGTTTTCTTTCGTCTCGTTTTGTGTTTTGATCTCGAGCGCTTGGGCCGCTCGGGAACCTGAGGTACGGAGATAGCATGTTGCCATTTCGTTGACCGCTCGTTGGTATCAGCGAACTTGGCTTTCGTTTGTTCCCTCTCTCTCTCTCTCTCTCTCTCTGTTTCCTGTTCGTGTTCGGTGCGGAGATGGATGATATGGCGCCGAGCGTACGCCTTCTTCTTCGCTTCGTTTCTTCGGTTTTATCACCGCCTGAATCTGGGCATTTTTTTGTCTTTGTTTTCCGAGGTCATATATTGCATTAGGCACGAAAACTCCGAATTTCCATGTTAGTTTTCCAGGTTTTAAGGCCAGATCTACTCTTGTCTTTGTACTTTTCCCTTTTCTTTTAGCTTTGCAGCATGCCGTATTGCTATTATTTTCCAAAGGTCGTATCTCTGGTCCATGTCTGTAATGTGTTTAAATTTTTTCGCCTTCTTTCTTTTGCTTTGTCGATGCGGGGATTCCATTTTTGCATTTTGCTGGGCACAGTTTTGCAATGGACACAAGTTTGAGATTGAAGCAGCAATTTGGCTGCGTTGTGTGCTTCCTGTGGAAGTATAGAAGATAAGTTTTTTCGAAGAAAATGTCTGTCCGTAACTACGGAAGCTTTACAACTGAGCAGGGATTTTTCCTACTTTCTGAAAGAATGCTGTTTTTAAGGGAATTTGGTCGAACTGTTCTAACCCACAATGCCGAATGATTTGTTTGCGTTAGTCTCAATACATTAACCCATTCTCAAGCCAGAATTTACTGCCTTTTCTAGCGGTTCTCATTTTAATTCTGATACCGGGATTTCACCCACAGATTGAATTGATTCTATGTCTCTCTTTGTCAGTAGAATGTGTTTGGTCGGGACCATCATTTGATTTATTAGTATTGGTTTTGTCAAATCGTCTTAAATTGTAATGGTGATGGCTTTTTTGACCTGTCTTGCAGCGGAACAATGGCTCCTTGTGATACCTTCTGTTGAGGATTTGCTTCATTGGCCCCCATAAATTATTCTGCTCTCGTGACAGACCATTTAGCTGCAGCGCTGCTTAGATTTTTTTTGGGCAAGTAAGCTGTATAGTGTCACCATGGTTGCCACGGCTACAACTTCTGCTTTCTTCACAGTTCCTTCGCCAGATTCCATCGCCAAGACCACCAGACCGGGCAATGGGGTGGCAAGTGTGGGGCCAATGAAGTCGAAATCTGCTTCTGGTGGTTTGCAGGTGAAGGCCAATGCACAAGCCCCTCCTAAGATAAATGGTAGCTCTGTCGGTTTGACGACATTTCCAGACAGTGTGAAGATCGAGGATGGGAGACCATCACATCCCCCAAGGACCTTTATTAACCAGTTGCCCGACTGGAGCATGCTTCTCGCTGCTATCACAACCGTCTTCTTGGCAGCAGAAAAGCAATGGATGATGCTTGACTGGAAACCAAGACGACCGGATATGCTAATGGATCCATTTGGTCTTGGGAGAATTGTTCAAGATGGTCTTGTGTTCTGGCAGAATTTTTCTATCAGATCTTATGAGATAGGTGCTGATAGGACGGCATCTATAGAGACGCTGATGAATCACTTACAGGTATGGACGTGATTTACAATCTGAAATAGTAATTTAGGATCTTCAGTTCATTTACTTATGCAGGCCAACAAGCATGTTTTTTTTTTAGTAAAGCTACTATTCAGCAGGCTGCTATTTGTCTTTTGCATGAGACTTTTTTATCCTTTCCTTGCAGGAGACGGCTCTTAACCATGTTAAGACTGCTGGACTTCTTGTTGATGGCTTTGGTTCTACCCCAGAGATGAGCAAAAGAAACCTCATCTGGGTTGTTACTAAAATGCAGATTTTGGTAGATCGATATCCCAGCTGGTAAGCAAGATATCTACGACAAAAAAAATATAAGATGCATTCTTGGCTTGGTTTTTTGATGCATTTCGTGACTCATGATATTCTTGTTGCTAAGGGTTGATCTTTTACAGCGTTTTTAAGCCTTGGGATTAAGAAAGTGACAGTGTGCCAAAACGTACATGTAGCCTAAGCTAGTTTAAAGTATGATGATTAAACGTGCGCAACTGCCTCCATGTAATGGAGGTTGATATGTTATGTTTTGACATGTTGCATGTGAATGGGGAGTTAGCTTACCTTTCCATTCCAATGACTTTTTTTAAGCTAGAACCCATACTACAGTTTTCATGTACGTCTGAAGCATTGGACAGGTTTAAGGTCAAGCCAATTTGTTAGTCTTGACCTTAAGATTTAAGGTGCTTTTGGATTTTGATTGTTAACACTTGTGAGACCGCAAAATTTGGGGCTTAGTTGGTGACATGTGCTAGTACGTATTCTACATGGTTTTAGATTTCCATTTTTTCGTATTACCTATAAGTTTTAGTTGTGCACAAGTTTGCATCTCTCTAATGTCGAAACAGCTGATCATTCTGTTGTAAATGTTAAATTTTTGAAGTTTGGCGACGTTCCTTAAGATGGGTCCATATGTAGTATTAGGAGACTAGTGACCGCCATAGTTTTTTTGGCAAGTAAAGACTAGTACCATCGGAGTTGATTGTTGTAACCAAGAATCATGGGTTCTATGTGATGCATGAGAAGGTTCGATGTGAAGTGGTTTTTGGGTTAATATGAGCAAATGACAACTTATTGCATGTTTGTATTGCTTGCAGGGGAGATGTCGTTCAAGTAGATACATGGGTTTGTGGGTCTGGAAAGAATGGCATGCGCCGAGATTGGCATGTCCTTGATCTGAAAACGGGAGAGACTCTTACAAGAGCCTCCAGGTATGAATTTCTGGAATAAATACAATTTGACTTGGCCTTTTCAATGACTTGAGTTTCCATAATTGATGGAAAAAAAAGCCTGTTAATTTATAAAATAATTTCAGCATTCTCTAGTTAGAGTCTCTCACAATGGGCTTCATTACTCCATAATTTTTTTTTTTTTTGCACTTTTAGCATAGATGTTTCCTTTCCACATCATGCTTTTAAACCGGTCTTTGTATTCGATAATTTATTTGAGAGATGTACACAACAATTGAACAGATGAGCAACTAATATTTTTGCTTCTCCTCTGAGGAATTTGAATTGTATGATTGGCTGTGTTAATACAATAACGTGTGCATCTTTTGGTATTTCTGGGTTGAAATCTGCAGTGTATGGGTGATGATGAATAAACATACAAGGAGACTATCAAAAATGCCAGAAGAAGTTCGGGGAGAAATAGAACCTTATTTTATGAACTCTCCTCCTGTGGTAGCTGAGGACAATAGGAAGTTACCGAAGCTAGATGAGTGCACTGCAGATTTCGTTCAATCAGGTTTAACTGTAAGTGCACATCTTCTTTGTAGAATTCAACTGTAGCTTTGCATTTCCTCTGTACATTTACTGTGCATTTCCTCTGTACATCTTCTTGATTCTCGTGTCTACTTTATGCAGCCTAGGTGGAATGATTTAGATGTCAACCAGCATGTCAACAATGTGAAGTACATAGGCTGGATTCTTGAGGTATTACTTAAAGCGTAATAAGCCCCTATTTTGCCCCATCTCTCCCGTCTCTCCTTTCATGTCTAATTGTCTCAATAATAATCAATGAATGTTATCCACTGTCCTATTTGTCCTGGAAGAATTAGCGTATTATCTGTACTCAACTCCGGATAAGGATAATGTTTGACTGCCATCTGCTTTGCTGTCCAAATAGATTAATGGGGATTGGTTCCGTCATCAATAACATATGTTAACGGCGTTGCACAGCGTACCTGTATGCATACTTTGCATAGCTGTCCATGTTTCAGTTAGTAGCACCATTTTTGTTGCATTTCTATTTTGATGACAATGGGGCTCTCATTTGACACATGATTAGGAACCTTTTGATTGCTATGCACATGGGGCTCCCACAAATGTTCCCGAGATCAATAAATTAATAGAAAATAAGTGAGAAGTGCCTTCGAGGATATATTCTCATAGAAGCTACCCTCCTTTCTCAAAAGTGAAAGAGACAAAGGATTAAAGAACTTTTCTTACATCAGCTTTGCGTTGGCAGCCTGTTTTTCTAACAAGTTAGTGCCACGGGGTCGTATTTTATAGTGTCCCAGTTCATCTGTTGCTAATTTCGTTCTATGGAGATTCTGTTTTTTGCCGTACTTGTTGCCTATGAAACGCATCACTTGTGCAATAATCTGTTGATGGGAGATTTACTTGTTCCATCTACCGACGGGTTCATGGTGCTAATTGCAGAGTGCTCCACCGCCCATTTTGGAGTCTCATGAACTCTCTGCCATAACCTTGGAGTACCGGAGGGAATGCGGGAGGGACAACGTGCTGCAATCCCTGACTACTCTTTCTGGCAACGGCGTCAATGACCTTGAAAACTCTGCTGAAGTCGAGTGCCGGCACTTGCTTCGGCTTGAAAGTGGGGCTGAAATTGTGAGGGCCAGGACTGAGTGGAGGCGAAACCTGCCAATAACCCAGAAATGGCGGGTGAAGTTTCGGCAGAAAGCACTTGATGTCTGGTTCGAGGTCTCCCGAGCTTGCTAGTAGTTCGCTGCCTATATTTCCCGTGTAGAAATTCTTGCTCTTGCTCGTGCTCGTGCTCATGCTTGTGTCTCCAGATCTATTTCTTTCTTATTTATATATATATGTCCTGATTTGTCTTTTAGAGGGAAGGAAGATAAGATTGAACGATATTGTAATCCCCCTGTAATTAGCTTTGCTCGGCCTCCATATGTTTATTCTACTCTCTCATCCTTCATGCAAGCTCCTTGAACATTCGCGTCAATATGCCGGGGTAGTAAATCCGATTCCCGATACGTCCTTGTCGTCATTTTCTTGCTTGGGCAAGCCAGATGTGTGCTTATCTTGCTGTGTAAATGGAAGAAGAACCACTCTTGTTTGAGACCCTAGACTGAAGTGTGATGGAGTTGCAGCTCGATGGGCTTAGAATGGTGGCTTTGACGGTCTCAGGTGGGTCTTACTCTAAGCGATGAGATCCTCTAGACAGTGTGTGTTTAGGTGCGTGCTCGCATTGATATTTTCTGCAAAGGACAGTCATTACTCGACTCCCTTGTAGTAGGGACAAATACACACGAAATTCGCCAACTTCAAAGCCAAATGCTGCCTCGAATAATTCTGACACATCCTCTGGTTTGTGCTTAATTAAGATTACTGCAATAGATTTCGGAAAAATATCACAAATGGTTCATGGATTTTGGCACATTATATAATGTATTGTGGTTCTTGAATTATAACTCAATGTGTAATGAGTTGTGCTCCCTGAACTTTTAAAATATGTAATGTGGTTTTGGACTTTTGGTACATGTTTTATTTAGTCTTTGAATTATATGAAATTATTTAATGTTACTTATGAACTGGAAGGACAATATTGAATATTTTTATATAGTTTAGGGACTCAGTTGAATATGTATCAAAATTCCAAAGATTACATTGAAAAAATCAAAAGTTTAGGAATCACATTGAACAAATTAAAAGTTCAAGGATCATATTTCACATTTAACGGAATTTCATGGACCATTTGTATCATAATCCCATTGATCATTTAAGCTATCTGGCCAAGCCTTTCGGTAATTGTCGGCAAAGTTACCCGGTCAAATTCACATAAATTGATAGTTGTCGTCGAACGTCGACCAGCGGACCGGGTCCATATCCATTGCTCAATTAGATTGGACACATTCATCTCAGGAGCAAATCAATCAAAGTCAAGGATTATTTTTGGGGGATGAATAAAGTAATCTACATCTCAGATGCATGCACTTTACATAGACCGGCTTAAGCGGGAAAAAGTTTCTTAGAAAGAACACTCGTATAGAAATGCAATCAGTTCATGCACGCACATGGACATTCACACCTCCCATCACGAGTTCATGATTATTAAATTAAAGCTCCGTTTGTTTGGTAAAAATGAATAATTTAAAATTTTTTTTTTCTAAAAATGATCATTTATATCACCTATCAAAATGAATGAATGAAAGATATTTTCGTTATTCGCGCAAAAATATGTAGACATAATTATCGTCGATAATAAAAACATTTTTCATCGGCTAATTCTTTCAGGCGACAGGAACGGTTAGTTTTAAGAAAATATTTTTTAAATCGTTCGTTTTCCGCGAGACAATCAAAGTCTAATTAGGGCATCGATCTCTAGAGACTAATATTATGTCGCCCGTTTAAGATATAAGTACACCCGTTTCGAAGATACATGCCGAAGTATTGCAAAAAAAAATATATATTTGTAAGATAATGTACAGTAGAAGTAATCTATGGTCGCCAGAAATGCTGCCTGTTTCACATAAAACCCCCTTCAAAGTACCTCTCTCCGAGGCGAATGCGTAAACTAGATTCTTACTTCCAAAAATAGCCGAATTCTTCGTGTTAAGCATACGGGTTTTGAAGTCCAGTGAGCGCTTTCATACGACTGCATCCGACTTCTCTTTTCTTTGAAATTTTCCTCCTCCTTGACTTCTGGCTAAAGAAAATGTGTACTTCCATTTCGATGCCCCGTGCTTTAGTTTTTAAAGTTGTGGGGCTATGTTCGGTCACCTAAAAGTAGGATAACGTGAGGTTATCACGTCTCTTTATTCGTCGATGATGGGACTCGGGCCAGTACATGAACGAATAGGTGCAACGCATAAGAAATGTTTGCCATATAAAACTGGACAGGAAAAGATTGTTACCCGAGACAATTCAAAAAACATACCTAAGTTTTCATGCATTCACTATTTGCATATATCTATTATTTAAAATGCATGTCTCGCGCCTCCGGACAAAAACCCAAATTGAAAAGACCAAGTTGTGCTCTGCTCGAGAAAAACCTCAAGCCCTCGTATCTCCTCGTAAACCCTCGTCTCTCTCCTCCGCCCCACACCACCGTTAGCCTCCACATCGGCCGCGCCCAGCTCACTTCCACCATCGCCCCCACCTCGGCACGCCGCCACGCCTCTCGGAAAGCCGTGGTCCATGGCGAGGCTGCCACGGTTGTCCATGGCTCAAATGACCTCAATATGAGGTCGTGGGGCCACATCGATCCGAGGTGACTAAACGTGGCAATTTGCCCACGTACGTAGCATAACTTCATATGCTTGAAGTTAACTTTTATAAGGTGTCAGTAAGTGCAATTTGCGATAATTTTTAACCTGACATGACATGAAATCTCGATCCTAATATAAAATTTGCAATTTCATCAAATTGCTAGCAAATCATCAAATCTTTGTTATCTTTTATCTTGCGAGTGTCAAAATTGAATCAACATACTCGGCATGACTAATTAGATTAGCATTGCAGTTTATCGATAACTTGAAATTGACGAATATATTATATTAGATTAACAGCGTATATTAAATTATCTTACTCATACATACGCATGTTGTAAGATTTAGCATTTCTAATTCCTATTCATATTTTACATATGCTCAATTAATTTTTTTCCCCCAAATCCTCCATCTTTAGGTTTGATTAATTTAACCTACAATTGTGACATCCCCGGATTAACTCGTCTCATACCAAGCCTCATGATTTTGTCCTTTGGTATACAGGTGGACACTTTTCAAGAAGGTCACTCATTCTGGTGATGCTTCCACTTGAGCACGCTTGGTGTATCCGTGAGTTAATTCCAGTTTTAACATGTATATCTTGAAATTATTCTTCTGTGTTCGACGCACAGTTTGGTTCATTCCTATCTATTTCGCCATCCTAGAAACTTATTAGAAACCATTCTTTGTTCAGGTCCTCTGGTATCAACCATCACTTTTTGCTCTCGTTGGATCGAATCATTACAACAGTAATATGATTCGATCGTAAATTAAAAATCCCCGTGGCACTATTACCACCGAATCCCAGCTAGTTACTAGCTATCTCACGAAGGTTGTAGGCGGGAAAAAAGCTGCGTGCCGTTCCCGGTTTTGCAGTTTGGGAGTCAAGTGGTTTGACTCTGGTTGATTGGAAAGTTTGGAATGGAAAAGGGCAAATGGAGAAAAGGATTTGATTTGAAAAATATGGAAGTAGAATTGAGATTGGATTTCTTTTTTCTATTAATACAATTGACTTGTTAATTTTTTTGCCAAATATTTAGTTAGGCTGTTTTTATCAATATCATTGATTAAATTTGATGAATATCTCACGAGACACTATCGATGTATAGTAATGTTCCGAGACTTTTAGCAGAAGAAGTTACATTGATCGGCATTTGTTAAATTATGTTATTATTTTCAAGATATGAACCGGAAGTCATCCGTTCAAATTCCAATAGCTGCTTGGAAACTACTCTAGCTCAAGGCTACATAAAGACAGGCCAAATACCTGAATTTGACAGATCATGAGCTTCTCAAAGTATTCCGTGGGTCTCTTGGTAGTTTGCCTCTACACTCGTGTCTTAGGTTATGAAAAGAAAAAATGTTGTGACTTAATTAAATGCATAGATAAAATATTTTAGGACTTAATTGTATTTCGATCATACGTTTAAGATTTTTGTAACATTTCATTCTTAAAAATATTGACAATAATTTGAGATCACTTTAAATATTAATGCATTAAACTTTGAATGGGAATTCGAATAATCAAATTTTTAACCATCATATTGTGTGCAAATGATCTTTTCATTGGACTTATGCTTCTTCTTTTTGGTTAGTACATCTAACATACATTTACCTCGAAAAAAAAATTTGTATCACAAAAATATAATCTCATGATACATTTATCTCAAAACTATTTTTCTGGTCATAAAAGATCCTAAACCTGTACACCCATGTGACAAGCGACTCGTATGAAGTGAATCAAATGAGGAAATTCATCAGTAATGGCCATTAGAAACTACACCGTCTTAGAAATTCAAGCTCACCCTTTGGATCCCAATCCAGGGATAAAGAGAATATCTTGGAAAGAGTCATGAAACTTCGGCCATCTCAGAGCGAGCATTCAAATTGTTGGCAACATACCTCTCTGCAAGTTATGCCGTGGCAAATGCCAAGTCCAAAGGACGCATGAAACATAGGACATTCTCCCTCGCCTTATCTTCATTGAGCACCCTTGATGGCCACGGACAGTCACTCCTCTCCATTTTTGCCATCTCTAGCGGCTTTCCTTCCAAATAAGAGCTCCCTCGTGTTTTAGAAATCTACCGAAATCCCTAATTTAATATTAAGATTTTGGTAAGAAAGAGAAAGTGCAGATTCAATTTTGCCTTAATTCCCAATCTCAGTTCATTTCTTTTTAGATCTGGTTTCCTTGCGATGAAGTCGTTTTGAAGAGCCATGTACTGAATTTCCACATCAGATCCACGTCAGGCGAGTCCCTTGCCGTGCGCATTTCCTCATCCTTAGGTAAAAGGAGTTACAGGACGGAAGTTATTAGATGATAGATTTGTCAAAAATATATCAGTTTATAAATTCTTGTGACTCCCAAAATTAGTATGAGGTAAATGTGTTGCGATGTACTAATTCGGGATTTTTGTCGGTGTTATCACTTTTTGTCATTCGTGAGCGATGTTGAGGATACTCAAATCTTTTATTATAACGCGTGTGCAACTATTAGTGCACAAATTCTTAGTAAAGTACTTCGTGGGAGCAATGCTAGCAGCCTAGCACACAGAATTTTATTAGTGAAAATTCTGTGAGCATATTTCAAAGCTGCTGTTTTCGCCCAAAAGTCATCTTCGCGAAGACGGACGAAGGTGACACTCTGCCGACAGCCAGGCAATTGTCGCGTGCTCTGTCGCACCCTCTCGACTCTACTGCTCCTCTAGACTGCACCGATTAAGTTCTATAAAAATATGTCGTCCTCCAATCTAATCGTTGAAGTCAATGTCCAAACGGTGACTCACACGTGTGTATATATTTATCGAGAGAAATTCTAAAAGTTTTCGCTAGCAAAAGATCGAAAGGTGGTCTCACAACCACGGTCGGCAGACTCGACACTCCTTGGGTCACGAGAAGCGCTACGCGACTCTCGGCTTGTCCGGTCGTGCTCCGGACGGTTCTGTATTTCTTTACATTCTCTTAGTCGACACTTAATGGGTCACGAGAAGGGTTACACGACCCTCATCATTAGGTAGGAGATGGTTGATATGACGCTCTTTAGTGTAGGCGGGGCAAGGTTATTAACCCTGAAATGAGATTTTGATATTTGATCACAGATCCTCTCCACTCACGAGTTAAGATGTAATTACTAATTAGATAAAAGTCCAGTTACTCTTCAATTGACTTAAACGTCACTAAGCTTTTTAAGAAGGGTACCGCAAAGAAACTTAACCCCTCTCTCTCCCCGCCTCCACCATGACCAAGCTCACCTACCTCATCTTTGCGCCATGCCGTGATCGCCCCTTCCGCCAATGTCTTACAACACCCATTGCCGAGAGAGAGAGAGAGAGAGGTGGTGGTGTGGCCTGATGCAGAGGCTTGCGATGATGGCGGATGATGGTAATGAAAGAGTTGTGGGAACGGGGAGGAGAAAGGCTTGATGACGAAGAAACATAAGAAAGAAGATAGGAAAAGAAAGGGGAGAAAAGAAGTGGGAACGGGAAGGAGAAAGGCTTGATGACGAAGAAACATAAGAAAGAAGACAGGAAAAGAAAGGGGAGAAAAGAAGCAGAGCCATCCAAAATTCGTTTTCGATACTATATCAACGTTTTAATGGAGTTGTTGACACCAAAATGAGAATCGACATAGATGCTGAGTCGGCTTCAATGCCGAATCTGGTATATAATGGAAATCATCTATCTTCCGAAATACGTTTGGATAAAATTCAGAAACATGCTGAGAAGCAAGCGTGAATGGCATCATATCCCGAATTCGGCAATTGATGAAGATCGGCATATTTACCGAAACATGGAAAAGTCATAGTTCGGGACGTTGGAATATTAGTGCCTCGGAATATTGACTTTTTCTCGAAATTCAGGAAGTTTACACTTCGGGAATATACCGACATTATAAAAAATTGGTAAAGATGAATCATAGCCCAGCCACGTAAGTCACGATAATAGGAAGTTATGAGCAAAAAGCAGGATAGTGAGCACGAGCATATTATAGGGAGTTATTTGTCTAGATTTGAAATCATCCCAACGGTTGAGATCAAGTTTTAGCGAAGGGCAGTTATTGGAAGCGCCAAAGTTCAAAGTTTGAAAATACAGAAGTAACCAACGAGTAGTTACAGAATGAGAAGAGATACAAATACTCAGAAGAAAGGAGGAAGAAAGGATCGACAACAATGCAAAAACAAAAACACTCAAGCTTATCTGCACTTTAATTTCCTATGCAACTTTACTTTATGTATTTACAGTTTCGTGTAGCTTTAGTTAACTTTCAAGTCCTTCACAATTTTCGTAGGAGTATTGTAACGTAACTTGGAACTCTGTTGATCTCAAATCCATTTCCAATCTATTCAATTTCTATCCATTCCAATTCCGTATAATTTTCTGTTACACTCTATTTTTCACCACAACTTTCCTAGAAGTCAAGCCACAGAACCTATCTTAAAAAAAATCGAAAATCGAAGTTTCGGTAAAAGGTATTCCTCGTCATAAAACGAGCGAATAGGAGTAAAAATTGACATGTCTGTCTGATTCTTGCGTGTTCATGTTCTCTATAATTTGTTATTACAATCGACTTTTCACATGCACAATACCCATAGTAGAATCTCAAGCTGGCAACTCATGTTCGCATGTCATATTCAAGATTTTTAACAGTAATCGAGTTGTGTAATTCGAGAACACTAACCGTGCTCAACGTTTTTATATACCTTAAATTCACGCCAATTCGTGTCCCTTTCGAATTCGTCCAATCTCGGCCCGGGGAGAGTCTGCATTTTCTAGTACTAACCCCATTGCTTATAGCTCAAGTTTGACTGCGGCAACACCAACGTGCTCAATATTCTACGTAATACCACGTTTTTCCAAATCCCAAACCCACGAGTTTCATCATAGTTTTAGAAAGCAATAATTGACCCAAAGGTCGCCTGACGAAACAGTGCAAAAGATTCTAGTGAAAAGCAAGGAAATTCAGGGTTCCATGAACCGACATATCTGACAGCTCCACATCAAACGTTGTTTCCTTCCTACTTCACAGTGAATTCACCTAGATGGGCGCATACCGACCCCATCTTTGCCAGCCCCACGTGGTCACAACCCATTTGATCCGTACAATACTCCCTGTATATATGTGTGTGTGTTAAATTGCAGCACAATATACAAATTCACGTGTGAAGAAGCAGTGGATGATTTGCACACTCAACAGGAAATGTTATCATCGTCGGAAGCAGCCGACGGGTCGTCCGGTCCCGATGTTACTGGCATGGACACGGAGCTGTCCTTGGGGTTGCCCAGGGACGGTGGTTCGAAGGTGGCGATCGCCGGGGCAAAGAGGGCGTACGCCGGAACCGTTGGTCTTGGCCTCAGAAGCGGCATCGGCAAGCGAAGTGGGGATATCGAGGTCGATGCAACTGAGAGCTGTGCAGCCTCTCAGGTGTCTGGTGTAGGAAAAGTCCCGGGATCCAAGTAAGACTTGAACTGTATTGACTTGTTGCAAGGGATCCTAATGTTTTCAAGAAGATTTTGTATGCAAAATGATGTGATAGATGTGCGAGGTATCGTTTCATTTCACGTGATGTCTTGGTAACACTTTCAAAGTAATAGGGTGCGTTAATCCAAAGATTAAAGCCAATTATTCATATCGAGACTAGTCTATAAAATTGGTGTACTAACAAAACGTAGTACTCTGCGGGCCATTCTCAACATCCGATAGGAATTTACTGTATCGCTTAAGCACCAATTTGATGAATTAGTATTCGTATTCTCGGGCCATCGAACATCTTCTTTACTTGCCTAGATGAAAACTTGATCGGGCTTTATACAACCTCTCTGTCCTAGTGTGCACACAACGCACCACCTAACCAAGAGTAAATGATGAACAAAATCAAATAGAAGACTCGGTATTCTTCCGGAGTTTGATTAGTTGACTCTAACACTGTTAAGTTTCTGTATAAACTTTATGAGTTTCGATAAGATGTAGCATATGTAATCATATTGACTTTGTCAATCTCCAATTTATGTGAAGGGCACAAGTTTTGGGGTGGCCACCGGTGAGATCATTCAGGAAGAAGACACTGGACATCTGCAAATACGTGAAGGTTGCAGTGGACGGAGCTCCATATCTGCGCAAAGTCGACCTTCAGACATACAACAGCTATGATGAGCTCTTGAGGGCGTTTGAGGGTATGTTCGATTGCTTCACTGCCAAAGGTAAGCGTACGTGTATGCTTTAAGTCGGTCATGCTAGTTTTGATGCGTTCATGCACTCACGGTGCTGTGGGATCGCCGTTTAGGCAATTATTTGGAAGATAGCAAGGTCATGGATCCGGCCAAGGGAATGGAGTATGTGCCGACGTATGAGGACAACGACGGTGATTGGATGCTAGTGGGCGACGTTCCTTGGAAGTAATGACCATTGTGATTTTCGGTGCATACTTAAGTTTGCAGGGCGTCGCTTGTATAGATTCATTAGGTGCTTCCAGAATCATGCGCTTCAGGTTAGAACTACGGATTACATCGATAATCCCATCTTGAAAAGAACCTCAGGGCGCAAGACAAATGTTTTTGTGGCTGGATAGGGCCGCAGTGCAGATTTGCTCTCATTTTGCTTCAACCCTGTTTGAAAAACCAGCCGGCTAGTGTTCTTTCTTTAGCCTACTTGCCGATAATTAGAAAGTTCTTCGTTTTGATTAAGACTGACTCTTGCTGTATCGATGGTAAAATTGCAGAATGTTCGCAGAGTCGTGTAAGCGCATTCGGTTGATGAAGGCCTCGGATGCAGCCTGGTTCGGTACATAATTTTCCTCTCGTAACTTATTTGTTGATCCGGGTATTCAAGACTATTTTGGACGACGGTATAATAATCGAGATTCACGCTTGTGCAGCTCCAAGGACTCCAAAATGCAGGGGCTGAGTGGGTACTGGAAATGGGAAGATTCTGGTCCTCTAATAGTCTTTTAGTTTAGCTACCAGTCTGTAATATATGAAGCCGTACACCCTTCCTTCATTTATTGAGTAAAACATGAAGTAACTATGAGTTGTAATTGCTTCTAACAAGCATTTGCTCAATTTGGCAGGTCGGAAAAGCACCATCTTTTCGACCTTTCCGCTGGATAAAACATGAGTTTTCCACGGTAACGCTGAAACTTTCTTCTATGTGCTATGGCTTAAGCAGTGATTGCACATGATTGAAGAAAGAAAGAATCGATGATCATGAATCATGAGATCCATAGATACAATAACGATTTACTCGTAGTTGCTTAACACTCCACCATATCAGCACGAAAGACCAATTGGTGACCTTTACGAGGCACCTGCACTGAAATTAATCTGGTTAAGGACACAGACCATCACTGCGACAACTAGGGGTGTAAAAAACACCTGACCCAAATCGAAAATTTTGGGTGTTCTATCGGTTCGGATAATAGGTTCAAAACAGGCATCTCAACAGTTTCGTTTCGTTCAACAGTTTCGTTTCGGTTCAGATTGGGTATCCAAAGTGAACTGAAACACATCCAAGTTCAAACCATACTCCCAAAGATCGTGAATCCTCCTACCTGAACCAAAAGTACACTCAATCATGGTTCCCCGTTTTGACAGGTATTCGTTTGATTTTTCCCCTGAAGCAACGCTTCTCCTATTTCGCCAGAAAATACATCCCAATACAATCCACTTTCGGATCGGATCTCAGTTCAATTCATAACAAGAGCACATCCTTTATGGTTCGGTTCGGTTCGGTTCAGGTATCATGGAAACCCAAACCTAATCCATTGACACCCTGTGACAACAAAATCAAAAGCCACTCTACCCAGCTATACAAAGCAACAAGTACTCTCTTCGAGATCGATGAACTTAAACCAACAGCAAAACCGTGCTTGCATTCTGCGCATTAAATGCAAATGTTGTATTGGGTTTAGGGTTGAAAATGTTATCCGACGTACGAGCTCATTCCATGACACGGTTCTAATGAATCCCGATTTGCCCAGCCAATTTGCAAAACGCCAAACCTACAGCTACTATGACAATCAAAAGGCAAGGATTTTAATCGTAGAACTCATCTGTCTTCCTTCCTCGAACAAACTTAACTAGTTGCCTCCCATTCATTACCCTTTCAACTCTCAGCATCAGTCTCTACACAACTGCATCCAACATCTACTCATCCTTGCTTGCGAAAAAAGTCAGCGATTGGAACGGAATTGTATCGACATCAACAATAACGTTGAATGACTAATCTTCCCTCAATTGCAGACAGGTTAGCCTCACTAGGTTAGCCTCACTCACTGGCATCACAACCACTGCAATACAAAGGGTAGAGACAATCAATTTAATTGAAATATTCAAAGAAATTTCCAATACGAAAATGATCTACAACTCATCTTAATTAATGACAGTACACTAAAAACTTAAATAGAGTTAAGTAGAGTCAAAGTCAGTGAGAGGACACTGCTCGAAAATGAATTTGACCTAAAAATAATTCATCACTTGCATACCTTATGCCACCGTACCATCATTCAGTACCCAGCATTGGTAATTTTATTCATATGTTCTCTGATTATTGGACACATGTACTGTGAGGTATAGCCATGGTTAGTGACTTCTACAAGCGCCTTATCTCAAGGGTCAGCAGCCTATTTCTATTCCATTTATCTCATGCGTTTCTTAGTTCAGCTGTGCTTATTTCAGTAGAAAGAGAGAAAAAGAAACCCTTCCCGCAATAATGACAAAGTTTCTTCCGCGAGTAAGTAAACATGACGATGGCAGGATTCAGTAAGAGGCCACTACTATAAGAAACCAAACCATTGTACAAGGCCGTTATCTCTGTCTCAGAATATTCACAGAAAAAAAATCCCGGTGATGGTTGCAGCACTTCCAAGCATCTGCACGCAGACAAAAGAAATTCTAGAACTTTGCCATCTAAAGCTTGTATATATCACCAATTAGTTATACGGACAGTAAAAATATACCTGAAATGAAGTTGTGAACATCAAACCCATGAAAGATGAGAAGGGGTAGAAAATCAACCATGTCTTCCCCTCCCGCGGGATCTTCCCCTCCCTCTTCCTCTCCCTCTACCCCTCCGTCCACCTCCATATCCCCCTGAATGAGTCCAATCATTGTCTCTGTCGTAACTGAACATGCTCCTCTTGATTTTTTCTGCCTGTGTCTCGTTAGGACCCTCTAGTACCTGAAAGGTTGAGTTACTGGTGAGTCATGATGTCAAATTCTGCCAACAGAGAAAACACCACCACCTGATGAAGAAAAAATACTAACATGATGAGCATCTTCCAAGTCAAATTGATTCTGAAGCTGCCTTGCCAATTCCTCATCATGGCTCATATTTGGCAGCTTCGTAACAGCATTTCTCTGTTCCCATTCTCCTAGAGTAAAAACTGGAGCCTCTTCTTGTTTACCCTTCGCTCTATATTTTCGACCTTTAAAACGCTGATTCTGCATCCCTTGTTGGTTCATCTTTTGAAGGAGTTTCTGAGCAGCCGCTTGGTTTTGAACAGGTGCAGAATCAGCAACTGAAAACAACATCAGCTTCCAATCAATAGGAATAGAAAGTCTCACAAAATAGAAAAGGCTAAAAATCACTTAGACAGCGATAACTGCATCTACTAGTCTTCTTGGGAACTTAATCGTATGGTCAGAGAATGTTCTGGTCTGCCAATTAATCCAAGCTATTTTGAGTATTCAAGAACAAGACAACAACTTCAACAATTTTCATTAATAATGTCGTGAACTCACTTTTTCAATTCATGTATTATCTTCTGATATCATTTCATACTACTAGCCTCACTTATTTAAGTCTGCAAAACTGCACAAAGATAATTTACCACCACATCCTCTGTAGCTGATGATATTTCAAAAACTGCACTAAGATGATTTACCACCACATCCCTTCACGGCTTATGATATTTGAAAAAAAAAAACAATGAAGAAGAGAAAAGGATTGTGATGTTTTGAAGCAGAATGACTAGCTACATCATGCTTCACATAGCAGTATTATTATTACCATGTGACTCTATAGAAAGCAAGCAGCCATCTATCATCTCAATATGCACCTTACACAAACATGCAATGTTACCAACTTTAAAAATTCTAACCTTCTTTTGGCCTTGACTCAGAGTGAGTTGGTTTTTCCTTATCTTCTCCTGTAGGTGGAGTGGTTTCTGAACTATTTCCCACATCTTCCTTCATTTCAAGATCCTTCTGTCCAACAACAGATCTATTTTCCAATGGCATGCGAGATTCCCTGCCTTCAAATTTCTTGACATTGGAGGTTTCAGGGTTGTCTGCAGATTTACTACTTCAAGTTAAATTTGCACAAATGTGTCTCTAATGTCCATAAAAAGAAAAGAGAAGTCCTTCAAACAGGAGCATATACGACTTTCGCAGAGAAGAAAGCAGATGACTGACGTGAATATCTCCTTTGATGAGTGGACTGATGTGAAGAAGCCCTGATCTGCAGCTTCTCAAATGGGGGAGGGCCGCCTGCATCACTCTGCTGTGATAGTTTTAACGATTCACGGGATAAGCCAGAGTATTTTCTGTTCATTTGCCACTCGTCAAATAGAGACTGAACAACACCACCTAAGATGGTTAATGTTGTTGGAGTTAGACACAGAATCCCACTATATACTGCAACTTTCTTTTCCAGCCGCACCTAACCACAGAGCAGGCACCATAAACAACTTCAGAAGTAGTTGAAGTTGATTTCTTCAACAGCACAACAAAGTAAGGAAGTGACTAGAATTTGCTTTACACAAGTTCCAAGAATAAAAATTAACAAGACTAAAAACCACTCCTGCGCAGCCGTTTATATTTCATGGTTTTAGACAAGAGGACGATTTCCTAATGCACAATTTCCAAATTAGTAGCTAAAATCAGTGGGTCTTTAGTGGATATGATCCAATAAGTTCATTAAATGCTTGTAGAGAAATATTGGATTCTACAGAAGACCTGTACTGCATTGTCAAAAAGAGCTCCAGAAGAAGGACATTTGTCCAAACATAACACATGCAGACATGAATGTTATATTAGAATTGCAGAAACAAGAATCTTGGCTATATGCGAAGAAGAACATTTGTCCAAGAAATAACATAAGCAAACACGAAAGTCATATTAGAATTACAGAAACAGGAATCTTGGGTATGTGCAACATCTAGCTTGTAACTCCCTGCGATCCCCTTCCATCCACTTGTAGAACCAACAAGCAACCAGACTCTAGAGGACTATAGATGTTTTCCAGCGCTAAAAACCCTAGAGATGGACAAGAGTAAATTTTGGAATCAATCCTTCTCCTATGTCAGTGAAAGAAAATGGCAGCAAGCCCACAAAATAATGTCCTCACACCTGGCAACGAGGAAGTTTCAATACTGTTCAATAACTTAAGGGAGCATCTATGATAAAAACAAGCCATGGCATGGACTTTGTTGTGAACTCTCCCATCAGGTCAACCTCTGTATCTCCTATCCTGACCAAGCTATTACCTTCAAACAATTCTTCCTATTTAGAATCAACAAAATCTAGACACACACTTCACAACTAAAACTGAACGCTAGGGCGAACTTCACTTCAACGAGATAATAAATTTACGGTGTCCCAATTCCTACATAAAGTCCAACCGTGTATTATCTGATTCATTTGTACGAAATGAACTATCCAAGCCACATCAGCAACCAACCGCGAACTTACTTGTGTATGATAAACTCAGTGGTATTCTCTAAGACCAAACACCGAAACAAACTAGATTCTATAAAAAATTTCCATATCTCCCGTCAGGTCTACCTCTGTATCTTCTATCCTGACCAAGCTATTAACAAACAATTCCTCCTATTTAGAATCAACAAAATCTAGATACACACTTCACAACTACAACTGAGCACCAGTGCAAACTTCACATCAACAAGATAATGAAGCTATGGTGTCCCAATTCCTACATTAAATTCAACTGTGCATTATCTGAATCATTTGTACAAAACGAACTATCCAAGCCACATGAGCAACCCAACCGAAAAATTAATTATGACTAATAAACTCAATGGCATTCTCTAGGACCAAAAACCGAAACAAACTAGATTCTATAAAAAATATTTCCATATCTCCCGTCAGCTCTACCTCTGTATCTCCTCTCCTGACCAAGCTATTAACTTCAAACAATTCTTCCTATGTAGAATAAAAAAATCTAGATACACACTTCACAACTACAACTGAAAGCCAATACGAACTTCACTTCAATGAGATAATGAAGCTATAGGGTCCCAATTCCAACATTAAGTTCAACTTTGTATTATCTGAATCATTTGTACGAAATGAACTATCCAAGCCACATCAGCAACCAACCGAAAACTTAATTGCAACTAATAAACTCAATGGTATTCCCTAAGACCAAAAACCGAAACAAACTAGAGTCTATAAAAAATTTCCATATCTCCCATGCCGTGTATATAGCAACTTCAGGGTATCAACTACCAAAGTAAAACACATACCGGTTATAGAGAAGGCAGTTTAAAGAAGCTACAGTGTCCCAATTCCTACATTAAGTTCAACCGCGTATCGTCCGAATCATTTGAATGAAACAAACTATCCAAGCCACATCAGCAACCGACCAGAAACTTAATTGTGACTAATAAACTCAATGGTATTCTCTAAGACCAAAAACCGAAATGAACTAGATTATATAAAAAATTTCCATATCTCTTGTCAGGTCTACCTTTGTATCTCCTATCCTGAACAAGCTATTAACTTCAAACAATTCTTCCTATTTAATATCAACAAAATCTAGATACACACTTCACAACTACAACTACACGCTAGAGCGAACTTCATTTCAACGAGATAATAAATTTACAGTGTCTCAATTCCTACATAAAGTCCAGCCATGTATTATCCGAATCATTTGTACGAAACGAACTATCCAAGCCACGTCAGCAACCAACCGGAAACTTAATTGCGACTAATAAACTCAATGGTATTCTCTAAGACCGAAAACCGAAATGAACTAGATTCTATGAAAAAATTTCCATATCTCCCACACCGCGGATATAGCAAATTCAGGGTATCAACTACCAGAGTAAAACACATACCGGTTATAGAGAAGGCAATTTAAAAGAATACCTTAGTGCCGGGAACAACATCATCAGGAAGCGCCGGGATATGAGAATACTCCACTGCGGTCATCTCACTGTGACCGTCCGTCAGTGTCAATCTCAACATACGATTACCACCAGAGCTCTTCGAGGCCTCCTCAATACTACTTCTGGCAATATCCCTCACTGCAGATATCTGTTCCAATGCCACAACAGCGATCACAACCCTAAGCATAACGAGCGCGAAACCCAAAGTAAAAAACGACCTCGCACCACGCAGAACGGGAGCGATCGAAACCCGGATAAAACCTAAGAGGAAGGAGCGAACGTCGGGCTTTACCTGGAGGACCATAGGGCCGTGGAGGTGCGATGCCTTGCGGTCGGGCAGGGTCCTGGATCCGATGATCCTCAGGTCGGTGTTGAGAAGGTCCGATTCGACGGCGTCGGCCAGGGCGGCCGCGTCGGAGGGGTCGTCGACGAGGGCGCGCTGGATCATGATGACCGCCCTGATGTGGGCCGCGTTGTCGAAGGACCATCCTCGCTTCAGGAGCGTATCTAGCAGCGCCGCTTCTGAAGAAGACGAGGACGAGGACGAGGAAGGCTCCGGCGGCGGCGGCGGCGGAGCAGGAGCAGGAGCAGGAGGAGCAGGAGCGGAGTGCGAGCTCGTTTCCATGTCGAGAGAATCCACTGCAAAAGCAAAAGCTCCGTCACCGAGTTTTGTGGTGCGCTGGGCGGGCCTGGGCGGCTTCAGGCAAAATTGCTTTTCCCAGGCCCGCCCACGATTTAGGAAAGATTGGATTCTCTACGGAAAAATTACCTATAGAGTTTTAAATCTATTGTAACTATGCAAATTTAATTTTAAATATTTTACATTTGTGACAATTCAATTCATCCGTCCAATTTTGACTTGCCGATGCTGATGTGGACGCCAGCTGTCAGGCCAACGTCAACGTCGAATTTGTAAAAATTTTAATTTTTTGGGATTTTTTTTTCTTTTTTTTTCCTTTTCTTTCCCTTTCTTTTTTTTTTTTAACCTCCCTTCAACTTCAACCTCTGGCCGTGCGAGGTCGACCCCGTCGACCACTAGTGAGAGCAAGCCTTGCTCGCCCTTGGTAAGGCTTGACCTCGCTGTTGATAGGCGAGGTTTGAACTTGCTGGCCATTGGCGAGGTCGGCCTTGTCCAGCCACTATCGACCTCGGCAGCGACAGTAAGGACGAGCCTTGCCAAGGCTAGGTGAGGCTTGACATTGCCACGTCTAGTGAAGCTTGAACTCGACAACCACTACCTCGCCTAGCGACGACGAGGTTGACCTCGCCCGTGACCAGTGGGGCTGACCTCCCCAACCCTGCCTCTAGCAGGATGTCGATTTCGGTGAACGACTAGAAGTTGAAGATGAAGGGAGAAAAAAAAAGAAAGGGAAAAAAAAAGAGAAAAAGGGAAAATTAAAAGAAAAAAGAAAAAATTTAAGGGAAAATTCCAATTAAGGACCTCAAGTGGGGTCAAATTCTTAAAAAAAAGGGTCCAAAGTGAATATTGTGTCAAATAAGAGCTTGAAGTGCTCAATCAGTCTCAAATAAAGACTCGAAGTGCCAAAAAAGTCTCAAATAAGAACTTGGGTCCCCATTTAAAATACGATGAGAAAAATTCTTGTTCCAACAAGAATAGTAACTTTTTTTTTTATTATTATTTCTTTTTCTATTTTTTTTTTTTTCTTTTTTTTTTTTTTTTCTTTTCTTCCTTCACTGGCCATAGCCGGGGCCAGCGGAGGTTGTCGGCCTTAGGCGAGGCCACCCTCGCCAATGTCGAGCGAGGGCTAGCCTCGCCTGGGTTGGGCGAGGTCGCCCTTGTTGGCCTCAGGCGAGGCCGCCCTCGCTTGGGTTGGGCGAGGACACCCTCACTGGCGTCGGGCGAGGGCCGCCCTCGCCTAGGCTGGGCCGGTCTTGAGAGATAACTTTCTTCGCCCGGCCCGGCCGGTATTTGGTGGTCGGGGACTTAGGTCTTTATTTGAGATTTTTTAGGCATTTCAGGTCCTTATTTGAAACTGATTGAGCACTTCAGGCCCTTATTTGACATAATGTTCACTTTGAATCCTTTTTTGAGAATTTGACCCCACTTGGGGTCATTAATTGAAATTTTCCCAAAATTTAATAAAATAATTTCAAAAAATATTTTTAAAATGCCACGTTAGAATTAGCCAGACAGCCGGCGTTGGATGGTTCCCACATTAGCGTCGGCCCCCCAAAATTGGCCGGATAAATTGAATTCTCACAAATGCAAAATATTTAGGACTGAATTGGCACAAAAAAAGGTTTAGGACTGAATTAACATAATTACAATAGGTTTATGACTGTTTTGGTAATTTTCTTGATTTTCTACCCAAAATAATAGGGAGAATTACTAAAAACGTCTCAAACCTCAATTTAGTCATAAACATTTTTTTTTATCAATTGAGTTTTGAACTTTTTGTATTTGTGTCAATTCAATTTATCCGATCAATTTTGGCATGAAATCAGTGATATGAATGCCAGCAGTCATAGGTCGCATGGTCGGCGTTGACGTGAATAATTTTTAATAATATTTTTCTAATTTTTATTTTTTTTTTTTTTTTTTTTTTTTTTTTTCCTTCCTTCTTTCTCTTGCCAATCATAAAAAAAATATTAAAATATTATTAAAATTATCTATGTTAGTCTTTTTTTTTTTGTGTGCCATTTAGGACGACTAGCATCACCTAGGATGTTTAGCATCTATGCTATCGATTTTTCGCCAAAATTGAATAAATGGACTAAATTGACACAATGCAAAATGTTTAGAACTCAATTAGCAAAAAAAAGAAAAGTTAGGATTTGAATTGGTGGGATTGCAATAGATTTAAGATTTTTTTTGATAATTTTTCCTAAAATATTCAGCTTTGGACCGTGCCTAATTTGAACAAGCCCGGCTCATCCAAACCCACTCGGTCTAGTTGTTTGGGCCTAATGGGCTTAGGCGGGGCCGCCAAACTGCCAGACTCATGATTGTATCTAAACGAAGGGGCGAATTTGTACAGGATGGGGCGAATCCCCTTTTCCAAATTGAGAGAGAGAGAGAGAGAGAGAGAGAGAGAGAGAGAGAGAGAGAGAGAGAGAGAGAGAGAGAGCATGTTGTGATGCATATTGTACTTTAGGTGATAGTTGTTACCCATTCAAAGCTTGCACTTTGTTAGGTCATGGAAGAGATCTTAAGAAAATAATCTTAATTTATGTCGTAGTCTTAAGAAAATTAAGAGTTAATATCACATCTTAAAATTGCTAATATTTTCATTTTAGAGTATACGGATGTTGTTAAAAGATTGGTTTCAAATATTTTACAACATATTGATCTCCATAATTAAAAGACTCATTTCAAATTAACGAGCTTACATATAATTTTTTTTTTTACGAATTTATGCGAGGTTGACCTCGCCTCCAGACGACCGGGGTGACCTCCCAACCGCCTCTAGCGGGATGTCGATTCGGTGAGCGACTAGAAGTTGAAGATGAAGGGAGAAAAAAAAAGAAAGGGAAAAAAAAAGAGAAAAAGGGAAAATTAAAAGAAAAAAGAAAAAATTTAAGGGAAAATTCCAATTAAGGACCTCAAGTGGGGTCAAATTCTTAAAAAAAAGGGTCCAAAGTGAATATTGTGTCAAATAAGAGCTTGAAGTGCTCAATCAGTCTCAAATAAAGACTCGAAGTGCCAAAAAAGTCTCAAATAAGAACTTGGGTCCCTGGCCGCCTAAAATACCTGCCGGCCGACGAGAAAGTTACTGTTCCAATACCGTAACAGTAACTTTTTAATTTTTTATTATTATTTCTTTTTCTATTTTTTTTCTTTTTTTTTTCCTTTTTTTTTTTCTTTTCTTCCTTCACTGGCCATAGCCGGGGCCAGAGGAGGTTGTCGACCTTAGGCGAGGCCACCCCGCCAACGTCGAGCGAGGGCGCCTACTTTGGGTTGAGGACGAGGTCGCCCTTGCCGGCCTCAAGTGAGGCCGCCCTCGCTGGGTTGGCGGGGACACCCTCGGGCGTCGGGCGAGGGCCGCCCGCCTGGGCACGGGCAGAGAGGAGCAGACTTTCTCGCCCGGCGGAGGTATTTTGGGCCGGACTACAGGGACTTAGGTCTTTATTTGAGATTTTTAGGCATTTGGTCCTTATTTGAAACCGATTGAAAGACGGGCCCTTATTTGACATAATGTTCACTTTGAACTTTTTTGAGAATTTGACCACTTGGGGTCATTAATTGAAATTTTCCCAAAATTTAATAAAATAATTTCAAAAAATATTTTTAAAATGCCACGTTAGAATTAGCCAGACAGCCGGCGTTGGATGGTTCCCACATTAGCGTCGGCCCCCCAAAATTGGCCGGATAAATTGAATTCTCACAAATGCAAAATATTTAGGACTGAATTGGCACAAAAAAAGGTTTAGGACTGAATTAACATAATTACAATAGGTTTATGACTGTTTTGGTAATTTTCTTGATTTTCTACCCAAAATAATAGGGAGAATTACTAAAAACGTCTCAAACCTCAATTTAGTCATAAACATTTTTTTTTATCAATTGAGTTTTGAACTTTTTGTATTTGTGTCAATTCAATTTATCCGATCAATTTTGGCATGAAATCAGTGATATGAATGCCAGCAGTCATAGGTCGCATGGTCGGCGTTGACGTGAATAATTTTTAATAATATTTTTCTAATTTTTTATTTTATTTTTCCTTTTTTTTCTTTTCCTTCTCTTTTTTTTCCTTCCCTTCTTTCTCTTGCCGATCATAAAAAATATTAAAATATTATTAAAATTATCTATGTTAGTGGCTGTGCCATTTAGGACGGCTAACATCACCTAGGATGTTTAGCATCTATGCTATCGATTTTCGGCCAAAATTGAATGAATAGACTAAATTGACACAATGCAAAATGTTTAGAACTCAATTAGCAAAAAAAAGAAGAAGTTAGGACTGAATTGGTGGGATTGCAATAGATTTAAGATTTTTTTGATAATTTTTCCTAAAATATTCAGCTTTGGACCGTGCCTAATTTGAACAAGCCCGGCTCATCCAAACCCACTCAGTCTAGTTGTTTGGGCCTAATGGGCTTAGGCGGGGCCGCCAAACTGCCAGACTCATGATTGTATCTAAACGAAGGGGCGAATTTGTACAGGATGGGGCGAATCCCCTTTTCCAAATTGAGAGAGAGAGAGAGAGAGAGAGAGAGAGAGAGAGAGAGAGAGAGAGAGAGAGCATGTTGTGATGCATATTGTACTTTAGGTGATAGTTGTTACCCATTCAAAGCTTGCACTTTGTTAGGTCATGGAAGAGATCTTAAGAAAATAATCTTAATTTATGTCGTAGTCTTAAGAAAATTAAGAGTTAATATCACATCTTAAAATTGCTAATATTTTCATTTTAGAGTATACGGATGTTGTTAAAAGATTGGTTTCAAATATTTTACAACATATTGATCTCCATAATTAAAAGACTCATTTCAAATTAACGAGCTTACATATAATTTTTTTTTTACGAATTTATGGACATTCCTAATTATTTATAAAGACACGCAATCACGATAAGCGTTATAGCCATAATTAATAATTATCGTATATTTCTGCATCCGTAGTACAAAATGGACCCCTAAATAAATTTATTATTTAATTCGAATTTTTTTTAAAGTGACTCAAAATTGAGTGGAAGTGAAGAATGTGAAACCTCTTGAAATATTGGCCACAAAATATCATCAAACAAGATGAATTGCTACTTAACTCCCATCATATCAAGTGCATTAACATATCTCTATAAAAAAAACAGAAATTAAGATACGATTTTTACTTATTTCACGGTACGACGTCGCGCATTGCACAGGTTCAATCCTAGCATAATACATACTATGGCATGTTTCGTATTAATGGTGCAGTATATTCTAACCTTAGGTTGCATAACATGAAGTTCCACATGACTAGTCCATTTAAATTATACATTTGAGGACATGCAATCATGTCATGCGCGCTTATTTGGCCTATATAACATATATGCCGACACATGGAATACGCTAATCGCGTGCTTAATTGCGATAATATACACATTACATCGATAATCTTATACGGATTTATTATGTATATTTAGATCCGGTTTTCTACCTTTAAAAGGAAATGCCACATTGGAAACACAATAATAAACAATTCGAAAATGCCCACGAAGGCCAATATCATATTGAAGTCAATCAAGGAGGCAATTAATGATCCTAGCCTCTAGCAGTCTAGTTTAATCAAGTTATTGGCTGGCTAAGCCATAAATACGTAACGTGGTCAACTATACAATCTAGTCTGCTTTACGTTATATTTAGCTGTCACGGATAAAGTATTGAGATCGGCAAAATTATTATCGAAGAAAAGCTTGTTCTTGTAAATCAAATCGTTGTCAATCAGTCAATTGGCACGCTGGCTAACTTCGAGCGTTGTCATCTTTGAAGAATTGCGCTTTTGGAACCAATTGGCAATGACAGCGACCTTACAAAACTTTACATAGTATTATAGTAATATGTCATTATCTCAAATCTTTCAAAGCCGCTTATTCGCCTTTTCAAGTATATTTCTTCTCTTTAGTCTAAGACTAATATCTAGAATATTGAAATATTAAATCACGCTTTACTTTCAGAGTTGTTGCCGATAATTGAATCTGTGGCCTCCTTTTTATCAAGACACAAGTCGTTAATTTTTTTACTTATTCGAATCGATACGTATTGGTGTCGCGATTGATCCCCTCGAATATAATTAACGTGCTTCATCGATACATCGAGTAGGTGGGTTGCCCAATTTTGCGAGCTGGGCTTAGTGACAAAATTAACATTTAGGAGAAGTCGACACTTCTCTTTGAGAAATTTATTCAAGAAAGATAGCATACATTTGTTTGAAACTTCTATAAAACCCCAAGAAATGAGCGAGCAAGCAATATCTACTGATTCAAGACGCAGCAAGATACTGCTCTGTGCTATGTGATTTATCACTCTGGGAGAGACATGATGACCAACTTATTTATCATCTTTGCTTGCAAAGAAAAAGAAAAATGGATAAGTGTACTGAAAGTTTTTATATTTGTTACGAAATTACAATCGAGTCCTAAAACTTTTAGAAAGTACAATTAACGGAAGGGCTTGATTGGACCAATTATACAAGTTTTAAGACTTGATTACACTTTCGTGATAAGTTTTTGGACTTAATTGTATTTTTTAAAAGTACTCAATTATAGTGTCATGATAAATTTTAAGGCTTCTAATATACTTGTCCCGAAAGTAAATATGAAGCTCATCTGCTTCCCAACCACTCTTTCTCGTCTTGCCTATGGTTACGCATTCACATCATGCAACAGGACAGCTCTTGTCAGCAGACTATATATACTATTATTGTAATGCAGACATTTAATCTACCAGCAACATGCCAAGTCATGCATTAATTTATAAGCGCTCTTCAGGGAAGCTTCATGCATGTTCGTTGCATATTTGCACTCTAAGTCATAATAAGGCCCTTTAAATACGGCAGAAACTAAGAAACTAGAGAAAATGATCATAGGAGAATCAAAGTCTCACAAGAAAAACAAAGTCATCGCATGGGTTCGGATTCAGCGCTCAAGCTTCCCTCGATAGATTTTTCCGGATTGGGTGACTCGGAGCCGGGAAGCCATGGTTGGGATTCTGTCCAAAACGCTGTACGAGGAGCGCTTGAAGAGTACGGGTGCTTCGAGGCTTTGTATGACAAGGTCACCGTGGAGCTTCATGACGAGGTCTTCAATGAAATGGAGGAGATGTACAATCTTCCGGCCGAGACCAAGCGCCGGTTTGTCGACCCGACGAAACTGTACGATGGCTACCTTGCTGATCTCCCACTTTATCCTCTTTCAGAGGCCATGGGAATGCATGACGCCCTGAACTCGGGTGCGATCGAACGATTAGCCGATCTCCTGTGGCCAGAGGGAAATACCAAATTCTGGTATGTACGGTGCAAATTACATTCCCAACTTCCATTTACCACGGTTGAGTCAATTATGCTATGAGAAGATGTTCATCATGAAAAACTTCAATAACAAAACTGACAAACTATGACCATTTTAATCTTTCTTGGGTCGCCTCTCCGAATGAATTGCAGTGAGTTGCTGAATACATATTTGAGGAGGCTGTCTGAGTTAGATTATATGATCCAGAAGATGGTCTTTCGAAGCTTCGGCGTCGAGCATTATCTTGATTCACATGTCGAGTCAACAAAACATTCTCTCCGCCTTTTGAGATATGGAGCTCCGAAGACGGAGGAGGCGCAAGCCGGAGGCATAACTCATTACGACACAAGCTTCGTAACCATGCTTCAGCAAAATCATGTGAATGGATTGGAAGTGCAGACGAAGGATGGAGACTGGATAAAAGTCACACCTTCGGCTTCCTCTACTATTGTCATGATTGGAGAGTCATTCCATGTGAGTCTCTCTCTCTATCTCACGCTAATACTCTCCTTATTATATCCAACCTTAACAAAATAAGTTTAAAAATGATGGATATGCAAACAACTGATTAAGTTTTTCTAAACAATTATAACATATTCTGACGGTGTAAAAGAAAATTTGACAAAATAAATTTTATATACCATTAATTTGAGAGGATCCGAAAGAGTTGATAGTCATAATCTTTAAATTAAATTTAAGGCAGCTTGTATAAGATTTCCTTTTCACTGGCGGTGTGTGCTCTATTTTTCTAATTTTTATATCTATCTGATGTGATATATTTTTCTTGGACCAATCAATTTGTGCTGTAGAATGTGGTGGAAATGGTACTTGTGACATAACGTTTGGTCCACTAAGTCTACCCCATGCAAGAACCACTCTTAAGTTATTTTTATTAGCTTTCTAGTGGATATAATCAAATGAATATTGCTGGCAGCACAGTAAAGATAAATTTACAAATGATCTGAAAGATTGGTATCATACGTTAAATATAGCTCACTCCTTTAATTAGTCACTCACAATTTAACACATCATTTTATAAACTAATTTTGTGAATCAAATTTTCGTGTACCTAACATTAATTTCTTCTAAAGTTAAATTTATAAGTGATTTTAGAAATTTATGTGACTTTCCACTAATCACCAGGATGCTTAAAAGACTAAATAGTAAGTAATTGTAAACTTGATATCTAATAGTCAAAGCGGCATGAATGATTATCAAAATTGGGTGTTTGCAAATTGCCATTTGAAATAGATCAGAGACTTTATTTTGGGTTCTCTTGTGAGTCTCATATTATAAAGTCGTGTACTCTTCTTTTACCCCCCACACAATCCATATCCATCATTATTGATTTGGATAATTGGTCAAATTTTCCAAATTGTTACTACCTAATAAATGAGGAAAACTTGTCCAAAAAGCCCTAAATCTATTGTATGGCGGACAATTCATATATAAACTTTTCAATTTAACAAATTTAGTCATAAAATTTTTGACAATTTGCCAATGTAGTGTTTTCGGCCAATTCTCGCCGAAAATCGCCTATATGGATAATTTTCGCATTTTTTTTTTTTCCTTTTCCTTTTTTTCTTTTTTTCCTATTACTCTCTGCCTGTCTCCTGCCACAAGCAAGGGTGACCTTGCCAGAGGCCAACAACCATTGCTGAGGCCTCGGCTACTGGCGGAGGGGAGAAAAGAAAGAAAAGAAAAGAAAAGAAAAGGAAGGAAAGGAAAAAAATTCTAGAAAATTGAAAAAATTGCAAAATTAGTCAACGTCAGTGCTGGCTACGTCATGTAAGATGGCGAGCGTTTATGTTAGCGATTTTTTTGCCAAAATTGACCAGGAGAACTACGTTGGCACATCGTCAAAAGATTTAGATCTATATTAGTCAAAAGAAAAAGTTTAGGATTGAATTAACCGCCATAAAATGGGTTTAGACATTTTGGACAATTATTCTCGATAAATGTGGGTTTTATAATAAAAAGAGTACGCGCACCACATTAATTTTCATGCCATCATCTCCTTGATTAAGATATGCACGCTTAGTTGTATGTATAACTTCACGTTAGCTGTGAGCTCTTTCGTGGTCTTTTCTTAGGGATGGAGCAACGGAAGATTACACTGTCCCCGACACCGTGTGATGATGAGCGGACACGAGGCCAGGCACTCCATCGGGGTCTTCTCCTGCGTTGAAGGAACTACCATCCAGTGCCCCAACGAGCTCGTGGATGAGCAACACCCTTTGCTTTTCAAGCCCTTTGACACAGATGGTCTCATCCGTATCTTCGCCACGCCAGAGGGACAGAATGGAGCTTCAGCTCTCAAAACCTTTTATAGTGCTATCGATTGAACGTGATCTTTTTTAGATCATTCCAAACCCTTTCAAGCTTTAATTTTTTTTTTTCGGTCGAAATTTCAAGCTTTAATTTGATGATTGTCATTGTTGTTTTTTCCCCTTTTGCTAACCATCCTCTCCCAATGTCATCTGGCAATAAAATTAGTAATCACGAGATTTAATGGATGACCTATCTAGGTACATCCATGGTTACAATTCCTTTATCCCTGAAAAATAAATTGCGACCTTTTGTCAATATTGACACTTGAATACTTGCCAATAAGTCCGATAAAGTGAAAACTCGAGACTCGAGATCTCTTATTGCGACAAGGCCCATTTCTCGGCCAAATAGAATCATTTTAGTGTCTTTCAAGTTCCACTTGTACCCGGGAGTCATTTTCTTAAATAAGTCAAAGGTTGAATTTTTGGTCAAATCGGAAAAGTTAACTCTTGGTAAACATTTCGTACAATTTGTTTGTGAAAATCATAAAAGAAAAATCATCAATTCTATCTTTGTAAACATAGTTAGACTTTTAATTTTCCGTTTTTACAATAAACAATTGAGAGTTGACTTTCGGTCAAATCGAAGACTTTGACCCTCAA
This sequence comes from Syzygium grande, assembly GCA_024733475.1. Lineage (NCBI taxonomy): Eukaryota > Viridiplantae > Streptophyta > Magnoliopsida > Myrtales > Myrtaceae > Syzygium > Syzygium grande. The sequence continues at coordinate 31,671,607 of JAMXDD010000008.1, read as the reverse complement.
TTGGAAAATTCCAAAATTCATTGATTTAATTCCTTTTTTAGAAATTTGATCCAGGGACCATGTCAATTTGACATTCCAAGCCCAATTTCGAGAATTCAAACCCAAATTTGCCGGCCAATGTTCGAGCGCGAGATTAGGGCCCTGGTCAATCCTTCACAGTAGAGTCAATTAGCACAATTTAAATCCGTTTAGGCCAAATTAATTCAATTTTAACATCAATTTTGGAAAACTCAGGGTAATTTGAGAAAATCAAGCGAAAATGAGGAATCAAGACCAACCGGGTCCAGCAAGGTCAACCCGGTCAAATGGCCAAGCTCTAGATAGAAATTAGACAATCGTGAGGCCTCGGGTCAATCCGGTTTGACCAAAGTTGACCCAGCTCATTCTAATCTGCACAATTAGCCGAACCTAGCTAGCCCAGCAACCCATTGTTAAATTTGACAAATAGAAAATGTTGACTTTGGTCAATTATGTATCCTCCAAGGAATAATCAAAGCCATCCATTTACCCATTCCATCCTAGCCACCAAGGTCCCATATCACTCATCCATGTGCTTAAATAAGAGCCATTAGGAGCTTTCTCAGCTATTAAAGGACGATTAGAGCCCTTAGATCAAAGGATAATTTAAGTTTTCGTCCAATTTTCCCCTCTCATTTTCACTATTATTCCCCTAGGTCCGATTTCGGGAATTAAGTACACACTTAGCTTAGTCTCCAAGAAAATAGAAAAAGAAATCCCTCTCTCTCTCTTTCTCTCTCTCTCTCGGCCGGATTTGGATCGTCCATTTGCCGGCCGTTCTTTGACCGGATTTCGACATTGCTCCGATGATTTTTGCCTCGCCTCATCTTGCGACCAAGCTCCCCTACGTGTGCTTGAGGTGTTTGTGGCCAGCACTTTCTTCGATCGTCATTAGAATTGCTCAATTAGGCCCATTTTCCATTGGAACTCGCCAATCGTCAATTCAAGGTAGGTTTGATGATTAGGCTTTAGTAATCAATTTCAAGTGATCATTCGAGGATATTTGATCGATGATAGCTGAAAAATTGAAGATGAGACTTCAATCTATAATAAAAAATCAAGGTAAAATGTGATTACATCGAGAAGTAATTAGTTGATAGGATAAGCTCAATTTCCGGAAAATCAAAGTCGATTGCATGTTGAAGGTTGATATCAATTTTGAATGATTATATTTGATTTCATGTGATTAGGTAGAAGTCCTTAGGAATTAAGCTTAGTTTAAATTCAATTGATGATTGCAGGACGAATTCCCCTCAAAATTTGCATGTGGCCGAACCTCCTATAGTGTGAGTTTGATGTTCACCTAGTGTCATCTTGCTTTAGATGTGATGTATGTTAGATGAATGTTGATTAGGAGCAAATACAATGAATTTTTGTGTTGATTTCCTAGATTTTTAATGAGTTGTTGGATGATTTTGATGTTCATGTGAGTTGGAATACTTGAAGGCTAGTTTGAACATCATAGGTTGAAGAAGGTTGAAGGTGGTTGAAAATATGGAGGACGTTTTGGAAAATCATAGTCTGATTTGATGTCATGGTGTTTTCGATTCTTTCAAAAAATATAAAACAAATTAAGAAAACTTGTTTCCATAAGACGATTTGTAGTTGAAATCCGTAACTTTCTAGTGATATAAAGATTATTGAATTTGACGTTCATTTGGTTTGTCAAAAGTTCATCCAAAGTACCGAAAAAAAGCTACTCTCTTATCTGGAAAAACTGTTCCCGCATCGACTAAACTTGTTTTGCAATTTAAAAATATATGGAGGTCTTGTTTTAAAAAACTTTAAAAATGAAAGTTGTTAGGGAGATCTTGAACCGCAAATTTGGGAAGTTTCATAAAATTTGAATGTGATTTAGGCGGTCAATTTAATTTAATTTGGACAGGGTTGGAATTGGCCTCTAAAATCGTTCTAGATTGAGTTTTGGGTATTACTTACAAGTTTACTGGTATTTGGAGGGCTCTTTTGCAAAAATTTAAAACATAAAAGAAGTGCATCCTAAGCTAGCCGTCCGTAAAATTTGGCAACATTTTGAATTTGTTTGGTTTTTTTCCTGCATTTTACAAGAACCGGGTCAGAACATGGTTGGATCTTGAGTGGGTGGGATAAATTGAATAAACTATATTAATTGAGCCACAATTTGGGGAAATAACTTGAATGAAAATTAAAATAGACTTCCCAAGCTTTAATTAGCTGTTGGAATTACTCAATTTGGACTTCATTAGGTTAGTCAATTGGATTAAAACATAATTGGGCACAAATAGGGAAAAATAGAGAAGTTACCCTTTTGGGCAACTAATTGATTTCTTGATTTCTAAAGCTAATTAGCCTAAGGGAAAATGACATAAACAGTCCCTAAATTTTGGCCCAATGTGTAATTTGATCCTTAAACTTTTAATTCGTTCAATATAATCCCTGAACTTTAGCCTAATGTTCAATGTGGTCCTAGAATTTTTAATTTGTTCAATGTAGTCATTCCATTAATTCAAGTTTAGAGATTATATTGAACATTTTCATATAGTTCAGGGACTAAATTGAACATGTACCAAAAGTTTAGGGACCACATTGAATAAATTAAAAGTTTGGGGCCACATTGAATATTAGGCTAAAGTTCAGGGACTACATTGAGCAAATCAAAAGTTCAATGACCAAATTACACATTGGGCCAAAGTTCGAGGATTGTTTGTGTTATTATCCCTTAGCTTAACTGTATATTTAATTGACCTTGCCCATGATTAAATTAATGCTAATTATTAACCCCCACTGATTAGTGATGCATGAATACTTCGGTGGGTAGTTTAGGAAATGGTGATTAGAGTTTAATTAGGCGCTTTGTGACTTAGCCCACCACGTGCTGAACATTCAAGTGGGGTTAATAATTACTTAACATTAATTAATCAATCCCTAGTCCTACGAGGGGATGGGTAATCGAATCGCATGATCGATATCTTACCAAACCCAATTTGATTTTCTTGATGAATGGATGATTGGGTGAACTTGCTAACGCTTTGATGGAGTGATTACATGATTGAGCATTTGAATAAAATTGATAATGGAGACCGGCAGTCGGCGACCGGACGGTTGGGGAGGCGGTGGTCCATGGTGATTGGAATTAGGTTCATTAGCTTAGCTTAGTCTTGATTAGGCTAGTTTAATTGATAGACTTAGGATTTAATAACAAAAATTGTTTAGACTTTAGTTAATATAGTCTAGCTAGAAAATCAATAAAAATAAATTAAACTTAGCATCACTCTTTTTAATAAATGGATAGCCTAGTCTATCCATGTATCATCATTCCTAATAAAATGAGTAGAATTTAGGCTCGCCCTAATCTAGCTCAATTTTTAGGGATTATGCTTAGTCTTTAATATCAAATAGTTTAGACTTAATATAGTCTAGCTAGAAAATCAATAAAAATAAATTAAACTTAGCTTCACTCTTTTTAATAAGTGGATAGCCTAGTCTATCCATGTATCATCATTCCTAATAAAATGAGTAGAATTTAGGCTTGCCCTAATCTAGCTCAATTTTTAGGGATTATGCTTAGTCTTTAATATCAAGCTTATGGGGGTTCATGTCCCAAGACTAATATATATATGCTTTTTCCTTCCAACTTGGTATCGGATCAAGCACATGAGAGTTATGTCCCAAGGCTTAGAACAGGGCGATGTAATATTCTTTCCCTTTGCCTGACTAGTATCGGATTTTTCATTTCCGTACTTTCATTTTAAGCTTTTCAATACTTGGGCGTTTCATTCTGGCACTCTCAGTAAATTCGTTGTTTCTTCTATTTTATATTGGTTAGGAAAACCCTTCAAAACATAATAAACCCTAAACGAACAATTGTATGAACATATAGCGACATCAAATGACCTTTAGGATAATATTAGTAAAAAGTTGTTTGATCACTTAGATAAACAAATATTGAGTTATAGATACCGAAAGGGCACTAATTAGATGACTAGCGTAATTAAGTCCCCGAACATTATTAATCTCTGGTTGCGTAGAAAACCAAACAATACTCTCATGTCTTGTTTAGTTTCTAGTCGGCCCGGAAAGTGTAGTGGGACTCCTAAAATTATTTAGGCAAATCAAAACTTAAAATGGATACCAATGTCGTGCGAGATATGGGCTAAGGGGAGCCCATGCACAATTGAGAGTTGTTGGCCTGCCTTTGTGCAATGCCTCTAAACCTCTTCCCATTTTCGATCCCAATGGAAAATTTGGGAGGGTCTCAACAGCCAACACCATTGAGTAAAAATAGACTGATTGCATGCTTCTTTGCAATTATACGTACATTACAATTATTCAAATATAAAATCATGTCTTTATCTATTAGCTTAATCTTTTAGAATATTTGGTAATGCTTCCACAAAATTTCACAATAAAAGTGGGTTTCTGTAATAAAAAGAGTACACGAGATGTGCACCGCATAAAAACTCATGAGTAATCTACTTGGTTAAGAAATGCATGTATCGTTGCATACATAGCTTCGCTTTATTCTTAAGCTCTTCCCTGGTCTTTTCTTAGGGATGGAGAAATGGAAGGTTACGCTGTCCTCGACACCGCGTGATGATGAGCGGACCCGAGGCCAGGCACTCCATCGCCATCTTCTGCACCGTCGGAGGAACTATCCAGTGCACCGACGAGCTCGTGGACGAGCAACACACTTTACTTTTCAAGCCATTCGACGTAGAGGGTCTCATCCGTATCCTCACCACACCGGAGGGACAGAATGGAGCTTCAGCTCTCAAAACCTTTTATATTATTTCCAATTGAATGTGATTTTCTTTAGATGATTCCAAATCCTTTCAAGCTTCAGTTTTATACGTGGGATCTCGTTTCTCCGCTCTTTCTAGCCTTCCCCTTCCAATGCATCTTCGATATGTGATCTGGTAGTAAGATTTGTAATCACGAAATTTCATGAATATGACCTATGTTGGTCGATGGACGCAGCCTCGCGCTACCACGTCTGCGTCTCAAATCTCTGAGCTCAGCACCTTTTAGGCTATTCCTACGTATTCTGATTGGTTGTTTTGAAAATGAACACTACCACCAGACTCACCATCCTCAGTTGAGTCGGCCATTGAAATTTTGTTGCCAACCGCTGCTGGATGCGCCCTCATGCGCCGCCAGAAGCCCTTTGCGCGTAAGATCCACGTGCCGCTGGAGCTCCGCGCGCCTGCATGTGCCGGACGCTCCTTCTGCGCGCTGATGTCATTGCTGACATCATCCCACACGTCAACTTCTTCCACATTAACACCGCCACGTCAACATCCGACCGTTGACCGAGGCCGTTGACCAATGTTGGCCGGATCGGTTCAATCACTTTTCCAACTAGTTTGACCTGTTTTTGGTCGGCTCTTGGCGATTTTAGACCAGTTTCGAAGGTATTTCTAAAAAATAAAAAAGAGAAAGGAAAAAAAGGAAAAAAATTTAGAATATTTTAAAGAATTCCAAAAGTTATCGACGTCAGTGTTGATCATGCCACATAGGATGGTCAATGTCCATATCAATAATTTGCAGTCAAATTTGATCGGAAGGACTAAATTGGCAAATCGTCGAAAGGTTAGGACTAATTTGCACAATTGAAATGTTTAGGATTGAATTTACCGTCATATAATAGGTTTAGGACCTTTTAGATAATTTTTTCTATAACTTTTGGTCATGAGCTATTTCATGGTCTTTTCTTAGGGATGGAGCAACGAAAGGTTATATTGTGGGAAAAGTGCTAAAAAAGTCCTAAACCTTTTGCATTAGTGTTAATTTAGTCCTAAACCTTTTTTTTGGTGCCAATTCAGTCCTAAATTTTTTCCATTGGTGCCAATTTAGTCCTAAACCTTTTTTTTGGTGCCAATTAAGTCTTAAACCTTTTAAATTGGTACCAATTCAGTCTTAAACCTTTTGTTTTTATGGCAATTTAGTCCTTCCGGTTAATTTTGACAGGAATTTTCCGACGTGGACACTTGCCGGCCGGTCACCGGCGCCGATATGGACAACTTTAATGATATTTTAATATTTTTTTTGAATTTTTATTTTTTTTCCATTTTTTTCCACTTCTTTTTTTGGCCCCCCCTCCTTCCCTCGGCCAATTGCCGGTCCGTGACCGGCCGGAGGCTAGAGGCCGGCGAGCTCGACCTCGCCAGATTCGGCTAGGTCGAGCCTCGCCGTGGCCTTCGGCAACGGCTCGAGCCTCGCCCGGCGGCCTCTGGCGACGGCTCGAGCCTCGCCGGGGTTGGGCAAGGCCTGACCTCACCGAATCTGGTGAGGTCGAGCCTCGCCATGGTCGGGCGAGGCTCGACCTTGCCAGATCCGGCCAGGTCGGGCCTCGCCGTGGCCTCCGGCTGACGGCTCGAGCCTCGCCATGCCCGACCATGGCGGGGCTCGAAGGCGATCCCGGAGGCGGCGTGGAGGCTTTCAGCGATTGCCCGGAGGGCAGCGGGGCCGACCTGGCGGATTTGGCGAGGTCGAGCCTTGCCCGACCAAGCCGTCGCCCTCCCGGCGAGGCCATGCATTTGCTCACCCTCGACGAGGCGAGGCTGCGCCCTCGTTAGTGGGCTGGAGGTCGAGGCTCGCCCGGCCTCGCGACCGGGAGGAAGGAGGGGCAAAAAGTAAAAAAAAAAGAAAAAGGAAAAAATAAAATTCAAAAAATGTTAAAATATTATTAAAAATTGTCCACGTCGAGCCACGTCGGCGCGGTGATTGGCCGTCGACCGACCGGCGTCCGCCCGGTAAATTCCGATCAAAATTGATCGGAAGGACTAAATTGGCACAAAAAACAAAAGGTTTAGAAACCGAATTGGCACCAATTTAAAAGGTTTAGGACTTAATTGGCACCAAAAAGGTTTAGGACTAAATTGGCACCAATGGAAAAGGTTTAGGATTGAATTGGCACAAAAAAAAAGTTTAGGACTAAATTAGCACTAATGCAAAAGGTTTAGGACTTTTTTGGCACTTTTCCCGTTATATTGTCCCCCGACACCGCTTCATGATGAGTAGACACGAGGCTAGACACTCCAGCTGGATCTTCTCCAGCGTTGAAGGAATTGTCTGGTGCCCTGACGAGCTCGCGGACGAGGAACATCCTTTGCTTTTCAAGCCCTTTGATGCAGACGGTCTCGTCCGTATCTTCGCCACACCAGAGGGACAGAATGAAGCTTCAGCTCTCAAAACCTTTTATAGTGCTTCTAATTGTACGTGATCTTTCTTAGATTATTCCAAACCTTTTCAAGCTTTAATTTGATGCGCGTGATCATTGTTTTTTACCCTTTTTCTAACCTTCCTCTCCCAATATCATGTGGTAATAAAATTAGTAATCATGAGATTTAATGAATGACTTATCTAGATACATCCATGGTTAAAATTCCTTTATCTCTGAAAAAAAAATTACGACCTTTGCCAGCGCCACAGAGTAAAAATACACTAATTGCATGCTTCTTTGCAATAATACATATATTATTGTTATTCAATACAAATTTAAATATTAGGCCATAGATTGAGCCGAACTTTTCACGAAACCCTAGGATTCTCTCCTCTCCCTCTCATCTTCACACAGCTTTCTTCTTTAACCTTCACGGAAGGGAGGATTTCTTCTTTTTTCTGTCAAAATTTAAATATTTGAGGATCTTTGCATGTATGATTTTGGGGTTTCGTTAGTATACAAGTCCAGTTTTAAAAGGGATTGGAGGAATTTCGTGAAGGTTTCGCTCTCACAGGCCTTAGATCTGTGCTCGTTCAACTTTTTTACTCTGAATGGTGAAAGTGTTGAGGATGCTGACCTAGGAGCGTACCACCGAAAGGCAAAGCCATGATAACATATGAAGATTTCGGTGTGTGCTCATTACCGAAGACGGATTCGTGATCCGCTGCTGATTTTAGTTTGAAGAAGTCATATATTTGCTCTTTGAGCACGTGACTCCTAACTTTGTTATTATGATTTATCTTGTTATTTGGAGCTTTTTTTATATGGAAGTTGTCTGCGATTTATCTTGGTTTGCAGTTAGACTGCATTGTTTCTCGCTTATTTTTCTGTGAAAATGAATGAAATCAAATCTTGACAAAAAAAAAATACAGATTTCTTGCGTATAATTAGATCCACTTTTCTACCTTTAAAGGAAGGCCACACTCCAAACGCAATACTAAACAATGGCTATGAAAAAAGCCAATATCATATTTAAGTCGATGAAGGACGGGATGAATGACTCTAGGAGAATAGTTTTAAGCAACTTATTCGCTGGCAATAGCCATAAATATATAGCGTGCTCAAATATTCAATCCAGTACGCTTTACATTATATTTAGCTGTTGCGAATACAGTATAGAGATTAACAAAATTATTATTTGGCCCCTGAAAAGCTTGTTTCTGTAGATTAAGTTGTTGCTTGACACTACAAAAAAACTGAGTTTTTTGCCACGAAAATTTTGACGAAAAAATTTTTCGTCACAAATTCGACAAATTTTCCAACGAAAAGTAAAATTCGTCGGAAATTAGCGACGAAAAAAAATTTTTCGTTGGCAAAATGTCGTTGAAATTTCCAACGAAAAATTTTTTTCGTTGGAAAAGTCGTTGAAATTTACAACGAAAAATTTTTCGTTGGAAAATTCGTTGAAATTTTAACGAAAAAAATTTTCGTTGGAAAATTCGTTGGAAATTTCAACGAAATTTCCAAACAATTCAAAAAGCCCCGATCGCATTTCGGCATTTTTTAAATTTGTTGGAAAATTCGTTTGGAAATTTTCAATGAATTTTCCAATGAATTTCAATTTTTCTGGGCCATTATTTCAATTTGTACAATTTTTCGTTTGAAAAATTCGATTTGAAATTACCAAAGAAAAATTTTTCATTGAAATTTCAAACGAATTTTCCCATGAATTAAATTTTTTTTTTTAAATTTGGGAATATTCATTGAAATTTCAAACGAAATTTCCAACGAATTTCAATTTTCGAGTCTATTATTCTAATTTGTACAATTTTCGATTTGGAAATTTCCAACGAATTTTCCAAACAATTCAAAAAAATCCGTTTTTTTAAATTTGTGGAAAAATTCGTTGGAAATTTCCAACGAATTTTCCAACGAATTTTAATTTTTCGGGCCATTATTTCAATTTGTACAATTTTCGTTGGAAAATTTGTTGGAAATTTCAACTAATTCAAAAAACCGGTATATTTTGAATTTGTGGAAAATTCGTTGAAATATTAAAACGAATTTTCCCATGAAAATTGTACACACAATCAAGAAAAAAATCATCTCGCCAAAAAAAAAATCAATTCTTTTCTCCATTCAAAAATCACCCCAAAATCCCTCCCCCACCCATTTTCCATCCTCCTTCCCCGAAAAAATATTTGAGGATCTTTGCATGTATGATTTTGGGGTTTCGTTAGTATACAAGTCCAGTTTTAAAAGGGATTGGAGGAATTTCGTGAAGGTTTCGCTCTCACAGGCCTTAGATCTGTGCTCGTTCAACTTTTTTACTCTGAATGGTGAAAGTGTTGAGGATGCTGACCTAGGAGCGTACCACCGAAAGGCAAAGCCATGATAACATATGAAGATTTCGTTGTGTGCTCATTATCGAAGACGGATTCGTGATCCGCTGCTGATTTTAGTTTGAAGAAGTCATATTTGCTCTTTGAGCACGTGACTCCTAACTTTGTTATTATGATTTATCTTGTTATTTGGAGCTTTTTTTATATGGAAGTTGTCTGCGATTTATCTTGGTTTGCAGTTAAACTGCATTGTTTCAAAATTTTTTTCTGTGAAAATGAATGAAATCAAATCTTGAATGGAAAAAAGATTTCCACGATTTTTTGATAAAAAAAGTTTTAGTTTTAAAGGAAGGCCACGCTCCAAAAAAAATACTAAACAATTTGGCTATGAGTTTTCCAATCGAATTTTTAAGTCGAAAAAGGACGGGATGAAAACTTTAAGGAGAAAGTTTTAAAAATTTTCGTTGGAAAAATAGCTATAAATATATTACGTGCGAATTTTTATTCAATCCAGTAAAATTTACATTATATTTAGCTGTTGCGAAACGAATTTTTCAAATTTTTCGTTGAATTTGGCCCGGAAAAAACATGTTTTTTAGATTAGTTGTTGTGTTAAGTCAATTGGCACGTTGTCTACCTTCGGTCATCATCGTCGGTGAAAGATAGATCAATAGGCAGTGACCCAACAAAAATTTATATGGTATCAAAGCGGGAAGTTATGATCTCAAATTCTTTAGGGCTGCGTATTTGCCTTCCTTCATATATTTTCATGCTTTAGTCTTAGGCTAAAATCGGCCTACGCGAGAGGAAGAGTGCTAAAATACTTAAATATTAAATTACGATTTCATATAATAATTTAAACTTTCAGTTGAATTTTGTAGCCTCGTGTTACTCAAGACACGAAGTCTTAGTCGCCATATTTATTTGCGACAAATCAGTTTGAACCGGAAGAAATCCATAAGCAATGCCATAGTTAGCTACTTGATGGAATGAGTTTGAACTGCCATAAGACTTTAAAACGAGCTAACCCAACAAGTGATAGCTATTTCAAGACACGAACAACATTGCTTGTGCCATGTAATGTCTCACTGCACAGAGACCCAATGACAAATTTGCATCTTATCTTTGCTTGCAATGAATCGCCACTGCTCAATTCGGCATTAAATGTGAAGATGGTCTCTTTCCCCAACTACTCTATTGCTGCATATATATGGTTACACCCTCGAGCCATGCAACAAGACAACACGCTAGAGTGCTAAAGTAGTCCAGTCAGTACAATTAATGATCTAGCAACATGCCAAGTGACGGGCTAAAATATTAATCACACTAATCAATAAAGGGAAAATTCACTAAAAGAGTCCTAAATCTTTTGACGATATGCCAATTTAAAAATAAACCTTTCAATTATGATAATTCAGTCCTAAATCTTTTGACGATTTGTTAATTTAGTCATGCCGGCCAAAGTTGATTGGAAATCGCTGACATTATGACAATTTTTTTAAACCTTTCAATTATACTAATTTAATCATAAATCTTTTAACGATTTGTTAATTTAGTCATGCCGGTCAATGTTGACTAGAAATCGCTGACATTGACAATTTTTTAATTTTTTATAGATTTTTCCAACGTGTTGTGTCATATGATGACGTGCCGTGTAATGATGTCTATTATGTGGTGAAGTGTTGTTTGATGATATGTTGCGTGATCACGTGAATGCATGAATCTTAGGATGATGCGTATGTATGTCCATTTGACTAAATGATTTGATCCTTAATTATGCAAGTTTTGAAGTGGTGGAGTCATTTTTCTCATGTGGTTTATTCGACCGATTTTCCATAACACTTGATTTCGAAAGCTTACAATTGTTTTATGATTGTGATTCTAAAATATTTTAGGAAAAACGAGCATATGTGAACCCTTGGATTTTCGACTATTAGCCAATTCGACTTGATTTTGATTTTGTCGCAATATAATTTGTCTACGAGACTAGGGTTAGTCTTATCTAGTTAGGTATTTACTTATGCAAGAATGGTAAATTTAGCATAGTAATGGCTAGAATTACTTAAGATTGTATTTTTATTTGTGTAGAGTGACGATAAATTTCTAATTTTCTAGACTAATTTTGACAGAATATCGACCTAAATTATATTTTCAAACATTGTCATTTATGCATCTAATCAGGGACGATTATGATGCAATTCTATCTATAGTTCAAAGAAGCTTCCGAATCGATTAAACGGCTGATTCCGATCGATTTGTCTAGACGATATCCATCTCTTTTCTTTTCCTTGGTTCCATCGTTGCATCCCATTCTTCGTCACTTTCTCCGCTTCTTCGCTTGGACTCCACCGTCCACCAACCTCCAACTCATCTCCAAATTTAATAGAAATTTGACGATTCTTTACTCTTGCTTTCTTCGTCTAATTCCAATTCCTTTACTTGCTTTCATCGCCAGCAAACAGCTTCACCAAAGTCTCTCTCTCTCTTGTGCACCATTTTCCTTTTGATAGCGCACGGTAGAAGCTCGATACCTTTTTTTCAAGAGATCACCAAGAGAGAGCCAAGCTCGAGCCCGTTAATATATCCAGTTAGATACACATTTACTCAAAAGCTTGAACCGATAAGTTATGATGCAACTTATATGAATTAACTGTTCCATACCATATCAATTTTACGACATGTGAGTTCAACATTTCAATCACTATGATTTGAACACCAAATAACGAGCGTGCCTCATTATTTGTAGCCCACTAGTCATGTCATCACCCTGGTGCACAGCAACACAGTGACTCAAGATGATTCTTAATCATCAATCTTCCCTAGGTGAAAAAGACTTTGGCTCTTATATTTTGGTTTATTGTTCATCATAAGAGTATGAAGAAATTCCCTATCCTCCAACAATTGAGCTTCACAAGTTAAATATTTTCTTCGATTCCCTCCAAACCTCTAGATGGGCCACTAGCTTCTGATTTAAGCTTTTCAAAACATCTAAGAGCTCAAACATTAAAATGTTCTTAGTTTACATTTGTATAAGGTGGACACACTATACATCATCAATCCAATCACTTGTAATCTTTTCTAATTTTCACTACTGTATTTCGTTTCGGAAACTAAATGAAACACAAATAATTTTTTCAAATGTCAATATTTAATTGATGAATGATTTATTGTCAGCATGTCACACAATATTTAAAAAGACAATAACATATCAATATTCAAAAAGTAAGAGTTATTTCTTTGCTTGCAGGGGTTGCTGTTTCTGAGTGTGGCATTAATATTTGGCTTCAATTTTCACCTTACTGCTGATTTGTTTCCATGGATTCAACGAAGCAGACATACAGGAAGAGGAGGACAACCTACATCATTGCTTGCGTTAAAAGTCTACTCACTACTCACTAACTATTCAAAGCTATATGCCCAAAAATACAAACTTGATTGACTATTCAACTCTGGCAAAACAAGAAAAATAGTAAACTCTTCATAGATATATTGTAACTTTAAAATTGCTACAGCGGCTACTACGAGGGTGCACAAGCCCTATAAATCCAGCAGAGAACCACCCCAAGAACAAAATAAGAGAGAAGTTTTCGAAAAAGTACTGAGCAAGAAAGACAAATTGATCATGAGCTCTATTTCAACACTGAAGCTTCCCCCTGATAGATCTGTCCGTTTTAGATGGTTCGAAGCCAGGATCGGGTCGATGGGACTCCTTGCAAAATCAAGTCCGACAAGCCCTTGAAAAATTCGGTTGCTTCGAAGCTTTGTATGATAAGATGACCCCAGAGCTTCACAATGATGCGTTCCAAGAATTGGAGGAATTGCTCGAGCTTCCGACCGATGTGAAGCGCCGGTTTGACTTCCCGAATAAGCCGTACATTGGCTACCTCGCGAATCTTCCTCATGCGCCTCTCTACGAGGCGTTTGGAGTGGGCTATGAACCCAATTTGGGCTCGATCGAAGAATTAGCTGATCTCATGTGGCCAGAGGGAAACACAAGATTTTGGTAATCCCTATCTTATCACTAACAAATATATCATCGTTTCCCAATAAGGAAGTGTTAAGAGACTAAAATTTTTATGAAATTGATCACCAATGACGATAAATTTGAATTTCAATTACTTTGATGCAAGAAGAAAATCTAAAATGAATCATCTTACCCGGTGGTGTACATAAAAACATACGTAACATGAAGATGCCAATCCACGCCCTTTATCTATGGAAACTGAAGTTACATGTGCCTTTTTCATGAACATGCAGCGAGACAATGAATACGTATGTTATGATGGTTTTGGAATTGGATTCACTGGTGAGGAAGCTGGTTTTGGGAAGCTTGGGCGTAGACAAGTACGTGGGGTCGCTAGCCAAGTCGGTCAAATACAATTACCGTCTAATGAGATATGCAGCTCCTGGGACCGAGGAGTCCAAGAAGCCCGGGACTAGGAGCCATCGGGATGCGAACTTAGTGACCATACTTCACCAAAATGATGTGAACGGATTGGAAGTGCAAACTAAGGACGGATGTTGGATCGAGGTCGCCCCTTCCTCAACTTCCTCCTTCATTGTCCTCGCCGGGGAGTCATTCTATGTGAGTACCGCCCCTCCCCATATTGAATTTGGTTCATAGAGGAGGTAACATGCTATAAGCATCCAACAAGAATATCACCTCCGGCAATAGCTAGAATTACGACATTAAAGCAAATTTCTTTGTGGAATCCTTATTGACTGGTCGCCTTGTGAACCATAGATTCATGTATGGTTGAATGCATATCGATTCGTCGAGATTGATGCTAACTTGTGGTGAGATAGACATCTCGACAGATATAACCTAAACATGTAGACGTTATATAAACGGTCAGAAGAAGTCAAGATGTTGAGGCTCTTGAGAGTTAATAATCTCCTGGATAATTGACCTTGATCACTGTGAGCCTCTCACTTTTTTACTTCTTGCACGCAGGGATGGAGCAATGGGAGATTACACAGCCCTTGTCACCGTGTAATGATGAGCGGGCACGAGCCAAGATATTGCATGGGGCTCTTCTCTTCTGTTCAAGGAACGATTCAGTGTCCAGATGAGCTTGTAGACGACCAACACCCTTTGCTTTTTAAGCCCTTTGATGTTGCCGGTCTCTCCCGCATCTACAAGATCAAAGAGGGCCAAAATGGAGCTTCGGCGATGGATACCTTTTACAGGATTTGAGATCGAGGCGCTGTCGAAGCATTGTCTGTCTTTTCGCCCCATCAATCAACCGCAAGTCAAGCCTTAAGGAATATGTTTTACAGTCGTTAATAATTAATTGAGTGGACGGTCGCTCAATATATGAGAAGCATATTAGATTTCCCTTGCTTTCCCCTTATGGAGCTTGTTTAGGTTACAATCATCTGACCCCACTGCTGATTCTCGGAGCTTATGTGCTTCAGGCTGTTGATGATGAGATTGCATCTAGCAAGCAAGTATTGTAAAAGAAAATGACAAAGAAATGGGTGTTCATGAATAAATTTCCTTTCTTCTCTCTTCTATAGAAAAAAAAACTCTTTAATTGTTTCCCACTAGTAGCAAAAAGCATTCTACTACTTACGAAAAATTTCAAAAGAAAAAGATGTATTGGTGTAAATGAAATAAGGTTGGCTCACGTTAATTGTACTATTATAGAGGAGCCAAAAAGCAGATCTTTAAACACCGGTCTTTCATCTCATTAACTCATTTAGGATCGATCCCTTAGTAAAGCACTTGGACCATGTTGAAAATATGTCTCGATTTGATCCCGTAAAAAAACCCTGATCCAGGTAGATTTCCTAGTTTGAGTAGATTTCCTATTTTAAATCTAAATATTTTCTATATAAGAAGTGCATCAACTTTGTAAAATGCATCCAAAGAAACTCTTTTATTTGACAATCAATAGTGTGCTTGCTCGTGATTACATCACAAGAATTTGAAGCCGTGAAAATATTGTGTAACTCATCTATGAAACTGAGAGATTGTTTTGCGAGAAATTGTGAGGGCTAAACGATGTATTATTGAGTATAATTAAGAGTTAGGAAACATTTGGAGTATTTGAGTAACTCAAATGTGATTGTAAGATCTGTTATATCGCTAGATTTATAGTGGAATTATGTCCTCCTTTATTCTAAATTAACTAAATTCAGTATCCAATTTGATTCATTTATTCTGTTTATTTTATTGCTTGATCATACGTTTTTTGCTGTAGACCCATTGTCTTGTCAAGCGAGCTACTCAAAGTTCAACAGAAAAAATTATTGATCAGTCCAAATCCTGTTGTACAGAATTTACCAAAGCCTGTTGCACAGAATTCAATAAGTCCTAAAATAACCTAAGAATTGCAGTTGCACTAACAATTTCAACTTCATATGTCCGGATCCAGTACATGCATGCGTCAATATATGCAATATAAAATGTAGTTTCCTTCACGAGAACGCATGATGAATATCTATAGCCATCTAGGGAAGCTACTCTATCCAGAAAATGTGCTGAAAGCAGGATAATTCCAATCGTTTTCCATTTCTGTATTTAAAATTGGCAAGTTAGCTACTTAATAAATGACTTTGAACTGCCATAAGACTTTAAAACGAGCTAACCCAACAAGCAATGGCTATTTCAAGAGACGAACGACATTGCTTGTGCTAGGTGATGTCTCACTGCACATAGACCCAATGACAAAATTTGCATCTTATCTTTGCTTGCAAAGAATCGCCACTGCAGAATTCGGCATTAGATGTGAAGATGGTCTCCTTCCCCAACCACTCTTTTGCTGCATATATATGCTTACACCTTCGAGCCATGCCACAAGACAACACACTAGAGTGCTAAAGTAGTCCAGTCAATACAATTAATGATCCAGCAACATGCCAAGTGATGGGTTAAAATTTTAGTCATAGTAATCAGTAAAGGAGAAAATTACCAAAAAATGTCCGAAACATCTTGCATTTATGCAAATTCAGTTCTAAAATTTTTAATTTGGCCAATTTAGTCTTAAAATTTTTGATGGCTTGCCAATTCAGTTATAAATCTTTTGACGATTTACCGATTTAGTCCATCTAGCTAATTTTGGCAAGGAATTGCCAACTTAGAGAATATTTTAAATTTTTTCTAAATTTTCAGACGTGTTGTGCCATATGATGACGTGCCATGTAATGATGTCTATAAGTGTGATGTATATGCATGTCCATTTGACTAAATGATTTGATCGTTAATGATGGATGTTTTGAAGTGTGGAGTCAATTTTTGTTATATGGCTTATTTGGGCATTAATTATGTCGGATGAGGCAAATAATCTCTTCCTACCGATTCACCATAATGCTTGATTTCGAAAGCCTACAATTGTTTTATGATTGTGATTCTAATTTTTTTTTTTTTTTTTTTTTTGCAAATGTGAGCATACGTGAGCCCTTTGTTTTTTGACTATAAGCCAATTCGACTTGAGTTTGATTTTGTCACAATCTGATTTGTCTTTGAGACTAGGGTTAGTCATATTCAGTTAGGGATTTACTTACGAAAGAATGGTAAACTTAGTGGAGCAACAACTAGATTTACTGTAGTTTTATTTCTGTAGAGTGACGATAAATTTCTAATTTTCAAGACTAATTTTAAAAAATTATCGATTTATATTATATTTTTGAACATTGTCATTTATGCATCTAGTTCGGGACGATAACGATGAAATCCTATCTAAAGCATATCATCTCTTTTCTTTTCCTCGGTTTCATCCCTGCATCCCATTCTTCGTCACTTTCTCCGCTTCTTCACTTCGACTCCACCGTCCACCATTGCCCTGCTCATCTCCTAGATCAATGGGAATCAATTCCTTTACTTGCTTTCATCGCCAGCAAACATCTTCACCAAAGTCTCTCTCTCTCTCTCTCTCTCTCTCTCTCTCTCTCTCTCTCTCTCTCTCTCTCTCTCTCTCTCTCCATTTTCCTATCGAAAGCAAGCAGCAAAGCTCGATACCTTTACCTTGAGGAGATCACCACCAAGAGAGAGTCAAGTCCGAGCTTGTCAATATATTCAGTAGAACCCATATTTATTCAAAAGCTCGTGCCAATGAGTTATGATCCAACTTAAATGTATTAATTACTCCACCCCTCATCAATTTTCAATGATCTAACCAAAAAAAAAAAAATCAATTTTCTAATGTGGAACTATTTTAACACAACTCATACGTGCATTTCAATATTTCAATCACCATGATTTGAACACCAAAGATTGATCACGCCTTATAATTTGTAGCCCACTAGTCACGTCGTCACCTTGGTGCACAACAACACCATGCCACCTTAAGATGATTCTTAATCATCAATCTTCCCTAGGTGAAAAGGACTGAGAGCTCCAGTACATGCAGGCGTCAATATATGCAATATAAAATGTAGTTTCCTTCACGAGGACGCATGATGAATATCTATAGCCATCTAGGGAAGCTACTCTATCCAGAAAATGTGCAGAAAATAAGATAACTCCAATCGTTTTCCATTTCTGTATTTGAAAATGGCAAGTTAGCTACTTAATAAAATGACTTTGAACTGCCATAAGACTTTAAAACGAGCTAACCCAACAAGCAGTGGCTATTTCAAGAGACGAACGACATTGCTTGCGGTAGGTGATGTCTCCCTGCACATAGACCCAATGACAAATTTGCATCTTATCTTTGCTTGCAAAGAATCGCCCCTGCTGAATTCGGCATTAAATGTGAAGATGGTCTCTTTCCCCAGCCACTCTATTGCTGCAGATATATGCTTACACCTTCTAGCCATGGCACAAGACAACACACTCAAGTGCTAGAGTAGTCCAGTCAATACAATTAATGATCCAGCAACATGCCAAGTGATGGGTTAAAATATTAGTCACAGTAATAAGTAAATTTAGTCATAAACCTTTTAATTTGGCCAATTTAATCTTAAACCTTTCGATGAGTTACCGATTCAATTTTAAACTTTTTGACGATTTACCGATTTAATCCTTTTAGATAATTTTGGCCATAAATCACTGATAGGGATAATATTTAAAAATTTTAAATAAAACTATGAATTTTCTGACAGGTTGTGTCATATGCTAACGTGCCATGCAATGATGTCTATTAGTGTGATGTGTATGCATGTCCATTTGACTAAATGATTTGATCCTTACAATTTTCATAATGCT
This sequence comes from Syzygium grande, assembly GCA_024733475.1. Taxonomy (NCBI): domain Eukaryota; kingdom Viridiplantae; phylum Streptophyta; class Magnoliopsida; order Myrtales; family Myrtaceae; genus Syzygium; species Syzygium grande. The sequence continues at coordinate 31,652,955 of JAMXDD010000008.1, read as the reverse complement.
CGATTTCGAAAGCTTACAATTGTTTTATGATTGTGTTTCTAAAAATATTTTGGAAACGTGAGCATACGTGAGCCCTTGGATTCGACTCTAAGCCAATTCGACTTGAGTTTGATTTTGTCACCATATGATATGTCTATGAGACTAGGGTTAGTCTTATTTAATTAGTGACTTACTTACGCAAGAATGATAAATTTAGCGGAGTAATGATTAGATTTACTTTTGACTGTATTTTTATTTCTGTAGAGTGACAATAAAATTCTAATTTTCTAGACTAATTTTGACAGAACATCGACCTAAATAATATTTTTAAAAATTGCCATTTATGCATCTAGTCCGGGACGATTATGATGAAATCCTATCTATAGTATAACATCTCTTTTCTTTTATTTGGTTCCATCGCTGCATCCCATTCTTCATCATTTTCTCCGCTTCTTCACTTAGACTCCACCGTCCACCTGCGTCCTGCTCATCTTCAAATTCGATTGGAATTTGACAATTCCTTTACTTGCTTTCATCGCCACCAAACATCTTCACCAAAGTCTCTCTCTTTTGTGCACCATTTTCCTGTTGGGAGAGCGCGGCAGAGGCTTTATTCCTTTGCCTGGGGAGATCATTAAGAGAGAGCCAAGTCCGAACCTGCTAACATATTCAGTTGAACCCATTTTCACTAAAAAACTCGAGCTAATGAGTGATGAGCCAACTTAGATGTATTAATTGCTCCACCTCACATCAATTTTTCGATGCGAGACTATTCTAATACAACTCATACGTGCATTTCAGCACTTCAATCACCATGATTTGAACATTAGAGATCGAGCGCACCTCATCATTTGCAGCCCACTAGTCACGTCGTCACCTTGGTGCACAGCAACATCGTGCCACCTTATGATGATTCTTAATCATCAATCTGGAGTTTGGGCTCTTTTGGTCTATTCTTCATCATAAGAATGTGAAGAATTCCCTATCCTCCTACAATTGAGCTTCACGAGTTGAGTACATTCTTTGATTCCCTCCAAACCTCTAAATGGGCCACTAGCTTTTGATTTAAGCTTTTCAAAATATCTAAGAGCCCAAACATTAAAATGTTCTAAATTACACTTATATAAGGTAGACACACTGTTATATCATCAATCCAATCACTCGTATTTTTTCAATTTTACAAATGTCAATATTTAATTGATGAATGATTTATTATCAGCATGTCATGCGATATTTAAAAAGATAATAACATAGCATTAGTCAAAAAGTAAGAGGTATTTCTTTGCTTGCAGGGTTTGCTGTTTCTGAGTGTGGCATTAATATTAGGCTTCAAATTTCACCTTACTGCTGATTTGTTTCCATGTATTCCCCGTGGAAGACAGCCTACATCATTGCTTGAGTCACAGTCAAGTCACTCACTATCCAAAAGCTATATGCCCAAAAAAACAAAACTAGCATTGAATACTCAACCCTTGTTTAAACCACAGAAAGAGGCACTACAAAAAAAACATGATTATTGCGACGGATTATTTTCGTTGCAAATTTGCGACAAACTTTGCGACGGATTTCTAAATCCGTCGCAAATTAGCGACGAAAATAATTCCGTCGCAAATTCTATCACTAATTTTGTGACGGAAAATATTTTCATCGGAAATTTGCGACTAATTTTGCGACGGAAATTTATTTTCCGTCACGACGGTAGTAGCGACGAATATTCTATCCGTGCGCAAATTGCGACGGATTTTGTGACGAAATGGGTTCGTCACTAATTTGTACTGGAAAATTACTTTTAGGATATGCACCCCACCCCACCCGTCAATTTCTCTCTCTCTTTCAGTAGTTATTCGTCAGGTCGCCCGCTTTTTTCTCACTTTCTCCGTCTATCATTTCTCTTAATAAGTAAGTATCGTAGCTAATTTCGTGACTAAACATACAACTAATATGGTCCTGTCCTTCTGATTCTTCGTTGGATGTAAATTTTTTTTATTGACATTATTTTCTGTTTTTGATGTAAATTGGTTGCCGGTTGCCGACTGGCGACCGTCCACCAATTTGGGACGGACGGTATTGGTCCGCTGCAAATTTGGGACGGACGGTATTGGTTTGTCACAAATTTGCGACGGACGGAGTTGGTCCATCGCAACGGTTAACCTCGCCGCCATGGCGGCCTCGCCCAGATCTAGGGGAGGTCGACCGGCCTCGGCATGGCTGCCGATCGCCGGACCGGCGACCAGAGAAAATTATAAGAATTTTTTTTAAATTCGGAAAAAATAAAAAAAATTTAAAAAAATGAATGTTAAGTGATTTTGCTTTTATTTAGGTATGTGTCCAATTGAAGGTCTTGCAATCCAAGTGGACTTTGCAATTCTCTTCAAATTGACCACTTTCTGCTACCAAGATTTCCGTCAAATATCTGGGTAAGTCTTCTTTACATGGTAATTTTTTCTTTTTTTAAAATTTCATAGTAATTGTTGCTTGAAAATTTTAATTTTCATAAATTTTTTTTTAATTAACAACATTAGATAAGATATTTTAAATATTTTACGAGATTTTTTTTATTTTAATACAGACACAATGCAAAGAAACAGGGCTTGGATGTATAATAAGAACTTACCTAGACGTCAAGGATTGACCGATGAGTTTCGGACTGGGTTGGAACTATTTTTAGATTTTGCTAGTAGTAAATATGAGTTCATGGATGGAAATAAGTTAAGGTGTCCGTGTAGAAAGTGCAGTAATGATAAATTTCATGTGTGTGATACAGTTAGAGAACATCTTTGTAGATTTGGGTTTACTTGAATTATTATAATTGGACTTGCCATGGTGAATCATTTATATCTAATGAAGGATATCAAAGAAGTGACCAATTTTTAGTTAGGGAAAAATGTAGCTATTATGACCAATTGAACCCATACGAGAGGATGGTGATTGATGCAGCTTGTCAAAATTTTATTTTAGATTCGAACCATGCAAGTACTAGTTTTACCCCTACACATGAACAAGTGGGCACTAGTCATGCATCACAATTGGAAGACATAGGAGTAACGGGTTTTGATGAGAATGTGTGTAATGGAGCTTTTTCATATAATCAGTTCTAGGAAGTGTTGAAAGCAGCAAATGAACCTTTATGGTCAGGTTGTGACAACCACACTAATTTATTAGTGACAGCAAGACTATTAAATATCAAGGCAGAGCATAATGTGTCGCAAGATTGCTTCAACTCTTTTGTTGAAATAATACAAGAAACAATGCCTCGTGATAACAGCATGCCAAGTGATTGTTACGATATGAAAAAGCTAGTGGATAACTTAGGTCTTCCGGTTGTAAGGATTGATGTATGTAGTAGGGGTTGTATGTTATATTGAGAGATGATGAAAATGCAGAATCTTGCAAATTCTGTAGCCAATCTAGGTACAAGATTAATAGGAGGTAGGGTCGTAATTAGAAGCGTAGACCATGCAAGCAAATGTTTTATCTGCCCTTAATCCCTAGATTGCAAAGGTTTTATGCGTCTCAAGCCACAGTTGAACACATGACTTGGCATGCAAATCATAAAATAAAAGAGGATCTAATGTGTCATCCTTAAGATGCAGAAAGCATGGAAGCATTTTGATAGAACATACCCTGAGTTTGCGATAGAGCCTCGAAACATCATGTTAGGTCTCTGTGATGATGGATTTGCCCCATTTAGGGAAATCAGGAAAAAGTTATTCATGTTGGCCAGTTATCTTAACGCCGTACAATCTTCCACTTGGTATGTGTGAAAGACACCTTATATGTTTTTGACATTGATTGTGCCTGGCCCGCAAAATCCGAAAAAAGTTAATAGATGTTTATATGCAACCATTGATTGAAGAGTTACAACGGTTATGGGAGGAAGGTGTCCTTACATATGATGTTTCTACTAATCAAATATTTGTAATGAAGGCTGCTCTTCTTTGGATGATAAATGACTTTCCAGCTTACGGAATGTTATCTGGATGGAGTACAGCTGGGATCTTAGGATATCCGATATGTTTGGAGAGATCAAAGTCATTTAGATTAAAACATGAAAAGAAACTCAGCTATTTTGACTGTCACAGATAATTTTTACCGATAAATCATACATTCAGAAGGAATAAAAAAGAGTTCATGAAGAATAGGATTGAAAGAACACGTCCACCAGTGAGGTTGACCGATGATCAAATTTGGGAGCGGATGCAGGACTTTCCAACTATTGTTCAGAACCCTCACGACATGACTTTTGTGTACGGAAGTACACATAAGTGGACAAAACACAGTATATTTTGGGATCTACTATATTGGAAGGCCCATCTTATTCATCATAATCTTGACGTCATACACATAGAAAAGAATGTTTTCGACAATGTCATAAATACTGTGATGGATGTCACCGAAAAAATAAAAGACAACTTGACACAAGAAAAGATATGAGAGATATTTGTGATCGACCAACACTAGATGTGGATGCAAGCAGCAGGGGACCAAAACCAAAAGCAGTTTATACATTGGATAAGGAGTAGAGGTGAGTTGTTTGTCAATGGTTGAAATCTATGCGGTTTCCTAATGGATATGCTTCGAACCTCGGAAGATGTGTTGATTTGAATGAATGCAAGTTGACAGGTTTGAAGAGTCATGATTGTCACATATTGATGGAAAGACTAATTTCAATAGCTTTCAAGAAAGTTCTATCGAACTTTGTATGGGGCTCCATTACAGAGTTAAGCAATTTCCTGCATGATATTTGCTTGACAGTGTTAAAAGCATCACACATGGACAAACTAGAGAGATATTCCAATTATTCTTTGCAACTTAAAAAGGATATTTCCTCCATTATTTTTTGATTCGATGGAGCATCTCTTAGTTCACTTGCCTTATGAGGCCAAAGTTGCAAGTCCCGTACAATTTCGATGGATGTATCCATTTGAGAGGTATTTTTTTTTTTTAAATAAAGTTCAAATTACTTTATTATATATTATGTTCGATAAACTTCTTTCTATTGCAACTAGATTTTTATATCATTTGAAGAAAAAAGTGAAGAATAAGGCACGTGTTGAAGTTTCAATTTGTAATGCATATATTGTGGAAGAAGTGACAACATTTACATCATACTATTTTGAGCCGCACGTGCAATGCAAGAGGCGGAGGGCAGGCAGAAATGATGAGGGCCCCATTGATCCCAGTCGCCGCCCATTCTCTATTTTCAATTATCTAGATCGACCAAGCGGCGCATGTCAGTCTCGTTACCTAACAGGCGAAGAATTGCATGCAGCCCATACATATATTTTACTGAACTACCAGAAGTCGAGCCATACTTCGAGTAAGTGTAAATTTACAAATATATGTATTGTGTGTCAAATATTTGCTAATATATAAATGGTATTTATTACTAGGATTTTCCAAACTTTAATGTATGGACTACCACAAAATGAGTTTGACCATATGTGTGACGAACAATTTGCATCATGGTTCAAAACATATGTAAGTTGCCTATGGACCGTTCACTTGCCTTATACATCATTTATTGAAATATATATTATTGATTTTGCGTGTGTAACCTTAGGTTCATAATAATCATGATGAACTTGGAGAGCAAGGATTGCTATATTATCTATCATGGGGTCCACAATTAAGAGTGCGGAGTTGGCCAGCATATTTCATAAATGGATATAATTTTCACACTCAAGAATATGGAATGGGAAAAGCCACAATGAATAGTGGTGTGTCTATTCGGTCATCCAATGGTGCAGTTCAAAAAAGATGATTTTTATGGTTTGTTGGATGAAATCATAGAGATAGAGTACCCTGGACCATTAATGATGTGGGTTGTGTTATTTAAGTGCAAGTGGTTCAACCCGTCAAAGGAATGAAGGTGCATACAAAGTTTAATTTGGTTGAAATAAATCACAAGAAAATGTATATGAAATATGAACCATTTGTCTTGGCACAACAAGCAATTCAAGTATGTTATGCATCATATCCTAGTTTGAAACGTGATAAAGCTGATTGGTGGGCTGTATGTAAAATCAAAGCACGGAGAAAAATCGAGGAACACCGGAAGGATAGAGCCTATCAACAAGAGGAAGTTTCTAACATGGTTGAAACTGAGAAATATAACATTCCAACTTTACGAGATCCATGTGGAGCTATGATAGATGTGGATCCAACAGAAATTTATGAATTAAATGTACAAGACTGTTTAGAATCTGATTTTGAGACAGATGATGAAGGCGAAGAGCAAGACAAAAGACGAAGACGAAGACAAAGATTAAAATTAAAATTTTTGTGACAAAACACTAATGATGTGTAATTATTATTGCAACAAGTGTTATTTTGCTTGTCATAATTATTATTATTGTTCTTGTTATTATTGATATTGTTATTAACATTATTGTTGTTATTATTACTGTTGTTGTCGCTTATTCTTCTTAATTTAATTGATTGTCAAAAAATTTGTCGCTAAATGACGACAAGTCAAATATTATTCATGCGATGACATTTGCGATATTATATTTTCCATTGGATTTGGATCATTGCTAATTTTGTTGCTTATTTTACGACAACAACTTATTTGTGGCTACTGTTCATCGAATAATTATTGATGGACCAAAAAATTCACAGCACTTGTTCGAGATAGTGTTAAAATTTGCGATGGATTCGAAAATGTTCTTTATTTTTGGAATCCTCAATAAATCCGTAGGAAATTTGTGATGGAAAAATATAGTCTGTTGCAAAAATTGTGGATGGGAAAAAAAATACGTTGCAAATTTGTGACGGATGTTATTTTGGTCCGTTGCAAATTTGCGACGGGAAAAATTATCTCCCAAATTTGACGGAGGGACGGACTTCGAAAAAAAAACAATTCCGCCAAATTTCAGACGGATAAAAAATCCGTTGCAAATTTGCAATGGATAAAAAAGTCAGGCAAATTTGGGAGGGAATTATTCCCTCCCAAAAATTTACATTTTTTCGCCGGAACTTTCGACCGACATTTTTGAGTCCGTCACAAATTTGTGATGAAAATTTTACTTCCCAAATTTGCGACGGGACCGAAAAGTCCAATTTTCGCAAATTTGCGACGGGCTGATTGGAAATCACATCCGTCGCAAATTTGCGATGGACGATCACCAGGGAATGATCCCTCCCAAATTTGCGACAGAGTAAAATATCCATCGCAAATTTGCGACGGACGAAAAATGTCTGTCACAAATTTGGGAGGGAATTTTTTCTCATTTCCCAAATTTGACGGACCTTTTTTTCCCAAATTTTCTTCTTCTTCTTTTTTGTCCGTTCAAATTTGCAGCGGAGGAAGACATCCTTCGCAAATTTGCGACGGATGGACTCGCAAATTTGCAACGGAAAACTCTCTTTTTTTCGCAAATTTTTGCGTCGGATGTCTTCCAATCGTACCTATTATAATGAGTATTAATCAAACTTATTTAGGGATTGTTTAGTGTTTGATTGGTTGGCTAAGTTAGGGGTTGATTTGAGGATTGCATATGGCTTTGATCGATGTTCGACCAATTAATTTGTCCATTATATCGCTGATTAACCGTTTAATGATCATCAAGTGATTGCTTAAGCGTTTATTTAGAAAATGCATTAAAATTGAACAATTCTAGAAAAATTTCGAAAAATTTCGTGAAAATTTAAAAAAGTCATATTTTGGGAAAATATTAAAATTGGTGAATTTTTTTAAAAATAAAAAAATCAAAATTTAAAAATATCACAAAATGGCAAAAAATAACTATAGCCACCCACTTTGAGTGAAATTTAATTTTTTAGGTGCCCGGAAAAAGAATAATAATAAAAAAATTCAAAATTTTCAAAATAATATAAAATGGCTTAAAATACCTATGGCTAACCATTTTGAGAGAAATTGACAATTTTTTAGGTGCACGAAAAATGTAAAAATAATAATAATAAAATTTCAAAACTTCACAGAATGGCTTAGAATACATATGACCATCGACTTTGAGTGAAAAATAATTTTTTTAGGTGGCCAAAAAAAAATTAAATATGTAAAAAATTTGAAAACTTCACAGAATTGTTTATAATAGCTGTGGCTATCCACTTTGAGTGAAATTTAAATTTTTTTTACGCCAAAAAAATAAAAAATATAAAAAAATATTTCAAAACTTTACAGAATGGCTTAGAATACCCGTGGCCACCCACTTTTAGTGACATTTAAATTTTTTTAGGTGCCAAAAAAATTGCAAAAATAATAAATTAATTTTATTACAAAACTTCACAAAATTGCTTAAAATACTTGTGGCCAGCCATTTTGAGTGAAATTTAAATTTTTGTAGGTGCCCAAAAAAATATGAAAAATCAAAAATTTGAAAACTTCACAAAATGGCTTATAATACATATAGCCACCCACTTTTAGTGAAATTTACATTTTTTAGATGCCCAAAAAAAAAAAAAATAATGAAATAACAAAACTTCATAACTTTACATTATGAGTTAGAATACTTGTGGCCACCCATTTTGAATGAAATTTAAATTTTTTTAGATGCCCAAAAAATTAAAGGCTTATAATGCCTGTGCCCAACCATTTTGATTGATGATCGTGTGGTCGAGAACGAAGATCATGTGGCTGAAATTGATGTTTCATGGTTGTTCTTGTACTTGATGAATTATTGTGTGGTTTGAAAGTGGATCGTGTGGTTAATTATGGCTAATGTCGGCTTAGCATGGCATATCATGCTCATATATTGATGTTTGATATCAAAATGAGTGCGATTCATAGTATATTTGTTCATAGAAAATTGCACGTCATAAACACTCGGCATTGGCTAATTAAGAGGGAACATTTTCTGCTTCTCAACCAAAATGGTAAGCTTCGTCATGTACGTCATTATGTGTCCGTAATACGTGTTCATATCTTTTTACATTTTTGTCTAACCTTCTTACTTGTCAGTGTATAAACGTGGAGGTCACATGCATAGAAGACCAGCCTCTTCAACGTCCTCGTCCCCGGCCCTTTCCTCGTCTTCTGTCCTTTTATTTAACCCGCAACCACAATATGTTGATGGACAATATGGACACGTTGGCCTTTCCTCCAATGCTCAAGAACATGTTATGAGACTTGGCCACATACCAACTTAATCTCCTCTAGTTACATCTCCTTTGGCTCCCTCTCCTTCCGTTCCACCTTATTATTCAGCGCAACATTCGCATAATGACGGAAATGAAGGTCAAGAAGATAACCGATTCCTGATATGCCCATTTGGAGATTCGTAAGTACTTCAATTTTTTTTAGTATATGTAATATTTATGGCTTTAGATATGGATGTCAACTGAATTGTCGATGTTGCACAATATCCGTATGTTTGCAGATTCACGGATTCTACAGTTATTGTGAGGGAAATTAATAAAATAGTAAAAAACTATTGGATGAGGGAGTATGTTAATTACAGAAGTGTTCCACAAGAGGTAAAAGATTTGTGGTGGAATGAGTTAAAGGTAAGTTTTAGATATTCTATTTTCTTACCAACTAAGTTCGGTGTAGTATATTGATGGTCAAGAATGATGATATAGACGGACCAGAACAGCTCTTTAGTTTTCGGTACTAAAGGGACCAGATATTTTTCCCGAGATGAACTTAACAAAGTCTATTGCCGAATTATCTGGTGCATGGTAATGGATATGTGACCATCATAATAACTTTCAGTTTTGCTTGTATTGATTGCAACGGAAGTTTAGGTGGGATGACCAGCTCGAGAATGAAGTGAGAAAAATTTTTCAGAAGAAAGTCAGTGATCAGATATGAAATGTGATGAATAGAGCAAAGAGTAAAAAAGTGAAGCCGGCTTTCATTACAGCTGACAATTGGGCGGAAATTAATAGAATTTGGGAAACTGAGAAAAGTAAGCAAATCAGTGAGCAGAATAAAAAGAATCGATCTTCTAGTTCTATTGAAGGGTCTGCCACATATGCTGGGAGCTGTATCAACATTGGGGAGCATCGCAAACGACTAGTAAGTCTGTTAAATCAGTTATAAGTTAATTTAATTTAATTACTCATGTTTACATTTTGTAGGCACAAGAATTGGGGACGGAACCGACATTTGCAGCTACATTTGAACCAATCTTTCAAAAGAAAGATAAGACATGGATTGGTGATCGAGCAAAAGCTATTAAGGTATGTAAGGTTATATTTTGGGCTTTATGGAAACTAGAATGAAAACCAAGAATGCTTTTAATATTTATGGTAGATATATATGAAGTTATTTTATTTTGCATCTATATTGTTAATGTAGGAAAAATATGATGAACTTTTAATGGGCAATGCTAGTGGTAGTGATGGTTCTGCAAGTGCGTTTGAGACATCAGTTGACAGTATGACATTATGGGTGGAGGCAACGCGTGGGGTGAAAAAAGGAAAAATATTTGGGATGGGATCCTTGTCAAAGATGTTCATGCTGAATCAAGCTGGAACTTCATCATCCAATGCGACTGGTCAAAGGAGGACACGACATGACGAGCAATTGACCCAAGAAGTGAACAAACTGAAAAATATAATTGTAGAGAGGGACGAAGAAATAAATGACTTGAAACAGCAAATGCAAATCGTTATGCAACACCTCAACATCAATCGCGGTTAGATTCCTCCCGTACCTCCTGCCAATCCAATAGGTGATGAGCACAATGATGCTGACATTAATGATGATACTGATGATTTTCTCGGTCCTTTCTAGTTAAAATTGCCAAAATTGGGGGTAAGCTTGTTTCACACTTTTTTATGACATAAGTGCAGTTTCACCTAATTTGTTCCTGCTTTACAATTACTTTTTGTGCACAACTTTCTCACAACTAGGTTCAATGATCTAATTTTTCCTATGTGACAGAAATACGGTTTACAAGAGTGAAAAAACTACAGTTGATGTCAAAGTTGACTCATACTCATATGTAAGAACATTGATGTTCGTCCTGAAACATTTTTTTGTTAACCCTCTTACTTGTTTTTTTATACCTAGTTCCACATCCATGCATAAGCACTTCTTTTATATTTTGTATTGATTGAATATCTTTATTTATGTATTCACATTTCATCAGGTGTCCACAAAAGTAATTGCTTTTGGTGTCCTGCCGAGTACCATAGCTACCCAATTTTGTGTCTGGTTTGTCGATTTTTTGTTTTCTAAGCATCTCTATGGTTGCCCCGCCTTCTATGAATGTTTTGAATGTATTATAAGATTGGATATCAAACATCATCTTATCAGGCTTTGCAACTTGGCATATATCATTATTTTTTCCGGACTAGCATCTTTCCTTCAGTTACATTTTTCAATTATATGGCTTTGTGTCTAGTTTGTTCGTTTCCTATTTCTGAAGCGGAATCTACGGTTTTCTCATGTTGTTTGATTATTTTTAATATATTGCATGGTGTTCATTAATGCGTAGCAAGTGATATGGATGGACAAGATTTGATGGCCGAAATGCTGTAAAATTTGCGACGAATATTTACATACGAATTTTGTGACCATTACAGTTCATGGCTAATTTTCGATGAATAAGTAGCGACGAATCAAGTTCGTGCCTAATTTCCGTCCAATACATTTTGCGACGAATTTTGCAATGAATTTTGCGACGAATTTTGCAACGAATAAAGTTCGTGGCTAATTTTGCGATGGATTTTGCAACGACTTTTGCGACGAATTTTGCGATGAATTTTACGATGAATTAATTTGCAACGATTTTTGCGACGAATTTTGCGACTAATTTTGCTATGAATTTTGCGACAAATTATTTGCGACGATTTTTGTGACGAATTATTTGTGATAAATTTTGCGATGAATTTTTTTTTCTGTCGCAAATTTTGTGACGACCTAGTAGCAACGGAATTTTTTCCGTCACTAGATTCGTCACAAAATCAATTTGTGAAGGATTTTTGCGATTTTTTCGTCGCAAAAAACATATTTTTTTGTAGTGAGGGGCAAGAAAGGAAAAAAATAAACTCTTCATAGAAAGATTGTAACTCTAAAATTGCTACAGCGGCAACTACGAGGATGCACAAGCCCTATAAATCCAGCAGAGAACCACCCCAAGAACAAAATAGGGGGAAAGTTTTAGAAGGAAAGACAAATTAATCATGAGCGCTAGTCCAACACTGAAGCTTCCCCTGATAGATCTGTCCAAATTAGATGGCTCGAAGCCAGGGACGGGTCGATGGGACTCCTTACGATGTCAAGTCCGACGAGCCCTTGAAGAATTCGGTTGCTTCGAAGCTTTGTATGATAAGATGACCTTGGAGCTTCACAATGATTTGTTCCAAGAATTGGAGGAATTGCTTGAGCTTCCGAACGATGTGAAGCGCCGGTTCATTGTCCCGGAGAAGCAGTTTGACGGCTACCACACGAACCCTCCTCATGCGCCTCCCTATGAGGTATTTGGAATGGACTACGGCCCCAACTCAGGTTCGATCAAAAGACTAGCGGATCTCATGTGGCCGGAGGGAAACACAAGATTTTGGTAATTCCTTTTTATTGCTGGTTTTTATTGTAACTTGATTAGATTATCGATTCTCATTCGGCAAGTGTCAACAGATTAATGGTTATCGAATGGATCACTAATAAAGTGAGTTTGAATTGATAATCAATTCAATTACTTTGGTACAAGAAATCTAAATTGAATCGTCTTATACGATGCTGAATCATCTTTCGCTATGTGCTTTTGTCATGAACATGCAGTGAGACAATGAATACGTATGTTACGAGGGTTTTGGAGTTGGATTCACGTGAGGAAGCTGGTTTTGGGAAGCTTGGGCGTAGACAAGTACGTGGATTTGCTGGCCCGGTCGGTCAAATACAGTTTCCGTCTCATGGGATATGCACCTCCCGGGAACGACGAGTCCAAGATGCCCGACACTACGTGCCATCGGGACGTGAACTTCGTGACCATACTTCACCAAAATCATGTGAACGGACTGGAAATGGAAACTAAGGACGGACGTTGGATTGAGGTCGCCCCTTCCTCAGCTTGCTCTTTCATTGTCCTCACTGGGGAGTCATTCTACGTGAGTCCCCGCACCACCCCTCTCTCTCTCTATTGAATTTGGTTCAAAAAGTAGGCAACACGCTATAAGCATAGAACAAGAATTCGGGCACATGACTTTACATATCAATTCTAAATTATTGTTTATATTTCTCGGTTTGATCATCACGTCTGCCAATTGCTAGAATTACGACGTTAAAGCTAATTTCATTGTGAAATTCTTATTGACCCATTGCCATGTGCACCATAGATTCGACTGGTTGAATGCGCTATCGATACAACGAGATTGATGCTAGCTTGTGGTGAAATAGAAGTCTCATCCGATATAGTCTTCTGGATAATTGGCCTTGATCATTGTGAGCCTCTCCCTTTATCGTTTTTGCATGCAGGGATGGAGCAATGGGAGATTACACAGCCCTCGTCACCGTGTAAGGGTGAGCGGGCACGAGCGACGATATTCCATAGGACTTTTCTCTTCCGATCAAGGCACAGTTCAGTGTCCTGATGAGCTTGTGGACGACCAACACCCTTTTCTTTTTAAGCCCTTTGATGTTGCTGGTCTCTCCCGCATCTACAATACCAAAGAGGGCAAAAATGGAGCTTCAGCGATGGATACTTTTTACAGAATTTGAAATCGAGGTGCTTTCGAAGCATCGTGTGTCCTGTTGCCACATCAATCAATCGGGAGTCAAGTCTTGAAGACGTATGTTTTACCGTCGTTAATAATTTATTGAGTAGACGGTCGCTCAATATTTGAAAACCATACCGGGTTTTCCTTTCTTTCCCCGAGCTTGTTTAGGTTGTAATTGTCTGACTTAATTACAGATTCTCGGAGCTATATGTGCTTCAAGCTGCTGGTAATGAGATTGCTTCTAGCAATCAAGTATTGTAAAAGAAAATGACAAAGAAATGGGTGTTCATGAAGAAATTTCCTATCTTTTTTTTTTTGATGACCGAGGTGTCTGCGGCCGGTGAGCTTACGCTCAAATCAGTGACTAGTCCTTGGGGGGGCTAGTGCAGCATCCCACCGTTACGACCCTCCACTTAAATCATCGGCACCTACGAGTTTTGAACCCAGGACCTCTCGTGAAAGGAACTAAGCGCAAACCATAACGGCCACTGATGGGTGGGTAGAAATTTCCTATCTTTTCTCTCTTCTAAGGAAAAGAACTCTTTAATTATTTCCCACTAGCAGCAAAAAGCATTCTACTACTTACAAAAAAATTGAAAAAAAGGAGGTTTTGGTGCAAATGAAATAAGGTTGGCTCACGTTGATTGTACTATTATATAGGAGCCAAAAAACGTCTCTATAAACACGTCTTTCATCTCAATAAATCATAGAGGATTGATGCCTTGAGTAAAGTGCTACAGACCTTATTGAAAATATGTCTCAAGTTAACCCGTCAAGGAAATCTAATCCAGGTAGATTTCCTAGTTTGAGTTGGATTCTTAATTTAAGTAGATTTCCTATTTTGGATCTAAATCTTTTCTATATAAGAAGTAAGTCATCCTTGTGAGTCGCATCCAAAAAAACTCCTTTCCGAGACAATTAATCGCGTGCTTGCTTGTCAATCACAATGCAAGAATTTGAAGTTGCGAAAATCTTGTGTAACTCATTTGTGATTATAATATCCGTTGTATCACTCGATTTATAGTGAAATGTTGTACTACTCTCTCGTGAGGTAGGTCCTGCTAACCGAAAAGAGTAAATTTGGTATCCGATTTGATTCCTTTATTCTATTTATTTTATTGCTAAATCATGTATTTTTTGCTATAGACCCATTGCCACGTCAAGCGAGCTATCTTAAAGTTCAACAGAAAAAATTGCTGATCAGTAAAAAACCTGCCGTACAGAATTCAATAAATCCTAAAAATAACGTAAGAAATGCAGTTGCACTAACAATTTCAACTTCATATGTCCGAATCCAGTACATGCATTTGTCAATATATGCAATATGAAATTTAGTTTCCTTCACGAGAACGCACGATGAATATCAATAGCCATCTAGGGAAGCTACCGTATCCATAAAATGTGCAGAAAGTAAGATAATTCCAATCGTTTTCCATTTCTGTATTTGAAAATGGCAAGTTAGCTACCATATAAATGACTTTGAACTGCCATAAGACTTTAAAATGAGCTAACCCAACAAGCAATGGCTATTTCAAGAGACGAACGACATTGCATGTGCTAGGTGATGTCTCACTGCACATGGACCCAATGACAAAATTTGCTTCTTATCTTTGTTTGCAAAGAATCTGTCACATCCCGAAATCTATCAAGATGGGGGATGACACGGCCGTCCTTTCTCTTGAAGGACGCAGCCTCAAATCACCCAAAAGTCCTCATGACATCGCTCTCGCTCTATTGACTGCTAAACAAAGAACCTAAAAAATTGGGAAAGAGAGGATGAGCAACCACAGCTCAGTGAATAGTACATCTCTTCTAAGTAGATCAAGCAATCACTATGCATGTATACAAAGCAATACCAGAACTTTAGAAGCCAAACCCAAGGTTTAAAATACATATAGAATCACATAAGAGTTATTTTATTTCATCAAAACTTTGTACAAATCACAAATACACATTTAAATCCATAATCAAATTCAAATTATCAATGGTCAAGTTCATTGATTAATCTTTATAAAAACTACATCAATAGTCCATTCCATTAACTAATCTCAAATCACACATCAATGGTTTATTCCATTGATGAATCTCATATTACAGCACATGTCGATGGTCCATTCCATCGACCAATCTATTGCTCAAATCTAACCATGGTCACGACACAAAGCCTTGTGACAAGGCTATCAATATTCCCCCCTTGGCAAGGTTTCCACCTACAAAGCCGATGGCTCGGCCCAGAAGGATATCCTAAACCCGGTATGCATACCCCAAAGCCCCTCATTGGGCTCACGGTGATATTGAGCATTAAACAATCATCATTTAATATCAGAAATCCAATCCGAATACATTTCACAAACCAAACAGATAACTTTCGCAACACGGCTCAACCTCCAAAAATACATTTTGGCATTTCTTGAATCATTTCCGAAGTCATTTCATAAACTAGTTCGTAACGCAATATACATATGTATCCTTGCACAATACATTTACAAAAACGATTTCCAAATCATTCTCAAATACTAAAAAGTAGTAAATACTCGATCCCGATTTATGCAACAAAATGTTCTTTTAAGTTCAACATATATATATTTATGTCGAATCATAATTCTTTCGAGATATGATTTTTATAAAATTAAAGAAAAGATAGTACCACTCACCTGGAATCCCCAAAAATCCAACAATCACGCTCACTCGAACCAACGGTTTTGTAATCCTAACAATTAAACGAGAATCAACATCAAAACCAAGTAAAAAGACTACGAATCGGCTAAATGACACTTAAACGCTAACAAGACAACTCAAATGCGCCATAAATCGCTTCTCCAAAGCGATTACCCAAACCGTTCGCAACGCACAGTTAGAACGCGAAACTTGATTGCACCATAAATTCCTCTACTGAATCCCGTTCCAAGCGAGCTTATAGTCAATAGAAAGCCCACTCAGAGCACTACAAGAACCCCAACTTGGCTGTCTCAAAATCGAGCCGGAATCTGATGAAAATCAGCCTAAAAGCCACTGATCGCGCATTGTTCACCTTGCGCAGCCAACTTCAAAAATTCATATTAGGCAAACCGTAGGTCCAAATCAATATCCGTATAATCCACAGCCCCACAACACCACAAACTATCAATTGTATAAAAATACGCAGCTCTATGACTAAAAAATCGGACTTCGCCGTTCGAATTTCTCAAAATTCAATTTCAAGCCCTAAATTGGAAAACTTCTCCGATCATATGAACGAGGGGCACGAATACTTACCGGACATTGTGATATCAAGTCAGATCGGCTAGGTAAGGTTCGTGCAGTGCAAAACCCCTCCTTTCTTCTTCTTCTTCTCTTCCTCTCTTTCTTTCTTTTCCGTTTCTATTTTCTCGTCCAAGGAGCTCTTGGTTAAATAGAAGAGCCAAGCGTCCATTGTAGATACTTTTTGACTTTTTGACCTTTAGACTCCTTTTTTTTTGCAAATACCTGAATATTACATCCATCCCTTCTTAAAAGAAATTTCGTCCTCGAAATTTGTACTTACTTCAATCAACAAACAAATAAGGATATTTGCGTCGTTCCTCCACCTAATAATTCCCAAGAAGCCCTTTCCAATTTTGTCATTGGATCTTTGTATATATTCTCAATAAACTCCTCTGCTTCTTTAAGCTTACCAACACCTCCCAAATATCCACTACACTTTCGCTGCGCCTCTGATCAAAAATCGATTTTGCTTTCTTTTCTATTTCATATTATCATCACCCCCAAAATTATTCGATCACAAAAAGTAGTTCATAGTTCATTCACATAAGCATCAGAGAACAGAAACTAGTTTGACCATTCTTGCACAACCTTCGGGATTTGTGACGTGCAATACATACAAATCTTCATACTAGAAATATAATCCATAGAATATCTATCAAATCAAAACATATCACAACCTGAATTTCCACAAGTTGTCTATTCTTCTTTCAACATTCCATTTACTTTAATTACGTACATAGTCCAAGAATATCACATCATCCACTTGAAGATTCGCGTAAATCAACTCTTATTTATTGCACAAAACCTTTTGAATTCTTTTCCTATCTTTACTAACACCTCAAGAGATTATTGATAACACTATTTCAAAATTTGCCAATCTAATACCATAAGATACTTAACTCTTAACACTCTCAAGACAAGATCCACTTATTCAAATTTCTAATCTCAATTATCACCCCAAATACTCATAAATCTTATCTAAGAATTTTACCACTTAAGAGATCATCTCTTACGATTGAATGCTTACAACTTCCCAAATCACTGAGATAGGAACATATCTAGTTTTCATTAAATTCAATGGTCTCAAGTTCTCAACTTAAAGAATCATCACTTAAAATTATCTCTTCTTAATTGAAAGACTGAAGCACTTGCCTCGTGCTACCATTTTACCGAAAACCACAACTAAAACTGACAGCCTCCATTAGTTCCACAAAAAAATTTTAGAGTAAGGTCATAACCTGCTATTCAGAAGTTCATAACTTGATCGCACCTATTTACCATAAGTAAATCTCTATCTCACATGTCAATTCAAGCTTAAAGCTTCTAAGATCAATTCTTATCATACCAAATATTGCCACATATCAAGACTTCCAATATAAATTCTCCTTTTCTAACCAAGAAAAATAACCTATCTCAACCAGCAACTTTTGCTCTCCATCCCTGTTCTTTGTTAGTGATTCTTTAATTGTTCACACCTCATCCAAAATATGCTCTAGAGGCAATTTGTCAAGTTGGGAAAGTATATGCTGTCTTGTGATCTCACATTCCCGCCCAACTTCCGCATCAATTTGAATGGGCCCTGAACACTTGATAAAATTTTGTCGTCAACCTTCCAGTTTCATCTACCAGCATTTCCCTTTTTACCGACTGCTCAAGATTTTCACTCTCCAGTTCATTAATCAACTTATTGGATAATTTGGAGGCTCCAACATGTTTCTCACATTCTAATTAAAGGGATAAATTCTTTTCTTCCAAATCTCCAACAAACTTCTGCAAAATGAATATTTCAACTTGTGCATTTACATCTTTCTCCACTTCTTCCTCATTTTAATTTCTACTTGCAAAAAGTGTACATAATTTTCTGAACCCACCAAGCGTGCCCCACTTGATTGTACGTAAGTTGCATGTTCTTGTTTTGTAACTCCTTTACTGTTTATCTGGAACATGTAGGGTTGAGACTTGCCTACTCCACTAGGGAGAGAACACTCTATAGCACCCATTAAAGCCCTTAATTTCTTCCCACATAGACTTTACATCTCTCTCCAACTCCCTATTTTGCTAGCCAACGCATCACGATTCCCTTTAGCTTTCAGATTTTCATCAATGGGTCGGCAAATGCCATCTACAAAAACTTCAGATTCCGTAACCTCGACTATTATATCATCTCCATTACTAAACGCACCCTTATCTACAACAATTTCCACAGTAAGAGATTCCTCTCTCTGACTTTGATCACTACAATCCCTAGCTCTAGCTAGATTTTCTTCCCTACCACCACTAATTCCATCTTCACCTATTGACACTACACTTTCGGATGCACTAGAGACTCAAAACTCCTTGTATTCTTGCTTATCCATGGTCAATGACAATCGGTCCTATTCAAGAGTACACATCTTGAGTTATGACTCGCCAAATATCTCCCCCTTTATTTTCTTGCCAAAACCACATATTGAAAACCTTAAGATACATTCTTGGTATCAAAAGGAACAACTTGCTTGCCTTTGTTATTTCTTACAGGGCGAAGTATACTTCTTTGAATTAGAACTAGCGATCACCTAGAACTTAAAAGAAACACACACCCTAACGCACAACCTCACAACGTCCCATAGACTACGTACCCCAAAAATCATATCCTAAGCTCTGATACCAATAAATGTCACACCCCGAAATCTATCAGGATGGGGGATGACACGGTCGTCCTTCCTCCTGAAGGACGCAGCCTCAAATCATCCAAAAGTCCCCATGACATCGCTCTCGCTCTATTGACTGCTAAACAAAGAACCTAAAAAATTAGAAAAGAGAGGGATGAGCAACCACAGCTCAGTGAATAATACATCTCTTCTAAGTAGATCGAGCAATCACTATGCATATGTATAAAGCAATACCAGAACTTTAGAAGCCAAACCCAAGGTTTAAAATATATATAGAATCACATAAGAGTTGTTTCATTTCATCAAAACTTTGTACAAGTCACAAATACACATTTAAATACATCATCAAATTCAAACTATCAATGGTCAAGTTCATTGATCAATCTTTATAAAAATCACATCAATGGTCCATTCCATTGACTAATCTCAAATCACACATCAATGGTCTATTCCATTGATGAATTTCATATCACAGCACATGTCAATGGTCTATTCCATTGACCAATCTATTGCTCAATATCTAACCATGGTCATGACACAAAGTCTTGTGACAAGGTTACCAAGATTCCCCCCTTGGCAAGGTCTCCATCTACAAAGCCGGTGGCTCGACCCAGAAGGATATCCTAAACTCGGTATGCATACCCCAAAGCCCCTCATTTGGCTCACAGCGATATTGAGCATCAAACAATCATCATCTAATATCAGAAATCCAATCCAGAATACATTTCACAAACCAAACAAATAACTTTCGCAACACGGCTCAACCTCCAAAAATACATTTTGGCATTTCTTGAATCATTTCGAAGTCATTTCATAAACTAGTTCGTAACGCAATATACATATGTATCCTTGCACAATACATTTACAAAAACGATTTCCAAATCATTCTCAAATACTAAAAAGTAGTAAATGCTCGATCCCGATTTATGCAACAAAATGTTCTTTTAAGTTCAACATATATATTTATGTCGAATCATAATTCTTTCGAGATATGATTTTTATAAAATCAAAGAAGAGATAGTACCACTCACCTGGAATCCCCAAAAATCCAACAATCACGCTCACTCGAACCGACGATTTCGTAATCCTAACAATTAAACGAGAATCGACATCAAAACCAAGTAAAAGACTACAAATCGGCTAAACGACACTTAAATGCTAACAAGACAACTCAAAGGCGCTCATAAATCGCTTCTCCAAAGTGATTATCCAAACTGTTCGCAACGCGCAGTTTGAACACGAAACTTGATCGCATGATAAATTCCTCTACTGAACCCCGTTCCAAGCGAGCTTATAGTCAATAGAAAGCCTATTCAGAGCACTACAAGAACCCCTACTTGGCCGTTCCCAAAATCGAGCCAGAATCCAAAGAAAATCAGCCTAAAAGCCGCTGATCGCGTACTGTTCACCTTGCGCGGCCAACTTCAAAAATTCATATTAGACAAACCGTAAGTCCAAATCAAGATCCGTAAAATTCCACAGCTCCACAACACTAAAAAATATCAATTCTATGAAAATACGCAGCTCTACGACTCAAAAATTGGACTTCGCCGCTCGAATTTCCCAAAATTCCGAATTTCAAGCCCTAAATTGGAAAACTTCTCTGATCATATAAACGAGGGGCACGAATGCTTACCGGATGTTGTGATACCAAGTCGGATAAGCTAGGCAAGGTTTGCGCAGCGCAAAACCCCCCCCTTCTTCTTCTTCTCTTCCTCTCTTTCTTTCTTTTCCGTTTCTGTTTTCTCGGCCAAGGAGCTCTCGGTTAAATAGAAGAGCCAAGCGTCCACTGTAGATACTTTTTGGCTTTTTGACTCTTTTTTTTTTTGTAAATACCTGAGTATTACAGAATCGCCATTGCTGAATTCGGCATTAGATGTGAAGATGGTCTCCTTCCCCAACCACTCTTTTGCTGGATATATATGCTTACACCTTCGAGCCATGCCACAAGACAACACACTAGAGTGCAAAAGTAGTCCAGTCAATACAATTAATGATCCAGTAACATGCCAAGTGATGGGTTAAAATATTAGTCATAGTAATCAGTAAAGGGGAAAATTACCAAAAAACTTCCGAAACTTCTTGCATTTCTGCATATTCAGTTCTAAACCTTTTAACTTGGCCAATTTAGTCTTAAACCTTTTGATGATTTGCCAATTCAATCATAAATCTTTTGACGATTTATCAATTTATTTCTTCTAACTAGTTTTGGCCAGGAATTGCTGACGTGCATAATATTTTAATTTTTTTTGAATTTTCAGACGTGCTGTGTCATATGATGACGTGCCATGTAATGATGTCTATAAGTGTGATGTGTATGCGTGTCCATTTAACTAAATGATTTGATCCTTAATGATGCATGTTTTGAAGTGGTGGAGTCAATTTTTCTCATATTGCTTATTTGGGCATTAATTATGTCGGATGAGGCAAATAATCTCTTCCTACCGATTCACCATAACGCTTGATTTCAAAAGCCTACAATTGTTTTATGATTGTAATTCTACATTTTTTTTTTTACAAATGAGAGCATATGTGAGCCCGTGGATTTTCGACTATAAGCCAATTCGACTTGAGTTTGATTTTGTCACGATATGATTTGTCTATGAGACTAGGATTAGTCTTATTCAATTAGGGATTTACTTACGAAAGAATGGTAAATTTAGTGGAGTAACAACTAGATTTACTGTATTTTTATTTCTGTAGAGTGACGATAAATTTCTAATTTTCAAGACTAATTTTAACAAAGTATCAACTTATTTTATATTTTTAAACATTGTCATTTATGCATCTAGTCCGGGACGATTACGATGAAATCTTATCTAAAGTATATCATCTCTTTTCTTTTCCTTGGTTCCATCGCTGCATCTCATTCTTCGTCGCATTCTCCGTTTCTTCACTTGGACTCCACCGTCCACCATTGCCCTGCTCATCTCCTAATTCAATGGGAATCAATTCCTTTACTTGCTTTCATCGCCAGCAAACATCTTCACCAAAGTCTCTCTCTCTCTCTCTCTCTCTCCATTTTCCTGTCGAAAGCGAGTGGCAGAGCTCGATACCTTTACATGAGGAGATCACCACCAAGAAAGAGTCAAGTCCGAGCCTGTCAATATGTTCAGTTGAACCCATACTTGCTCAAAAGCTTGAGCCAATGAATTATAAGCCAACTTGGATGTATTAATTACTCCACCCCTCATCAATTTTCTAATGATTTGACAAAAAAAAATCAATTTTTCAATGTGAAACTATTTTAACACAACTCACATGTGCATTTCAATATTTCAATCACCATGATTTGAACACCAATGATTGATCACACCTTATAATTTGTAGCCCACTAGTAACGTCGTCACCTTGGTGCACAACAACACCGTGCCACCTTAAGATGATTCTTAATCATCAATCTTCCCTAGGTGAAAAGGACTTTGCACTCTTATGTTCTGGTATATTCTGTAAGATTTTGTGGAAGCACCGCCAACTGTTCTAAAAGTTTAAGTTATTAGATGAAGACGTGGTTTATTATTTAGATACTCTAACACTCCCTCTCATGCTTAGTCTAATTTCTTTGCCTAGTACTAAGCATGTACATATTTAATTAATTAGGTAAATGGAGCTCGGAAAGATTTGAACTGAGGACGTCCAGCTCTGATACCATATGAGATTTTTTGGGACCACTGTCAACTATTCTAAAAGCTTAAACTATTAGAGGAATGCGTGGTTTAATATTTAATTATTATAACACTCCACTCACGCTTAGTTTGGTCTTTTTGCTTGTTACTAAGCGTAAACAAATTTAATTGAGAAGGCAAATGGGATTTGGAAAGATTTAAATTCATGACCTCCAACTCTGATATCATGTGAAATTTTTCGGGACTACTGCCAACTGTTCTAAAATGCCAATGCCACAAAATCTCACATACATCATAAGAGTATGAAGAAATTCCCTATCCTTCTACAATTGAACTTCACTAGTTGAGTATTTTCTTCAATTCCCTCTAAACCTCTAAATGGGCCACTAGCTTTTGATTTAAGCTTTTCAAAACATCTAGGAGCTCAAACATTAAAATGCTCTAAGTTTACGCTTACGTAAGGTAGACACACTATTATATCATCAATCCAATCACTCTTATTCATTTCAATTTTCACTATTATATTTCTTTCCGCAAAACTAAATAAACGCGAGTAGTTTTTCTTTTTTAAAATATCAATATTTAATTGATGAATGATGCATTGTCAGCTAGTCATGCGATGATTAAAAATATCATAAGATAGCAATATTCAAAATGTAAGATTTATTTGTTTGCCTGCAGGGGCTGCTGTTTCTGATTGTGGCATTAATTTTAGGCTTCAATTTTCACCTTTCTGCTGATTTGTTTCCATGCATTCGCCGTAGAAGACTTGCCGGAAGAGGAAGACAACCGTCACCATTGCTTGAGTTAAAGTCAAGTCATTAACTATCCAGAAGCTATTTGCCAAAAAAAAACTTTACTAGTCAGCTCTAGTTTAATCCACAAAAGGAGGTGTGAAAAAAGGAAAATAATCAACTCTTCATGGAAAGATTGTAACTCTAAATTGCTACAGCGGCAACTCCGAGGATGCACAAGCCCTATAAATCCAGCAGAGAACCACCCCAAGAAAAAAAATAGGAGAGAAATTTTCAGAAAAAGTATTCAGAAGAAACACACTAATCATGAGCTCTATTTCAACACTGAAGCTTCCCTTGATAGATCTGTCCGAATTAGATGGCTCGAAGCCGGGGACGGGTCGACGGGACTCCTTGCAAAGTCAAGTCCGACAAGCCCTTGAAGAATTCGGTTGCTTCGAAGCTTTGTATGATAAGATGACCTCGAAGCTTCACAATGATGTGTTTCAAGAATTGGAGAAATTGCTCGAGCTTCCGACCGATGTGAAGCGCCGGTTCGATGTCCAAGATAAGCCATATTTCGGCTACCTTGCAAATCTTCCTCGCCACGAGGCGTTTGGAGTGGACTACACCCCCAACTCAGGCTCGATTGAAAATTTAATGGATCTCATGTGGCCGGAAGGAAACACAAGATTTTGGTAATCCTTTTTTTTATAACTGGTAATTATATTATCGGTTCCATTAAGGAAGTGTTAAGATGTTAATGTTCATCAAATGGATCACTAATGACGCGAATTTGAATTTCAACTGCTTTGATGCAAGAAGAAAACCTAAAATGAATCATATTACAGGGCAATGTACATAAAAACACATGCAACGTTAAGATGCCAATTTACACCCCTATCTATGGGAACTGGAGTTTTGATGCGTGCCTTTTTTATGAACATGCAGTGAGACAATGAATACGTATGTGACGACGGTTTTGGAGCTGGATTCACTGGTGAGGAAGCTGGTTTTGGGAAGCTTGGGCGTAGACAAGTACATGGAATCGCTAGCCAAATCGGTCAAATACAATTTCCGTCTCATGAGATATCCAGCTCCTGGGACCGAGGAGTCCAAGAAGCCCGGGACTATGTGCCATCGGGACGCGAACTTCGTGACCATACTTCATCAAAATCATGTGAATGGATTGGAAGTGCAAATTAAGGACGGACATTGGATCGAGGTCGCCCCTTCCTCAGCTTCCTCTTTCATTGTCCTCACTGGGGAGTCATTCTACGTGAGTACCCCTACCACCCTCTCTCTTTCTATTGAATTTGGTTCAAAAAGTAGGTGTTGGAAATAGATGCGGAAAAAATAAAAGACAGAACACAGGAATTTTACGTGGTTCGATCACAAGGTGATCTACGTCCACGGGCGAGGCAAGACAAAATTCCACTATAATCAAAGAGAGTACAGTTTTCAGAAGTCGAAACAACGACTAAAGCTCACGGCTCACAAAACTCTCTGTAAACAAAGTTCTTTCTATACATCAATGAGAAAACCTAGCTGCAATATAAATAGGGCTCTCAAAAATTTTCCTCGGGGGCATAGCCCCTGAATCCCCTGAGACATTGGTTCACTTACTCTAGCTTAGGTAGTCCGCTATGGAGATTTATTCGCTTGCTACGGGTTGGGCCTATCGGCCCAACCCTTCGTGTTACGAACCAAATCTCAATTTTCTCTCCACTTTCGGGTCGCACAAAAAATATGTCAAGTCAGGTCATGAACCGGACCGAGTACATAAAATTCAAGACATATTTAACAGTAGGTAACATGCTATAAGCATCGAACAAGAATTTGAGCATGTGACTTTACGTATTAATTGTAAATTGTTGTTTATATTTATAGTATTGATCATTACCTCTGGCAATAGCTAGAATTACGACTTTAAAGCTGATTTCTTTGTGAAATCCTTATTGACCCGGTCGCCGAGTGAACCATAGATTCAAATGGTTGAATGCTTATTGATACAGCGAGATTGATGCTAACATGTGGTGAGATAAGACGTCTTGTCCGATATAATCTTCTGGATCATTGACCTTGATCATTGTGAGCCTCTCCCTTTCTTCTTTTTGCACGCAGGGATGGAGCAACGGGAGATTACACAGCCCTTGTCACCGTGTAATGATGAGCGGGCACGATCCAAGATATTCAATAGGATTGTTCTCTGCCGACCGAGGAACGGTTCAGTGTCCTGAAGAGCTTGTAGACGAGCAACACCCTTTGCTTTTTAAGCCCTTTGATGCAACCGGTCTCTCCCGCATCTACAAGACAAAAGAGGGCCAAAATGGAGCTTCGGCAATGGATACTTTTTACAGAATTTGAAATCGAGGTGCTTTGGAAGCATCGCGTGTCCTGTTGCTCTATCAATCAAGTGCGAGTCAAGTCTTAAGGCGTATGCTTTACCGTCGTTAATAATTAATTGAATAGATGGTCAATCAATATTTGAGAAGCCTATCAGGTTTTCCTTTCTTTCCCCTTTTGGAGCTTGTTTAGGTTGTAATCATCTGACTTAATTACAGATCGTCGGAGCTATATGTGTTTCAGGCTGTTGATAATGAGATTGCTCCTAGCAAGCAAGTATTGTAAAAGAAAATGACAAAGAAATGGGTGTTCATGAAGAAATTTCCTTTCTTTTCTCTCTTCTGAGTAAAAGAACTCTTTGATTATTTCTCACTTGCAGCAAAAAGCATTCTACTACTCACAAAAAATTTCAAAAAAAGAGGTTTTGGTGTAAATGAAATAAGGTTGGCCCACGTTAATTGTACTATTATATAGGAGCCAAAACACGTCTTTCATCTCAATAACTCATGGAGGACTGATGCCCTAGTCAATTGATTAGAGCGTGTTGAAAATACATCTCCAGTTGATCCCATAAAAATAACATGATCCAGGTAGATTTTCTAATTTGAGCTAGATTCCTAATTTGAATAGATTTCCTGTTTTGGATCTAAATCTGTTCTGTGTAAGAAGGGAGCCAACTTTGTAAAATGCATCCAAAAGAAACTTCTTCACTTGACAATCAATTGTGTGCTTACTTGTGAATCACAACGTGAGAATTTGAAGCCGTGAAGATATTGTGTAACTCATCTGTGAAATTGAGAGATTATTTTGCGAGAAATCGTGAGGGGGGCATAATTAAGAGTTATTAAGGTTTCGTTAACCCATGTTATTCGAGGAACTAGATGAGTATTCAAATTTCGAGGACAACATTCTTTTAAGGAGAGAAAAATTGTGACGTCCTCGATTCTGAACCTAATTCGACATGTGAAGTGGCTTAAACTGTCAATGCTCTAATAGCAGGATTAGGCCATGAATCGATTCACGAATCTTTCATGGGTCAACTATTCAATTAGGAAAGGCAATTGAGAGTTGGACAATGCGATCGACTAGAGTACTCAACCATGGAAAATAGCTCGACCATAAGAATTGATGCGGGATGACATTATGATGTCACGGGTCAATTAGTAAAAGGTTAGGAATCGATTCGGCGAAAATATACATAGTCATATTGCGGGTGATTCCGCACGATCATTATACTAAACCCGAATGATCTTAAGTCAATTTCACCAGACCATGTGCCCCTGGTAAATAAGTCAATTCCACACGATTACATGATAATCGAGAATGATCCATGGATTAACAAGAGACGAATATGGATTGATTGACGAATCAATCATAAGTCACGCTAGCGACACCCCAAGAGGCCACCTAACTCGAATAGGCCGTATTAGGAATACTTCCCATTGAAGTTTAGCCACAAGCCATGATCCGATTATAGGTTTTCGATTAAGGATTGTTCCAAGACTTTCCGGTCCGAGTTAGTCGGGGTAAAACTCGGGAAGAGTTTTGGGCCCTGAAACTTTGGACAAAGGAATTAGTGGGCCGAGAATGGAAGCCCACAAGGGAGTGGGCAGGGAAAAAAGCCCAATGGGCCTCACACCCAAGACAAAAGCCCAATGAGCCCAAGGAAAGCCCATTAAGCTTTTCAAGCCCATTTCTCTTCCAATTGGGCCCATTCAAGCTTGAGCCCAAGTTTGCTGGCCCGAGCCTGAGCCCACGTGAATAGTGCATGTGAATAGTGTCAAGTGTGAATTTACTAAAATGCCCTTCAAGCATTTATGTCCTAGAAACAAAAGGATATTAAGAGAGAAGACTTTGGAGTCTTGTGATGATGGAAGAGGACTTTAGGGGCAAGCAATATGTGAGATATTTCAAGACCTAGTGGCCTTGCTTGAAGTAATAAGCCTTGGCTTTCTCTCTCCCTCTTTTTCTCTTCTCTCTCTCTCTCTCTCTCAAATTCACTTTCCCCCTTGGTAGCCCCCTTTTCTCTCTCTTTTCTCTTCCTTTTTCCTTGTTTTTAGCCGCCGTTCACCCCCATCTTCGTCCCCAAGCCACCCATAGCCACCCCCTTGCCGCTGGACCGCCGTGTGCCACTCGTAGCCGCCCGTTCAACCCCCCACCGAGCAGCCAAAGCTGCTGTCCAGCGGAGACCCAGTCGCCGTCATCGTTCCGTGTCATTTTTGGACCATGACACACGTAGCCCTCGCCGTCGTCCACGTGCCGGTGTCTTCGGATTTTCAATTGGGTGAGTTATCGCCCTAGTCCCTTGCTTAGTAGGTTAAACTTGATTAGAGCGGATTAGTTTAAGTTAATTATGTTTAGTGTTAATTAATTAGGAATTAGTTGTTAAGCTGTTGGAATATTATATTAATTTTTGGGAATTAAATAATAATATTTTATTAATTTTCGGAATTAAAAATATTATTATTTTATTAATATTTTTGTGGAAATTCGAAATTAAATTGTGTTTATTTTAGGCTTAAATTGTGATGCCTAAGCTAGAATTGCCTTATATATTGGTTTGTATGCCAAATTGAATTGTTTGTTTATGGTGAAATATAGAATTACGGGTTTCAAATTAATAAACCCTGAGGTGTCGGGTTTATTTGTTAAGTTTTATGTGACAAATATGTTGTGGATGCTTGAATATAGAAGCATGCCAAGTTTGGGAATTTATTGATATGTGCATAATTGCGTGTGAATATTTTAGTACATTTTTATGTGTGGAAGTTGTGATTTTTCAACATATTAGCACGGATTATGTTTGCATCATTTATTGAAAATTATAATGATGGAACCTAAGTGTTGCTATGTGTGCATGATCATCTAAATGTTCCTTTCGTGCCCGGTTATATCGGAAAACCGTATATCGGATGACCGCCAACTTAGGATTTGGCCATGGCCCTAACAGGTATCTCCAATTTGGAAATTGGAAGTCGTCTGCTGGTAGCAGAGGAGACATAGTCATTCACAAATCGAATTCGGAATGAACCCATTTATGGGATATGTCATCATTGTGGTCAGGTGAGATGATGCTGTGCCCGACGGGGCGAGATGATGCCCGGTTATGCCGGAAGACTGCCAACTTGATGCGAATAATGCGGGTTGTGCCGTACCCTGTGTGGCTGTAGTAATCGAAATACGCATGAAAGATTGTGGTAGCATTGCGCTTGGTTATGGGATGAAATTGTGAGACACGGTACGGGACGGGTCGAAGCAATTTCACTTTATAATCGGAACACATGTGGATGCATTGTGCATGGGAAAGCTGTTGCGTATTCTGATTACATTATATGCTTGTTGCACTATGATTGTATATAATAGTTTATAACGTGCATGGCGTGTGTGCCAAGGTAAGGAAAGAATGTTTGCAATTGTTTAATGGCACATATGTTTGTGTTAGGCTGGGTGCCTTGCTCGTGTGAATAGTTAGGGCAAAGCAGGGGTTGCTTTGCTATTGATTTGTCATTGATAGGTTGCTGCATGTTTTAGGTGCATCCGATATGAGTTGACCTCCTAGTCGAGGTGTAAGTCGTTAACTTACTGAGATTTTATTTTATTCATTGTTGTTAACCATCTTTTCACATGCTCAGGTATGAGTACGCGCTGCGTTCCTTGTGATATGGTTATGTCGAGGGGGAAATACCTATTGAGGTTGTCCTCGTAGATAGAAGAACTAGGTTAAACCCCTACCCGTTGTTGTTGTAATCGGGAAGGTCGGCGTGGTAGACTGGTAATATATTAATCCCTGATGTACTACTGATGATGTGTATATATATGTTGTATATTTTCCTGTCTATTTTGGTTGTTGTTTGGAGATATACGCTTCCGCATTTGCATGATCTAAAGTGAAAATGGATGGGTCGACGTTGCGTCTTGAGATATCGTAATTTCATGATCAAGGAAGGATGTTCGCGCGCTCGAGGGTTCGGGGTGTGACAATCCTTGAAAAATAAATTATGACCTTTTGCCAACGCCATAGAGTAAAAATATATTGCATGCTTCTTAGCAAAAAAATGTATATTACTATATTTGGCCGAACTTTTCCCGAAACCCTGGATTCTCTCCTCTTCCTCTCATGTTCACGCAGGTTTTTTCTTTTAACTCCATGAAGGGGAGGGTTTGAGCTAAATTTCCCTCCCCACCCTTTTTTCTCTTTTTCCTTTGGCTGTTTTGGCTCTCTGTATTTTTGTCTTGCTTTCCTCCCGTTTGGGGAGCCGTTCTCTTACGATCTAGTCCGAATCTAAAAGCTTCTCTCTACTATTTCAGAGAGGTTTCTATCCCGATCTAGTATAGATTTGGAGATATTTGCATGAATGATTTTGGGGTTTTGCTTCCCTTGGGTTTTGTTGGTGTACAAGTCCAATTTTGAAGGGGATCAAATTAGCTTCGCAGAGGCTTTGCTCTCACAGATCTTAGATCTGTGTTCGTTCAACCTTTTTACTCTGAACGTTGAAGGTGTTGGGATCGTCGAACTTAGGCACGCACCGACGAAAGGCAAAGCTGTAGTAATAGCTGAATATCTCGATGTGAGTTCATTATTAAAGATGGCTTCGGTGATGAGCCGTCGATTTTGGTTTGTAGAAGTCACATATCTGCTTTTTGAGCATGTGATCCCTAAACATATTATGAAGATTAATTTTGTTATTTGGAGCTTGTTTTGTTTAGAAACTGTCTGGGATTTGTCTTGGTTTGCAGCTGAATTGCATTGTTTTTCTCTTGTATTTTTGCAGAAATAAATGAAATATTATCTTGACAAAAATATTCAGATTTATTACTTATTATTAGATCCACTTTTCTACCTTTAAAGGAAGGCCACACTCCAAACGCAATACGAAACAATGGCTATGAAAAAGCCAATATCATATTTAAGTCAATGAAGGGGGGGATGACTGATTCTAGGAGTATAGTTTTAATCAATTTATTCACTGGCTGTAGCCATAAATACATAGCGTTCTCAATTATACAATCTAGTCCGCTTTACGTTATATTAGCTGTCGCGAATATGGTGTTAAGATTGACAAAATGATAATTTGGCACCTGAAAAGCTTGTTTTGGTAAATTAAGTTGTTGTTGATCAGTCAATTGGCACTTTGGCTAACTTCGGACATTATCGTCGGTGAAGGATCCCACTTTTAGACCAATTGACAATGACCTCACAAAAATTTACATGGTATTAGAGTGAGAAGTCATGATTTAAAATTTTTCCAGGCATCTTATTTGCCTTCTTTTATATATTTCCATGCTTTAGTGTAAGGCTAAATTCAACCAATGTGTGAGGAAGAGTGCTAGAATACTTAAATATTAAACTACGCTTTCGTTTGATAATTTAAGCTTTTAGTTGAATTTTGTAGCCTCATGTTACTCAAGACACGAAGTCTTAGTCGCCATATTTATTTGAGTTTAAAATGTATTGCCCTGTGATTAATCTCCTCGGATATAATTAACGTGCTTTATTAATACCTAGGGTAGGTGTCACTAGGGGATTGTTGCTTGAAACACATTCATCCTAAGATTTTTTTAAATGGAGTGCCGAGCTGGGCTTAGTAACAAAATTATTACTTAGGAGAAGTCAGCACTGCTCTTTGAGAAGCCATGGTGAACGATTCAAGAAAGATAGTATGCAGATGTTGGCCATCCTTCGGCTTAGACATTTCTGTTTCTTTTGCCCAATTTGGCCGGCCTAAGTGTCGAACACTCGTACGCTTTACCAACATTCAACTTTTTGCCACTGCTACCTCACATTCTTCTTCCTCTTCGAAATCAATCACAGTGGCAAAAGTGTTCCTCAGCTCTAAAATCATGGCAGTTTTATTTCGTTGTCTTTTCTTATATCAACTGCTTGTATTTGGCAACACGAATTGCCAACCGGAAGAAATCCTTAACCCATGCCATAGTTAGCTACTTGATAGAATGAGTTTGAACTGCCATAAGACTTTAAAATGAGCTAACCCAACTAGTGATGGCTATTTCAAGACACGAACAACATTGCTTGTGCCATGTGATGTCTTACTGCACATAGACCCACTAACAAATTTGCATCTTATCTTTGCTCGCAAAGAATCGCCACTGCTGAATTCGGCCTTAAATGTGAAGATGGTCTCTTTCCCCAACCGCCCTACTGCTGCACACACACACACACACACACACACACACGCATATGTCCTTACACGCTCGAGCCACTCAACAAGACAACACGCTAGAGTGCTAAAGTAGTCCCAGTCAGTACAATTAATGATCCAGCGACATGCCAAGTGATGGATTAAAATATTAATCACAGTAATCAGTAAAGGGAAAAATCACTAAAAGAGTCTTAAATCTTTTGACGATATACCAATTTAATTCTAAATCTTTTGATAATTTACTAATTTAGTCATGCCGGCCAATGTTGACTAAAAATCAGTGACATTATGATAATTTTTTTAAACCTTTTAATTATACCAATTTAGTCCTAAACCTTTTGACGATTTGTTAATTTAGTCATGCCGGCTAATGTTGACTAGAAATCGCTAACATTGACAATTTTTTAAATTTTTTAGAATTTTCTGACGTGCTGTGTCATATGATGACGTGCCATGTAATGATGTCTATTATGTGGGGAAGTGTCGTGTGATGATATGTTGCGCGATCACGGAATGCATGAATCTTAGCATGATGTGTATGTATGTCCATTTGACTAAATGATTTGATCCTTAATTATGCAAGTTTTGAAGTGGTGGAGTCATTTTCTCATGTGGTTTATTCGACCGATTTTCCATAACACTTGATTTCGAAAGCTTACAATTGTTTTGTGATTGTGATTCTAAAATATTTCTAGAAAAACGAGCATATGTGAACCCTTGGATTTTCGACTATTAGCCAATTCGACTTGGTTTTGATTTTGTCGCAATATGATTTGTCTACAGGACTACGGTTAGTGATGTCGAAACGCGATAGAAAATTTGACTGAACAAGAAAGTTCGACAGAAGAACAATTCGTCCTCCAAATATGATTATCAAATAAAAAATATCCAAAGTCTCCTCAAATGAAACCCTAAAATAAGTTTATATATCCCCAAACCTAACCCTACTAGGATTAGTAAACATCAAAACGTAAAATTACGAAACTGCCCTTTACTAAATTAACCCATAAAAAATTACTAAAATAATTAAAAAAAAACATCTAAACGATCCCGAATCGTAAAAATCCATCGTTAATCATAGCCAAAGGCTATGAGTATTGATCAGCATGCCGTTTCGCTTCAGACAACCAAATTTGAGCTCAATCCGACATCATTGACTTCAAGCCCGTCGGTTCGTCTAGTTGCATAATGGGTCCGCCGATCCCCTAGGTGTATCATCCTCCCCTGCTAGAGAAAGATTTGTCCTTGAATCTGCTTCATCTTCATTGTCGTCAATCTCTTTAGGGTCTTCTTCCTCTTCAGTGTAGTAAGGTGACAAATCTGCTACATTAAAAGTTCCAGAAACATTGTGCTCGCCCGGCAACCTAGGTGGCAACTCTTTCGGTACGACATCAGTAAACTCCTCAAGCAAGGGCAAACTTGGGTAGGAATTTTGGGATTGTCGAAATTTCACTCCATCACCACAATAGCCAAAAGCTCGAGTGCGTTTACTGCCTCTTCTAGAAATTCTGACCTGGACAGCAGATTATTCTTCACTTCCTTTTTCAAATATGAAGGATCTAGGGTAATGGTTCGACCATCCTTCTTAAAGATATAGGTATTTCTGAAACCATCATGTTGTATCTTTCGTCAAACTGCCACGGCCTCCCTAATAAAATATGGTAAGTATCCATTGGGACTACATCACACCACACCTATTGATGTAATTTTTTCCAATCGAAAATTGTACAAGACAACTTTTGCTCACCTTCACCTCGTTCCCTTTTCTAAGCCACGACAGCTTGTATGGTTGAGGATGATCTTCTGTTTTCAACCCCAACTTTTCCACCATAGTCGTGGACACCACATTCTCACAACTCCCACCATCTATTATCACGCTGCATACTTTTCCTCTACTAGTGCACTTAGTATGAAAAATATTATGTCTAAGCCATGATTCATCATCCGCTACAGCAACATTTAATATTCTTCTAACGACTAGAGACTCACCAGAATCAGCATAGATAATCTCTTCCTGTTCCGCATCATCATCCTCATACGTCCAATACTGCTGCAATTGGACAACATCAGAGATCTCATATTGCAGCCCTGCTAGATATCGTGCAATCATCTGCTCGTCTTCCTCTACCACATCACAACGCATCCACAAGCGATCAAATTCTTCTGTGAATTCCTCAACTGTTTTATCATCTTGCTTGACGTTATGATATTCGATAAACGCCTCTTGCCTATAATGGGTAGGCAAAAATTTTTTCTGCAATAACTTTTTCATCTTCTCCCAACAATCCACCTTTGGCTTCCCCTCTCTAGCACGTTGCTTTTTCACGTGTTCCCACCAAATCGAAGCATGTTTTCGCAGCCTAATAGCCACTAACTTCACTTTTTGCCCCTCAGTTAGGTCTTTAAGATCAAAAATCCGTTCTACCGTATGCAACCAATCAATAAACTCATCAGGATGAGCCTTACCATTAAATTCGGGAATCTCTATCTTCATTCCGAAATTTTGAGAAAAACGCTGATTTCCAGGTCGTACTCCTTGATTCCGCCCCTAGTTCAGAACCTTGAAAGGGTTTACGTCTTCTTCATCATCATCTGATGAATCCTCAAATTCCGCTCCTTCTTCGTATTGAACGCCCAACCTCGCCTCCGCAAGTTGTCGCTCCAAATCCTGGATTCGTATTCTCTGTTCTTTAATTTCTACGTCTCAAATCTCTTAGACGCGGTTGGTCGTCTGCTTCAGGAACGCCTCCACGCTCTCGGCCACCACGAGCCCATCGTCCACGACCGCGATTCTGTTCAGCCATTAATTCAAGCAACCTGTGCTTTGATACCAATTAATGCTGAAACGCGATAGAAAATTTGACTGAACAGGAAAATTCGACGGAAGAACAATTCGTCCTCCAAATATAATTATCAAATCAAAAATATCTAAAGTCTCCTCAAACGAAACCCTAAAATAAGTTTATATATCCCTAAACCTAACCCTACTAGTATTAGTAAACATCAAAACGTAAAATTACGAAACTGCTATTTACTAAATTAACCCATAAAAAAACTACTAAAATAATTTTAAAAAAAACATCTAAACGATCCCGAATTGCAAAAA
This sequence comes from Syzygium grande, assembly GCA_024733475.1. NCBI lineage: Eukaryota > Viridiplantae > Streptophyta > Magnoliopsida > Myrtales > Myrtaceae > Syzygium > Syzygium grande. The sequence continues at coordinate 31,617,480 of JAMXDD010000008.1, read as the reverse complement.
TCTATCGTTAGTTATAGCCAAAGGCTATGAGTATTGATTAGCACGCCGTTTCGCTTCAGACGATCAAATTTGAGCTCAATTCAACATCATTGACTTCAAGCTCATCGGTTCGTCTAGTCGCATAACGGGTCCGCCAGTCCCCTAGGTGCATCAGTTAGTCTTATCTAGTTAGGTATTTTCTTATGCAAGAATGGTAAATTTAGCATAGTAATGACTAGAATTACTTAAGATTGTATTTTTATTTGTGTAGAGTGACTATAAATTTCTAATTTTCTAGACTAATTTTGACAGAATATCAACCTAAATTATATTTTCAAACATTGTCATTTATGCTTCTAATCAGGGACGATTATGATGCAATTCTATCTATAGTTCAAAGAAGATTCCGAATGGATTAAACGGCTGATCCCGATCGATTTGTCTAGACGATATTCATCTCTTTTCTTTTCCTTGGTTCCACCGTTGCATCCCATTCTTCGTCACTTTCTCCGCTTCTTCGCTTGGACTCCACCGTCCACCAATCTCCAACTCATCTCCAAATTTAATAGGAATTTGACGATTCTTTACTCTTGCTTTCTTCGCCAAATTCCAATTCCTTTACTTGCTTTCATCGCGAGCAAACAGCTTCACCAAAGTCTCTCTCTCTCGCTTGCACCATTTTCCTTTTGATGGTGCGCAGCAGACATTCGATACCTTTTTCTCAGGATATTACCAAGAGAGAGCTAAGCTCAAACCCGTTAACATATCCACTTAGATACACATTCACTCAAAAGCTTGAGTCGATAAGTTATGACACAACTTATATGAATTAACTGTTCCATACTATATCAATTTTACGACATGTGAGTTCAACACTTCAATCACTATGATTTGAACACCAAATAACGAGCGTGCCTCATTATTTGAAGCCCACTAGTCACGTCGTCACCCTAGTGCACAGCAACACCGCGACCACCTTAAGATGATTCTTAATCATCAATCTTCCCTAGGTGAAAAAGACTTTGGGCTCTTATATTTTGGTCTATTCTTCATCATAAGAGTATGAAGAAATTCCCAATCCTCCAACAATTGAACTTCACAAGTTAAATATTTTCTTCGATTCCCTCCAAACCTCTAGATGGGCCACTAGCCTTTGAGTTTTAAGCTTTTCAAAACATCTAAGAGCTCAAACGTCAAATGTTCTAAGTTTACATTTATAAAAGGTGGACACACTATTACATCATCAATCCAATCACTTGTATTCTTTTCTAATTTTCACTATTGTATTTTGTTTCGGAAACTAAATGAATGCAAATCATTTTTTCAAATGTCAATATTTAATTAATGAATGATTTATTGTCAGCATGTCACGCAATATTTAAAAAGACAATAACATAGCAATATTCAAAAAGTAAGAGTTATTTCTTTGCTTGCAGGGGTTGCTGTTTCTGAGTGTGGCATTAATATAAGGCTTCAATTTTCACCTTACTGCTGATTTGTTTCCATGGATTCCACGAAGCAGACATACAGGAAGAGGAGGACAACCTACATCATTGCTTGCGTTAAAAGTCTATTCACTAACTATCCAAAGCTACTATATGCCCACAAAAACAAACTTGATTGACTATTCAACTCTGGCAAAACAAGGAAAATAATAAACTCTTCATGGAAGTATTGTAACTTTAAAATTGCTCCAGCGGCTACTACGAGGATACACAAGCCTTATAAATCCAGCAGAGAACCACCCCAAGAACAAAATAAGAGAGAAGTTTTCGAAAAAGTACTCAGAAAGAAAGACAAATTGATCATGAGCTCTATTTCAACACTGAAGCTTCCCCAGATAGATCTGTCCGAATTAGATGGCTCGAAGCCAGGATCGGGTCGATGGGACTCCTTGCAAAATCAAGTCCGACAAGCCTTTGAAAAATTCGGTTGCTTCGAAGCTTTGTATGATAAGATGACCCCAGAGCTTCACAATGATGCGTTCCAAGAATTGGAGGAATTGCTCGAGCTTCCGACCGATGTGAAGCGTCGGTTCGACTTCCCGAATAAGCCGTACGTTGGCTACCTAGCGAATCTTCCTCAAGCACCTCTCTACGAGGCGTTTGGAGTGGGCTATGAGCCCAATTCGGGCTCGATCGAAGAATTAGCTGATCTCATGTGGCCAGAGGGAAACACAAGATTTTGGTAATCCCCATCTTATTACTAACAAATATATTATCGATTCCCAATAAGGAAGTGTTAAGAGATTAAAATATTTATCAAATTGATCACCAATGACGAGAAATTTGAATTTCAATTACTTTGATGCAAGAAGCAAATCTAAAATGAATCATCTTACCCGGTGGTGTACATAAAAACACACGTAACATGAAGATGCCAATCCACGCCCTTTATCTATGGAAACTGAAGTTCCGACATGTGCCTTTTTCATGAACATGCAGCGAGACAATGAATACGTATGTTATGAGGGTTTTGGAATTGGATTCACTGGTGAGGAAGCTGGTTTTGGGAAGCTTGGGCGTAGACAAGTATGTGGGTTCGCTAGCCAAGTCGGTCAAATACAATTACCGTCTCATGAGATATGCAGCTCCAGGGACCGAGGAGTCCAAGAAGCCCGGGACTGTGAGCCATCGGGATGCGAACTTAGTGACCATACTTCACCAAAATGATGTGAACGGATTGGAAGTGCAAACTAAGGACGGATGTTGGATCGAGGTCGCCCCGTCCTCAACTTCCTCCTTCATTGTCCTCGCCGGGGAGTCATTCTATGTGAGTACAACCCCACCACCCACCCCCCCTTTCATTGAATTTGGTTCGTAAAGGAGGTAACATGCTATAAGCATCCACAAGAATATCACCTCTGGCAATAGCTAGAATTACGATATTAAAGCAGATTTCTTTGTGGAATCCTTATTGACCAGTCGCCTTGTGAACCATAGATTCATGTATGATTGAAATCATATCGATTTGGTGAGATTGATGCTAACTTGTGGTGAGATAGACATCTCGACAGATACAACCTAAACATGTAGACCTTGTATAAACGGTCAGAAGAAGTCAAGATGTTGAGCCTCTTGAGAGTTATAATCTCCTGGATAATTGACCTTGATCATTGTGAGCCTCTCACTTTTTCTTCTTGCACGCAGGGATGGAGCAATGGGAGATTACACAGCCCTTGTCACCGTGTAATGATGAGCGGGCATGAGCCAAGATATTGCATGGGGCTCTTCTCTTCCGTTCAAGGAACGATTCAGTGTCCAGATGAGCTTGTAGACGACCAACACCCTTTGCTTTTTAAGCCCTTTGATGTTGCTGGTCTCTCCCGCATCTACAAGATCAAAGAGGGCCAAAATGGAGCCTCGGCGATGGATACCCTTTTACAGGATTTGAGATTGAGGTGCCGTCGAAGAATTGTGTGTCCTTTCGCCCCATCAATCAACCGCAAGTCAAGCCTTAAGGAGTATGTTTTACAGTCGTCAATAATTAATTGAGTGGACGGTCGCTCAATATATGAGAAGCATATTAGATTTCCCTTGCTTTCCCCTTCTGGAGCTTGTTTTGGTTATAATCATCTGACCCCACTGCTGATTCTCGGAGCTTATGTGCTTCAGGCTGTTGATGACGTGATTGCATCTAGCAAGCAAGTATTGTAAAAGAAAATGACAAAGAAATGGGTGTTAATGAATAAATTTCCTTTCTTTTCTCTCTTCTATGGAAAAAAAAAAACTCTTTAATTATTTCCCACTAGTAGCAAAAAGCATTCTACTACTTACAAAAAATTTCAAAAGAAAAAGATGTTTTGGTGTAAATGAAAGAAGGTTGGCTCACGTTAATTGTACTATTATATAGGAGCCAAAAAGCAGCTCTCTAAGCACCAGTCTTTCATCTTATTAACTCATGTAGGACCGATGCCTTAGTAAAGCACTTGGACTATGTTGAAAATATGTCTCGATTTGATCCCGTAAAAAAATCTTGATTCAGGTAGATTTCCTAGTTTGAGTAGATTTCTTATTTTGAATCTAAATCTTTTCTATATAAGAAGTAAGTCAACTTTGTAAAATGCATCCAAAGAAACTCTTTTATTTGACAATCAATCGTGTGCTTGCTTATGAATTACATCACAAGGATTTGAAGACGTGAAAATATTGTGTAACTCATTTGTGAAACTGAGAGATTGTTTGACGAGAAATTGTGAGGGCTAAACGATGTATTATTGGGAATAATTAAGAGTTAGGAAACATTAGGAATATTTGAATAACTCAAGTGTGATTGTAAGATCCGTTGTATTGCTAGATTTATAGTGGAATGATGTCCTCCTTTATTCTAAATTAAGTAAATTCGGTATCCAATTTGATTCCTTTATTCTGTTTATTTTATTGCTTGATCATATATTTTTTGCTTCAGACCCATTGTCTCGTCAAGCGAGCTACTCAAAGTTCGACAGAAAAAATTATTGATCAGTCCAAATCCCGTTGTACAGAATTTGCCAAAACCTGTTGTACAGAATTCAATAAGTCCTAAAATAACCTAAGAAATGCAGTTGCACTAACAATTTCAACTTCATATGTCCGGATCCAGCGCATGCATGCGTCAATATATGCAATATAAAATTTAGTTTCCTTCACGAGAACGCATGATGAATACCTATGGCCATCTAGGGAAGCTACTCTATCCAGAAAATGTGCAGAAAATAAGATTAACTCCAATCGTTTTTCATTTTGTATTTGAAAATGGCAAGTTAGCTACTTAACAAAATGATTTTGAACTGCCATAAGACTTTAAAACGAGCTAACCCAACAAGCAATGGCTATTTCAAGACACGAACGACATTGCTTGTGCTAGGTGATGTCTCCCTGCACATAGACCCAATGACAAATTGGCATCTTATCTTTGCTTGCAAAGAATCGCCCCTGATGAATTCGGCATTAAATGTGAAGATGGTCTCTTTCCCCAACCACTATTGCTGCATATATATGCCTACATCTTCGAGCCATGCCACAAGACAACACACTCGAGTGCTAGAGTAGTCCAGTCAATACAATTAATGATCTAGCAACATGCCAAGTGATGGGTTAAAATACTAGTCACGGTAATAATAAATTCAGTCATAAACCTTTTAATTTGACTAATTTAATCTTAAACTTTTCGCTGAGTTACTGATTCAATCTTAAACTTTTTTGACGATTTACCGATTTAATCCTTCTAGATAAGTTTGGCCATAAATCACTGATAGGTACAATATTTAAAAATTTTAAAAAATATCTGAATTTTCTAACATTTTGTGTCATATACTAACGTGCCATGTAATGATGTCTATTAGTGTGATGTGTATGCATGTCCATTTGACTGAATGATTTGATCCTTACAATTTTCATAATGCTTGATTTCGAAAGCTTACAATTGTTTTATGACTGTGTTTCTAAAAATATTTTTGGAAACGCAAGCATACGTGAGCCCTTGGATTTTCGACTATAAGCCAATTCAACTTGAGTTTGATTTTGTTGCCATATGATATGTCTATGAGACTAGGGTTAGTCTTATTTAATTAGTGACTTACTTACGCAAGAATGATAAATTTAGTGGAGTAATAATTAGATTTACTTATGACTGTATTTTTATTTTTGTAAAGCGACGATAAAATTCTAATTTTCTAGACTAATTTTGATAGAACATCAACCTAAATAATATTTTAAAACATTGTCATTTATGCATCTAGTCCGGGACGATTATGATGAAATCCTATCTATAGTATAACATCTCGTTTCTTTTACTTGGTTCCATCGCTGCATCCCATTCTTCATCACTTTCTCCGCTTCTTCACTTAGACTCCACCGTCCACCAGCGTTCTGCTCATCTCCAAATTCGATTGGAATTTGACAATCCCTTTACTTGCTTTCATCGCCAGCAAACATCTTCACCAAAGTCTCTCTCTTTTGTGCACCATTTTCCTATCAGGAGAGTACGGCAGAGGCTTGATTCCTTTGCCTGAGGAGATCACTAAGAGAGAGCCAAGTTTAAGCCTATCAACATATTCAGTTGAATCCACTTTCACTCAAAAACTCAAGCCAATGAGTTATGAGCTAACCTAGATGTATTAGCTACTTCACTCTACACCAATTTTCCGATGCGAGACTATTCTAACACAACTCATACGTGTATTTCACCATGATTTGAACATTAGAGATCGAGCACGCCTCATCATTTGCAGCCCACTAGTCACGTTGTCACCTTGGTGCACAGCAACATCGTGCCACCTTATGATGACTCTTAATCATCAATCTGGGGTTTGTGCTCTTTTGGTCTATTCTTCATCATAAGAATGTGAAGAAATTCCCTATCCTCCTACAATTGAACTTCAAGAGTTGTGTACATTCTTTGATTCCCTCCAAAACTCTCAATGGGCCACTAGCTTTTGATTTAAGCTTTTTAAACTCTCTAAGAGCTCAAACATTAAAATGTTCTAAATTACCGTTATATAAGGTAGACACACTCTTATATCATCAATCCAATCACTCGTATTCTTCCAAATTTACAGAAGTTAATATTTAAATGATGAATGATTTATTGTCAGCATGTCATGCGATATTTAAAAAGATAATAACATAGCATTAGTAAAAAAGTAAGAGGTATTTCTTTGCTTGCAGGGTTTGCTCTGAGTGTGGCATTAATATTAGGCTTCAAATTTCACCTTACTGCTGATTTGTTTCCATGTATTCCCTGTGGAAGACATGCCGGAATAGGAAGACAGCCTACATCATTGCTTCAGTTACAGTCGAGTCACTAACTATCCAAAAGCTATATGCCCAAAAAAAAAAAAAACTAGCATTGACAAGTCAACCCTTCTTTAAACCACAGAAAGAAGGGCAAGAAAGGAAAAAAATCAACTCTTCATAGAAAAATTGTAACTCCAAAATTGCCACAGCGGGAACTACGAGGATGCACGAGCCCTATAAATCCAGCAGAGAACCACCCCAAGAACAAAATAGGGGAGAAGTTTTAGAAAGAAAGACAAATTAATCATGAGCTCTATTCCAACACTGAAGCTTCCCCTGATAGATCTGTCCAAATTAGATGGCTTGAAGCCAGGGACGGGTCAATGGGACTCCTTGCTATGTCAAGTCCGACGGGCCCTTGAAGAATTCGGTTGCTTCGAAGTTTGTATGATAAGATGACCTTGGAGCTTCACAATGATCTGTTCCAAGAATTGGAGGGATTGCTCGAGCTTCCGACAGATGTGAAGTGCCGGTTCGTTGTCCCGGAGAAGTGGTTCGATGGCTACCTCACGAACCCTCCTCATGCGCCTCCCTATGAGGCATTTGGAATGGACTACGCCCCCAACTCAGGTTCGATCAACAGATTAGTAGATCTCATGTGGCCGGAGGGAAACACAAGATTTTGATACTTCCTTTTTATTGATGGCTTTTATTGTAACTTGATTAGATTATTGATTTGTTGGCCACGAAAATGACACGCCCAGGATCACCATAATAAAAAATTGAAACACGTTAATTGAGAAATTATCGATTCGCGTACCTGGTTTGGAATCCATTGAACTTGACGAGGAATTGCGACGGTTTCCGAACACAAACTCAAGTTCTTCTCTCCTATACCCTTCGTTAGAACACTAGCTTAATGAGATTGCCACTCACGAGAAGAAAGTTCTCTCTAGATCCGTATGTAAGTCAAATTGTGCATCATCAGGTTCGGAGAGGGACTTGAGCGCTATTTATAGAGTCTTCGATCTCGGGCCCTCTCATTACGAGCTAGGCCGTACTTGGCCCACACCAGCCAGCCCCATATTAGACTTATTAAGAATCCATATATCTTACTTTTATTAGACCAAACTAATTCAGTTAATTTCAATTAATGAAGCCTATATTAAGAAATTCTTACATTCTTCCACTTGGATAGTATTAATTGAAATAGAACCGTGTGTGCACCCTTATATTGGTCTAGAGATTACTCTTAATAATAAATCTGATCGCATAAAATTTCGAACACCAAATCATGGCAGTAACTGTATGTACTCACGCAGAACCTTCCATGATCACGAGTGCTTTCAACTTTACTGATATGGATTTAATATGGTAGTGTGTCAAATGGACAATACCTCATAATGAGTGATACTTCATGTGTTGTCCATTTTGTTAGTCCAAATTCTCTCTCCCTAAAGTATCATAAAACCTAGTGTGTCACCAGAGAATATCTTTCATGGTTTGAACGAACCTGCATATGTTTTACCTTAATAGTTAACTGTACTTTATGTGTAACAAAACATATCGTTAAGGCTAATACCAAGAATGCCTCATAGCCTGTACTCAAGGTTTACACAACGACTTGAGATTTTCATCAAATACGTGTACTCAACTTGATAAATCTACATTCATAAATACCTCATTGAATATAAAAGAGTTGATACATATTCAAATATTACAAAATGTAACAAAAAATCATATACAAATTTCATAAGAGCAACATAAAACTAAACAACTTTCCACTAATTAATAGTATCCCATGATACTCCTAAGCCTGTGTTCATAACATGTCAATCAAATACACAAGGGCGAAGGCCTTTAGTTAGCAAATCTACAATCATATCATTTGTTGAAATGTGCTCTACTGCAATGTCACCATTTTGAACTTTTTTCCTTTATAGTCAAGCACTTGACCTCCACATGCTTAGACCCCTTGAGACCTCTGTTGTTATTAATAAACAACGCTGCAGAGTTATTGTCACAATACAACTGTATGGGCCTATCCACAAAATCAAATACGGTCAACTCCTTAATGCGGTTCTAGAGCCAAATTGCCTGAGTAGCGGCCGAAAAGCATGCTACAAACTTCGCTTGCATGGTAGAGGATGTCATTGATTTCTGTTTCTCACTTTTCCATGATACTGCACTTCCTGCCAACTTAAAGATGTAACCCGTTATCGACTTTTTTTCATTCTGACAGCTAGCAAAGTCTGAATCCGAATACCCGACTCGCTGTAGGTCCTGAACATATTTATAAATCAGCATATAGTCTTTTGTCCTCTTTAAGTACCTTAAAACCTTCTTGGCAGCAACCCAATGATCGTGTCTTAGATTTAACTGATATTTGCCTAGAAGTCCTATTACAAAAGCAATATCTGGTCTAGTACATACTCGAGCATACATAATACTCCCAAGTGCACTAGTATAAGGTACATTCTTCGTTTGGGCTTTCTCAAAATCTGAATGAGGACATTGTGACGGACTCAACTTATCACCCTTAATGATAGGAGCAATTCCTGGCTTGCATTGCTGCATGTTGAATCTTTCTAAGATACGATCAATATATGCCCTCTAAGATAAACCCAATAGTTGGCGAGAATGATTTTTATGAATCTCAATGCCAAGGATAAAAGATGCCTCACCAAGGTCCTTCATATCAAAGTTCTTTGACAACATCCGCTTTGTCTCGTACACTAAACCAAGGTCACTGCTCGCAAGCAGAATATCATCCACATAGAGTATAAGGAAAATAGATTTCCTCCCACTAACCTTGCAGTATATACACTGATCTAGTTTGTTCTCAACAAAACCAAATGAAGCGATAACACTATGAAACTTCAAGTACCGTTGTCTAGAAGCTTGCTTGAGACCATAAATAGACATTTTCAGTCTACATACAAGCGTACCTGAATCATTTACCGCAAAGCCTTCGGATTGCATCATATAGACTTTTTTATTAAAGTCTCCATTGAGAAAGGCAGTTTTAACATCCATCTGGTGTAACTCCATATCGAAATGAGCTACTAATGCCATGATTACTCTGAAAGAATCTTTAGAAGAGACTGGAGAAAAAGTTGCGTCATAATCTACTTCTTCTCTCTGAGTAAAACCCTTGGCTACTAGTCTAGCTTTAAACTTTTCAATTTTTCCTTTGGAGTCTCTTTTAGTCTTATACACCCATTTGCAGCCAATGGGTCTATGACCTTCAGGTAATTCAATAAGTTCCCAAACTCCATTATGCTTCATAGACTACATTTCATCTTTCATTGCATCCAACCACAGTTCCGACTGAGGACAAGAAACAGCTTTTGAATAAGTCACTGAATTAGCCACAGAATTAATATTGTAGTCTTGCTCTCCTATATAAACTAAATAGTCCGGTGGTATAGCTTATCGTCTCTCCCTAATGGATCTCCGTACTGTAGTAACAACAGCCTCATCCTGCACCTGATAGCCTTGAGGAACTTCATTAGGAGCTGTCTCGACAACAGAATCCTGAGCCTCAACAGGTTCAGTCTGTGGTGTAGGAATCTCCACAATTATTTATATGGGAGGAGATAAAGATACAACATTACCCACTGTACTATTATCCTCAATAGTCTGTGAGCAGCTACTTTTTTCGGCCACATCAAATTCCAGAAACTTGATTGACTGTGATTCCACAATTCTTGTGCCTCTATTGAGATTATAGAACCGATATTCCTTCGAATGATCCAGGTAAGATACAAAGTAACACCGAATGGTTCTGGAGTCTAACTTACTTAATGTTGGATTATATAACTTCACTTCTGCAGGACATCCCCAAACCTTAAGATGGTTTAAGCTAGACTTACGTACAATCCATAACTCAAAAGGAGTCAATGGAACAGCTTTAGTAGGTACACGATTCAGAATATACAAAGCTGTGTTCAAAACTTCACCCCACAAAAATCAAGTAAATTTGTCCTACTAATCATACTCCTCACCATTTCCATAAGGGTGCGATTGCATCTTTCGGCTATACCATTTTGCTTAGGACTCCCAGGCATAGTAAACTGAGCCACTATCCTAGAATCCTCTAAGTGTTTGGCAAATAGCCCTTTAAGCTGTCCGGCATCGCCATGCTTGCCATAATACTCTCCACCTCGGTCAGATCTAACAATCTTTATGACCTTTCCCAATTATTTCTCAACTTCAGTTCGAAAAATCTTAAACTTGTCAAGAAACTTAGACTTTTCTTTAATCAAGTACAGATAACCACATCGAGAATAGTCATCAATAAATGTGATGAAATAAAAATTTCTACACAAGGTTACCGTATAGGGTCCACTTATGTCAGTGTGAATGACCTCTAACAGGTCAGAACTTCGAACTGCAGTTTTCTTCCTTATCTTAGTCATTTTACCTCTATAACAGTCTATGCATATCTCTAGATCATTTTTAAGAGCAGGCAGGATGTTAGTCTTTATTAGCCATTCTACTCTATCTTTAGAGATATGACCAAGCCGTTTATGCCACAATGCATAAGACTGTTCCTTAGGTAGTGGTATCTTGGAAACAACCTTTTCAACCATATAAGTGACGTATATGTCATTGGGAGACAAACATAATCTGTACAATCCGTTGGACATATTACCGCACCCAAACATATTTGAATTAAGAAACAAAGAAATAACATTGTTCTTGATTTTAAAAGAGTAGCCATACATGTCCAAACACGATACGGAATTTAAGTTTCGTTTAAAAGAAAAAAGTGTCTTTCAACATTAATCTAAAACCATAGTCTAGAATCAATATAGCATCTCCCACAAACACAACATCAGCTTTCTCGTTGTTTTCCCACAATGAGTCTTAACTCATCCTGATTTGGCTTCCTCCGGTTTATGAATCCATGTATGGTAAACGCAACATGATTAGTTGTACTACTATCGAGCCACCAAGAACTGGATGGTGCTTCTGATAGGTGGGATTCACAAACAAGTACTAAAGAATCATTACCTGTAGGCTCACGTTTGGATAACCAAGTTTTGAACTTTCCATAGTCCTTCTTTACGTGACCTTTCTTCTTACAAAAGAAGCAACAATCACCATATCTTTTGAAGGATGTTTTCTTTGGACTTATATTGTCAGATTGATCAATAGTGTCATGAGTATCTTTATGAGTACGATTTCTGCACTTTTTGTCCTTCCTTTTGTGGGAACTAGAAACATATAAGGCTAAATGTCTTTTTTCCTTCTTAAGTTTCTCTTCCTCTGCCACCACCCTTGCTGTCAAGTCATTCATTGACCAAGTCTCATCTTGGGAATTGTAATTTATCTTTATAATCCCAAAATCAGGTGGAAGGGTGTTCAGGGCTTGATGCACAAAACAAGCATCAGGAATGGAAATATTAAGAGTTTGAAGCTTCGTCTTTAGGTCTACCATCCTAAGGACATAATCTCTAATCCCAACAGTACCATCATACTTCATATTGAAGAGCTTTTGAAGAAGTGTACTAACCTCAGCATTAAATGAAATACGATTTCTAGCTTCTAAGGTTGCCATAATTTCCTTAGCAGTACAGTTAGCTGACAAACCACTTTTCAAGTGTTCTTGAATGGATTTCTTCATTGTCAATAAGCAAATCCAATTGCTTTTTTTCCAAGCAATATAGTCCGTTTTCTCAGCTTCAGTATTAGTGGCCGTGATATCTGCAGGCTTATCCTTTATAAAAGCAATGTGAACATCCATTAGCTCCATTCCAAATAGAAAATACTCTTTCCATTTCTTAAAGTTCAACCCAGTAAGGATCTCAATAGAAATGGAATTGCCGTTTACAAAAAAGGTGGCTGAAAAACAAACAAACAATACAATCAGCATCATGTGAATACTTATCCAGAGAGTTACATACATCATTACATTATCACCTTTGGACAGAAAATATAACATGTAGTTGTACATTCTTCATATGACAGCAGCCATGAGAACATATTTTAATCTTTCGTGAAATCACCACCTTTGGTTATATGAACCACTAAGATTAGTCATTTCTCAAGCACATGCTATACATGTATCCCTCCATGAACCAATACAAGATCACCTTCTTTAGGAGTATGATCATGCAATAGAACAGGAAACATCCTACCATAATATGAGACCGATATTTATCAAACCCAGTCAAGTGTGCCACTTTGGCGGTCACTACCCAACTGAATCCTTGAAAATCTTTCATACCAGGGATATGAACTTTATATATCAGATTCACTATAGACATGTAATACTAGATGTAAAAACAGGAGCGTATATCTCTGAAATTACATGTCATGTTAATTATATTGTTTCATTCGTTGATAGACAAAGAATTACACTCTACATAGTCCTTATGCAGTGATATACATGTGAGCTACCATATGTACTTCCGAAACCATAGAGAAATACAAGAAAATACGCAACAATACCCTAAAAAATACGTATATAGGGTTCTATACATATTTTCACATATGTAAAAGCTTCAAACATGTAAAATAAATACACCACAATGTATAGAATCTCGATACAAGTGCCGGTACCAAGAACATCTAAAACGGATGTCAAACGCGCCCTCACTCGCCACTAGAAGGCGCGGTGCATGCGTGTGTGTTCAGCCGGCTGGTCAAATCGATCTGAACAACCGGTCCAACCAGTTGACTGGTCCAACTGGTCAACAATCAACGGACCGGTCCGATCGGTTGACCGGTTGGGTCAACGGTCGGGTCGGGTCAAGATCTGGGTCAGGTCAATGATCGGGTTTGGCCAAAACTGGGTCAACCCGGATCTGCGCCCTGATGTCACCGTGATTACCGGCGAAAACGCGCGATTCGCACGACTAATCGGGCCCATCATGCGCCGCCACGCCCACGGTGCGTGTTGGCGAGTGAGGGTGCGTGCGGCCTTGTCTAGTGACGTGCCGCCTGTCAATCTTTTCGTCTTGATGAGTAGATTCCGAATATGTAATAAAATTTTACATTCAACCGACAAAAAATTTCGAAAATAGGTAACAAGCTCTCGAACATAATGAAAACGGTTCCTAATCTGCCTGTTTCGGTTCTAATCTATAGCAGGCTCTGATACCACATGTTGGCCACGAAAATGGCACACCCAGGATCACCATAATCAGAAACCGAAACACGTTAATGGAGAAATTGTTGATTTGTGTACCTGATTTGGAATCTATCGAACTTGACGTGAAATTTGCGATGGTGTCTGAATACGAACTCAAGTTCTTCTCCCCTATACCCTTCGTTAGAACACTGGCCTAATGAAATTGCCACTCACGAGAAGAAAGTTCTCTCTAGATCTGTATGTGAGTCAAATTGTGCATCATCAGGTTAGGGGAGGGACTTGAGTGCTATTTATAAAGTCTTCGATCACAGGCCCTCTCATTTATAGAGTCAATACAATTAATGATCCAGCAACATGCCAAGTGATGGGTTAAAATTTTAGTCATAATAATCAGTAAAGGAGAAAATTACCAAAAAATGTCCGAAACATCTTGCATTTCTACAAATTCAATTCTAAAACTTTCAATTTGGCCAATTTAGTCTTAAAGTTTTTGACGATTTGCCAATTTAGTCATAAATCTTTCGACGATTTACCAATTTAGTCCTTCTAGCTAATTTTGGCCAGGAATCGTTGACTTGGATAATATTTTAAATTTTTTATGAATTTTTAGATGCGTTGTGTCATATGATGACGTGCCATGTAATGATGTCTATAAGTGTGATGTGTATGCATGTCCATTTGACTAAATGATTTGATCCTTAATGATGCATGTTTTGAAGTGGTGGAGTCAATTTTTGTTATATGGCTTATTTGGGCGTTAATTATGTCGGATGAGGCAAATAATCTCTTCCTACCGATTCACCATAATGCTTGATTTCGAAAGCCTACAATTGTTTTATGATTGTGATTCTAATTTTTTTTTTTTGCAAATGTGAGCATACGTGAGCCCTATGATTTTCGACTATATGCCAATTCGACTTGAGTTTGATTTTGTCACAATATAATTTGTCTATGAGACTAGGGTTAGTCTTATTCAGTTAGGGATTTACTTACGAAAGAAAGGTAAACTTAGTGGAGCAACAACTAGATTTACTGTATTTTTATTTTTGTAGAGTGACGATAAATTTCTAACTTTCAAGACTAATTTTAAAAAACTATCGATTTATATTATATTTTTGAACATTGTCATTTATGCATCTAGTCTGGGACGATTACGATGAAATCCTATCTAAAGCATATCATCTCTTTCTTTTCCTTGGTTCCATCCCCGCATCCCATTCTTCGTCACTTTCGCCGCTTCTTCACTTAAGACTCCACCGTCCACCATTGCCCTGCTCATCTCCTAATTCAATGGGAATCAATTCCTCGATGAAATCCTATCTAAAGCATATCATCTCTTTCTTTTCCTTGGTTCCATCCCTGCATCCCATTCTTCGTCACTTTCGCCGCTTCTTCACTTAAGACTCCACCGTCCACCATTGCCCTGCTCATCTCCTAATTCAATGGGAATCAATTCCTTTACTTGCTTTCATCGCCAGCAAACATCTTCACCAAAGTCTCTCTCTCTCTCTCTCTCTCTCTCTCTCTCTCTCTCTCTCCCCCATTTTACTGTCGAAAATGAGCAGCAGAGCTCGATACCTTTACCTGAGGAGATCACCACCAAGAAAGAGTCAAGTCCGAGCCTGTCAATATGTTCAGTTGAATCCATACTTACTAAAAAGCTTGAACCAATGGGTTATGAGCCAACTTAGATGTATTAATTACTCCACCCCTCATCAATTTTTCAATGTGGAACTATTTTAACACAACTCACACGTGCATTTCAATATTTCAATCACCATGATTTGAACACCAAAGATTGATCACACCTTATAATTTGTAGCCCACTAGTAACGTTGTCACCTTGGTGCATAGCAACACCATGCCTCCTTAAGATGATTCTTAATCATCAATCTTCCCTAGGTGAAAGGACTTTGCACTCTTATGTTCTAGTATATCTATAAGATTTTATGGGACCACTGCCAACTGTTCTAAAAGTTTAAGTTATTAGATGAAGACGTGGTTTATTATTTAGATACTCTAACACTCCCCCTCATGCATAGT
The DNA here is from genome assembly GCA_024733475.1 of Syzygium grande. Lineage (NCBI taxonomy): Eukaryota > Viridiplantae > Streptophyta > Magnoliopsida > Myrtales > Myrtaceae > Syzygium > Syzygium grande. The sequence continues at coordinate 31,601,640 of JAMXDD010000008.1, read as the reverse complement.
CTGATCTTTTTGCTTAGTACTAAGCATGTACATATTTAATTGGGGATGTAAATGGAGACCGGAAAGATTTGAACTGAGGACGTTCAACTCTGATACCATATGAGATTTTTTGGGACTACTATCAACTATTCTAAAAGCTTGGTTTAATATTTAATTATTACAACATTCCACTCATGCTTAGTTTGGTCTTTTTGCTTGTTACTAAGCGTAAACAAATTTAATTGGGGAGGCAAATGTGGTTTGGAAAGATTTAAACTCAGGACCTCCAGCTCTGATACCACGTGAGATTTTATTGGATCACTGCTAACTGTTCTAAAATGCCAATGCCACAAAATCTCACATACATCATAAGAGTACGAAGAAATTTCCTATCCTTCTACAATTGAACTTCACGAGTTGAGTATTTTCTTCAATTCCCTCAAAACCTCTAAATGGGCCACTAGCTTTTGATTTGAGCTTTTCAAAACATCCAAGAGCTCAAACATTAAAATGTTCTAAGTTTACACTTACGTAAGGTAGACACACTATTATATCATCAATCCAATCACTCGTATTCTTTTTCAATTTTCACTATTATATTTCTTTCCGAAAACTAAATAAACGCAAGTAGTTTTTCTTTTTACAAATGTCAATATTTAATTGATGAATAATATATTGTCAGCGAGTCATGCGATAATTAAAAAGATCATAAGATAGCAATATTCAAAATGTAAGATTTATTTGTTTGCCTGCAGGGGCTGCTGTTTCTGATTGTGGCATTAATATTAGGCTTCAATTTTCACGTTACTGCTTATTTGTTTCCATGTATTCCCCGTAGAAGACTTGCCGGAAGAGGAAGACAACCGTGGCCATTGCGTGAGTTGAAGTCAAGTCACTAACCATCCACAAGCTATATGCCAAAAAAAAAAACTTTGCATTGAGTGGTCAGTTCTAGTTTAATCCACAAAAGGAGGTGTGAAAAAAGGAAAACAATCAACTTTTCATGGAAAGATTGTAACTTAATTTACAATTGTAACAGTGGCTACCACGAGGATGCACAAGCCCTATAAATCCAGCAGAGAACCACCCCAAGAAAAAAACAGGAGAGAATTTTCAAAAAAGTATTCAGAAGAAACACATTAATCATGAGATCTATTTCAGCACTGAAGCTTCCCTTGATAGATCTGTCCGAATTAGATGGCTCGAAGCCGGGGACGGGTCGGCGGGACTCCTTGCAAAGTCAAGTCCGACACGCCCTTGAAGAATTCGGTTGCTTCGAAGCTTTGTATGATAAGATGACCTCGAAGCTTGACAATGATGTGTTTCAAGAATTGGAGAAATTGCTCGAGCTTCCGACCGATGTGAAGCGTCGGTTCGACATCCTAGATAAGCCATATTTCGGCTACCTTGCAAATCTTCCTCGCCACGTGGCGTTTGGAGTGGACTACACCTCCAACTCAAGCTCGATAAAAAATTTAACGGATCCCATGTGGCCAGAAGGAAACACAAGATTTTGGTAATCCTTTTTTTTTTTTAAATGGTAATTATATTATCGGTTCCCGTTAAGGAAGTGTTAAGATATTAATGTTTATCAAATGGATCACTAACGATGCGAATTTGAATTTCAACTGCTTTGATGCAAGAAGAAAATCTAAAATGAATCATCTTACACGGCAATGTACATAAAAACACATACAACGTTAAGATGTCAATTTACACCCCTATCTATGGAACTGTAGTTTTGATGTGTGCCTTTTTTATGAACATGCAGTGAGACAATGAATACGTATGTTACGAGGGTTTTGGAGTTGGATTCACTGGTGAGGAAGCTGGTTTTGGGAAGCAAGTACTTGGAATCGCTAGCCAAGTCGGTCAAATACAATTTCCATCTCATGAGATATCCAGCTCCTGGGACCAAGGAGTCCAAGAAGCCCGGGACTACATGCCATCGGGACGCAAACTTCGTGACCATACTTCATCAAAATCATGTGAATGGATTAGAAGTGCAAACTAAGGAGGGACATTGGATCGAGGTCGCCCTTCCTCAGCTTCCTCTTTCATTGTCCTCACTGGGGAGTCCTTCTACGTGAGTACCCCCACCACCCTCTCTCTTTCCATTGAATTTGGTTCGAAAAGTAGGTAACATGCTATAAGCATCGACCAAGAATTCGAGCGCTTGACATTACGTATTAATTGTAAATTGTTGTTTATATTTATAGTATTGATCATCACCTCTGGTAATAGCTAGATTACGACTTTAAAGCTGATTTCTTTGTGAAATCCTTATTGACCCGGTCGCCGAGTGAACCATAGATTCAAATGGTTGAATGCTTATCGATACAGGGAGATTGATGCTAACTTGTGGTGAGATAAGACGTCTTGTCCGATATAATCTTCTGGATAATTGACCTTGATCATTGTGAGCCTCTCCCTTTCTTCTTTTTGCACGCAGGGATGGAGCAACGGGAGACTACACAGCCCTTGTCACCGTGTAATGATGAGCGGGCACGATCCAAGATATTCAATAGGATTGTTCTCTACCGACCAAGGAACGGTTCAGTGTCCTGAAGAGCTTGTAGACAAGCAACGCCCTTTGCTTTTTAAGCCCTTTGATGCAGCAGGTCTCTCCCGCATCTACAAGACTGTTTCGTCGGAAATATCCTCACGACGAAATATAATTCACCGAAAGTCGTTTTTCGGCTCTTAATGAAAGGAGACTGAGTTCTAGATCTAATTCCGGATAGAAGCAATCCATGTGTGAATAAAGAACTTGATTTTTACAGAATATTCATACAAAATCATCCAATTGCTGGTGACGTCCGAAGTTCACAAAGACCTAAGCAACTACAACTAGGGAAACTGAAAATGCGAAACTAGAGAGTAAAGACTACAGCTATATAAACTGAAAGTGCGAAACTTGGAAGATAAAAGACAACATTTGTTTTGTTTATGTGTGCCGGGGGTCCTCTGTTGATAATCATATGCTATTTATAGCACAGACTTGGTAACCGTTCTTGGTGTTGTATCCGATATCCATCGTTGATTTCATTTTCACCGTTCATTTAATCACACCTGTTTATCAACTGTTATCAATTTGATCTTTTGTATGAAGTGATAACCGCTCTTGAACCCTTTTAGTCTCTGAAACAAAGGCGACAACAGTCATCGAACTTTTCTCCATTTAACACCTGTCTCTCGGGATGATAACGATCATCAAGCTTTCTCTCCGTCAGACATCTATTTCTCGGGACGATAACCGTCATTGAGCCTTTTCTCCGTCTGACATCTGTCTCTCGAGACGATAACCGTAATCGAGCTTTCTCTCCGTCTGACATCGTCTCTCGGGACGATAACCATCATCGAGCCTTTTCTCCGTTTGACATCTGTCTCTCGAAATGATAACTGTCATCGAGCCTTTTCTCCGCCTATCCACCAGAAATAGGGACCTTCGTCGAGCTTTTCTGACTTGACATCCATCATCCTTTTCATCGATGTCATCGATGAAAAGCACATTTGGCACTTGGTCATCTGTCTTTTTTGGGGCAAAGGCTTTCATCAAATCTTTCCTAACTTGACATTCGTTGTTCTCCTTGTCGACATCTTGGATGAAAATACCTTTAGCATTTTTATCCCCATCTATCTAAATTTCAAATTTCCTACTTATGACCGCCTATACCTATCAGCTGCCATTCAGTATAGGAGACGTCATCTCTTGTTGTTTTATTCATCTATCCTAAGTGTTGATATCTCTAATTAATTTCGGGTATCAATACATGCCCCATTTTAAAAAGAATTAATCCTTTTGTTTAGTTCTTTTAAAATAAATTTTTTACCTGAATAATCTTATTCTCAATGCCTCGTAACTTGTATTTGCTCATCCTTCCTGAAACACTTCGCTTTTCTTTGACATGTCATCTTGAGCATTTATGACCTAGCAGATCTTTATGATAGCGAATCACTTGAACCGTCGTATCCTGGTGAAAAATTGCAACTTTTGACCTTCCATCTTCTTCTTTGATTCTAGGTTTTCTTCTCAGTTTTCCACTCTTTCGTTTTCCTTCAGATTTTTCACTCAATCTACACTCATGGCCCGCAAATATTCTCCCAAATTATACATTGAGAAATTTGATCAACTACGACATGATCAAGAGTCTTTGAACTGTGACTTTCAACTATTGCACTTGGTTAATGAATCCTCTAATCAACTCATTCTGGGTCCTTGCTTTCACAATCATGACCAGATTCCCGCTTCTCTTTGTCCCTGTTTTCCAAAGAGAATAGGAGAACTGCTTCCTGTTCTAGAAGTCATTGGTTGCAGACATCTAGTTTCCAGAAAACTCACGATTTCGGGGGTTTCATTCTCTTAAGATAGGTTTTCACCGTTGGTATGTAAAACTAAAGGAAGATATAACTACTTGCCTTACCTGGATAAGAGCTGGTATTGATACCACTCTAGAAGTTAGCATGCTGTTGTATGATTTAGATCTAGGGCTTTTGGGTGCTACCATCAGGTTTTGGTCCTCTTTGACCAACTGTTTCTTTTTTTCCTAGGGGCCCTATGTCTATTACTCTTTTGGACATGTATGCCATTACTAATTTTCCTCCGATTGGGACCCCCATAAGCGACATGGCTTCGATATTAGTACCCTTTTATTCCTGATGAACATCTTGCTTATGGTAGATTTTTGGAAACATATTCTCTTAGTGTTGAATCAATAACCTCTGACGAACGTACTTGTTTTCTTCTCTTCTGGCTGTCTAAATATGTTTTCCTTGCTCCCACACTAAAAATTTCCAAAGATTTTTACCACTTTCAGCTAATTTTGCTGCTGGTAAAACACTTGCTTTGGCACTATTAATGCTAACTACTCTGTATCGAGGAATAACTCATGCATCTTTATCAATGACGTCCAAAGATGAAGGTACTTTGTTTGGACCATTCCGGATACTTCAATGTTGGATGGTTCATTACTTTCCTTTTCTTTCCACTCACGCTCCTCGCACCTTTCGTCATCATTCCTTTCCAGAATTCCAGCCACCAACACCCCTTTTCTTTGGATGTCGTTTACTCAATTATTCCTCATTAAGTATCTCGGAGAATTTTTTTTCCTTTTGCTTTTTACCTTCATAAACTCTTAACAGTTCAACCAAATGAAATTGAATTTTTTGCTTATGATGCAAATGAATTCAATTATTTATTCGATTCGATAGCTCGTTTTAATTCGACTGACTTTTGGCTACGTATCTTTACTCCCGTGGACCTTCTTCTAATGCTATCCCAGAAAGGCAAATTTTACCATGGCTTTAAAATTTATTCTCCTTAGTACTGTGCTAGGCAGTTTGATTTAGTTTAAGCCATTCCCATGCCAATTTCTTATTCTCTTGAATTCCCAAGCATGGTGAAACAAAAATATCCTTTCAAGAAGGATGCCCCCTTCACATGCTGTGCTGAAATCACTCGGCTTATGTATGCCAAATTTGCCCTCGATGTTGATGACTTCGAACCTAAACTCGGATGCACTCCTGCATGGACTTCTTGATGGCTTTCTTTTCTGTCTTGAAAGCCCTTATGAGGAGGCTACTCAAACCATGCTGACTCAAATAGCATGAGGCGTATTTAAGCCAAGGAGTAAAGGTAAGAAGGGTAAGAAGCCCTTTCCATAAGATTGGATGTCCCAAGTTCTGAATCAGGGCAATTACGGATAACTCAAGGTACACAAATCAAAAGTACTAAGGCCAAATCGACAATTTCTTCCAAGAAAGTGGTTCCCTCAAGAAGTGCCCCCATTTGAACTCGATTGTACTGTGCTACCGCAATGGATTAACCTTTAACCAATGATAACACATCTCTTCGCAAGAGGAAATCTGATCCGGTCCAAGATATCCATTTAATGCAGTCTTTTCTATTTCATATAATCCCCACATTACCTCTTAACCCTGGTATTTATTCTTACAAAATCTCCATCATCTAGTCAGTCTATTGAGAATGCAGATGAAGAACCAATTGCTGCATTGATCAAAAGAAAATGTCTTAACCCCTCAACTACATCAGCTTCTTCTTCTATGGCCACTATCAATCCTGTAGAGGCTCCGGATTCTCATGTCAATCTCATCCATTCTGAAGATAATTCAAATGGTATACCTTTGTTGTACCCTTCTTTACTTATTCTTTTTATTCAATGCAAAGTGATTAGATTTTAGTAGTTCATTACTAGCAATATATAGAAGGACTTTCTATTGACCTTGATCTTGAGGTTGCAATTGTTGATCCGCCCATAATACTCCTCATAGCACCGGAACAAGGTATTTGTGTTATAATGGTATGTTATAATTCACTATATGTCTCAACGACTGATTTCTTTCTACTTTTTGGATCTTTACATGATTCGGACCAATCTCAGAAACTTCAAAACCTTAGACAACTGCCAGTACTGCACCTATCGATAGCCACATCACCTTTGGTTCTCCTATCCATTCTACTGAAGTCAACCTTTCTAGTTCAACTTTGGCCCTGGCCATTGCTCTTGTCCCACTACAGAGTGCCTCTGCTCCTTTGACACAGCCTTCTTCGAGCTATTCAATTCCTTCTATCGAAGAAATAAATTCTCCGGAGTCTCTTTTGAAAACTAAGCGCATGCTAGACGAGGCTTTTCATATACTAGGTTTTACTTCAGATATAGTTTCCCCAAGGCAAATGGCTATTGAAAAGGTCAGAGATAAACTATTGCAACTTCTAGACCTTTCTAGTGGGGGTTTTCCTATGCTTCTATGCAATTAGACAGCTTTTGATCGACTGAAATTTCTGCTTAATGAGCTATGTAGTGCTGAACCTAATGAAATACTGCCTCTAGAACTGAAGGCCAAACTTGATGATTTCTCAAAAGCTTTTGTCAGTAGGATAAAGTCTTATCGACATAATTATGACCTAATTATGTCTTTAACTCTTTCTGATTAACCTTCTGCCAAGAATAATCAAGTCATAAATGAGCTCAGTCATACTATAAAGGAGAGGCACAGACCAACCTTCATGCCCTGGTCGAAGAAATATCTAGACTCGATGAGGAAGAACTTCATCTTGAAAAGTAGAAAGTAGAGATTGAACAGAGGTTGGCTTTTCTTCGAGATACTTGACAACTCAAACACACACAAAGGCTTCGACTCGAGATGGACTTTGACAAAGATATTACCATTCTCAAAGACCTCAAACATACTGAGCATCGACGTCGACTGGCAATCGACGCTGAAAATCGACGTACCAAAAATAAGTGTATAACTGAGAATGGTCAATTTGATCGTAGTATGTTGTCCCTTCAAAGTGATGTAAAGAAACTATTATTCCCCAAGAAAACTTCTAATCAATAAAGTTGTCTCCATTTCTTTTGAATTTATTGTCTTTATTTTGATATTTCCTTTCAATAAATTATTTTCAACGGGAACTGTTTTATTCAAATTTTTCCACGTTCTTTATCGTGGGTGAAGTTAGTTACCATGTTGGGTCTATTTATACCCTTCTACCTCTATTTTTACTTCATCCGCCTCAAACATAGCATCCAACTTTCCTTTCTTTTCTCATGCCTCACCTTCTATGTTCTTGAATCGCCTTGATGATCTTCAATCTTATGAGACAAAAGGCCATATTTCTTTATCCTTTATGGACTATAACACCAACAACGATCACATTATACTGGGTCCTTATCTTAAATCCATTCCAGCCCCTCCTATGTTCACCGAATGTTTTCCTTGCCATTATCAAGAAATTCTTCCCATTAACAATAGCCGCATTTATGCTCATGCTTGGCTGACCTCCAATTATAGATTTAATTCTTATCCTAGTTTTGACAAGAGGTTTTTTCAATGATATAAACGCTTGCGTAGTGTGATGAAGTCCAAATGGCAATCAGCTCGAATTGACATAGCTCTGATGTTTTGTTGCATGTTTATTAATCCAGTGGAGTATGGTCTCGTTGGCACTCTGTACCTTTTGGTCACCTTATTCGTATTGTTTTTTCCTTCCTTGTAGTCCAGTAACCATTACTCTTTTGGATATTTGGGCCTTAACGGGTCTTTCCCCTTTTGTCGAGTTCCAGGGTCAAGATGTCCTTGAATATTTACCTTTTCAAAACTCGACCTCTCTTAATCTTTCCTATGATTTATGGATAAATTTGCTAGATCTGAAGGGGAAATTCATTCCGACGAACATGTTGCATTTCTTCTATGTTGATTGTCACGGTACATCTTTTGCACACCAACCTTATCAGTTTTTTCTTAATTCCTCAACATTGCTCACATGCTTTCTCATGGTCTTGATATTGGTCTTGGTCGAATTGCTCTTGCTATTCTTTATTGATCTCTTACAAATGCTCAAACCTCTCTTTTCAATATGCATCCTAATCTTTTCTTTGGTCCTTTATGGATAGTGCACAGATGGTTATGTATGTATTTTCCTGATCTCTTCTTTAATATAGGAATGCCTCCTGTTCATTGGTCCGAGACTGATCTCCCTCCTATCGAAAAGGAATTTGGTCTTTGGAGATTTTGTCGTCCTCTTTATTATCTCTTAATATGAACTTCCCTTTTTGAAGGTTTCCTTCAATATTTGCTTTCATCAAGGAACTTTGTCTTCTATAAAGTTTGTATCGATGTTCTTGAGGTTAGTCCTTCCTATGATCAACCTGATGCCGGTATTTTCTGGAAAAGCATTCTCATCCCTTGTGATCTAATTATGGACTTCTCGATCAAAGGCCAATTTTTCCAGGGTTCGAGGTATACAATCCGAATTCTGTTCTTGTCAATTCGGTCTTACTCAAGGTGTTCTAGCTTCTATTGTTTACTCCATGGAATATCCTTTCTCTCGTACTAGTAGTCATTATTTCATCAATGAAGGAAGTATTTCTTGCTGCAATGAAATTACTCGTACCATACTTGAAAGATTTGACTACCTACATTTTGTTGGAGACCCGCATAGTACCGATGCCTTTGATGAATGATGGGTGGAATATCTAGCATACGATTTTTTCTTAGCACGTCAATATAGTGATGTCCAAAGTCACTCACTGTCTTCCTGGATTAAACCACCCATTTGAGAGGTCTTGTGATCTATCATCTAACTACGATGACCTTTCCTCAGAATAAGAATATTCATCCGATAAAGGTATCACCTTTAGCTTCCAACCCACGTAAGGTTTATTTCTTATTTACTTTAAACTTCATCTTCTATTGTTTCTTATCCTGCAGACATGAGTGTTATGTCTTATAAAAAAGAAGTTGAGACTTATATTGGCACACCTGTTGAAGTCTATTCTCCAACTTATATCCTGGTTTTTTATGACAACCCATGTTCATCGAGGCGAAATTTTGGTAAATCGTCCCTTTCTTGGGGAAATGACGAGTTTTGATCCAAATGGATTCGACTTTTTCATTTATTGTCACCTTATTTAGTGTCACCTGGTTTGTCTCATATTTCTAATAATGTTTCCATGGAGACAGAAATTAAATATCTTTTGACCGAGTTATCCAATTTACCTTGTCCTTTGGATTGTCTAGCTGTGGAGTACGCTGTCAAAGAGTTGGCTTAATCTTTTAACTCAGCTTTGACATCTTATAAGTTTCGACATAATCGTATTGATACCTTCAACCAGATGGAAAAATCATATTTGAACAGGCAAGAGGATCTGGAGTAAGCACGTGTTGTCCTTGCACGTTATCAAGCAGTTGATGATATTCTACTGTAGCGCCTAGCTGATCAACTTAAACAAGTTGAACAATTGGAGATTGAATGTAGGACTATGGAATACTTCAAGAGATCACCCTTGAAAAAGATTAATTCTTCGAGGTCAATTGTGATCTAGAAATACGTTTACACAACTTCTATATAGGAATTGAATAGCATTTCATGTAATCATAGGTCCATTTTGCCTTTAAATAAATGTACTTACTCTCAACGCTTGAATATATATATATATATATATATATATATATATTTTTTAGGAGGTAATGTTTGTATAACTTTTTTATTCACTCCGACCTAAGTAGGACACAAAGATGTCCATACTCAAGGTCCGCTTGAATATATACACTTTCCTTTTCACTAAACATGATTGATCGATGAGTTTTACTTCTTTTCTGGTATTCTTTATCCAAACGGCATTATACCAATTTCGAACGTTCAACATTTACGTCAAACATGCTCAAATTTATAGTTGGTCATAATGATCTATCTTCCTGGCGGATGAAGCATATAATTGCAACCCTTCATATTCCTGTACTTGGCAGATATGGATCTTAAATATCCATTAATTCTGATAAGCTACCCCTATCCTTTCCTCGTAAAAGCTACGGATGGGTTCGCTGCACACATTTTTCCGTACTTCCACTATGCCGTTTTATTCACTCCGATAGCAATAATATCATGACATATCTTTATTTTCGTCCGTTCAAAGAACATGTCAGCTACATCTATTTCCACTTTGCTTGATTTCTACACAATCCTTTTGTGTTACTGGGTCTTGGTTCATTATACCCACCTTTTCTTGCAAAAACTGCCAGCAGACACGATCCCCTATATGACCCTATCTTGTCATTCCATTTCTATTAGCATTAATAACTCCTTGCGACATGTTCTTGCTCTCCAATTGGTTCAAAGCACCTTTCAGTTAGATTCATTACTCATGTCGCTTAAGTTCTTTAGACTTCTTATCGTGGCTATCCGCTTTGGCTTTCTATTTAAACCATCTTTGTAGTCTTACCGTCTTACCTCTTCATCCAATCATCTCATATTCCAAACTAGCTTTGTCATGGCCAAATCTTCCTCTTCCTTATCTTCACACGCTTCACTTTTCACTGAGGAGTTTATCTCCTTGTGCAACAACATATTATGTCACTTGTCCTTAGGCCTATCTCTCTATTGAATCCCGGGCTATGGATGAAATCTTCACTTTCCTCAAAGAAGCTGAACCTAAGTTCCTTCCATATGACCATCCTTTTAGATTTGACTTTAATGAATTTCACAGCATTTTTCCCCATTGTCTTCAAGCCTTTTCTGAAAACAAATTGACCATCGAATAGCATGCAATCGCTAAGGGTGATTATTTCAACAAGGTTAACCTTGTCACTCAAGCTGAAAAAGTATACTTTGATGGGCTCAAAGTTCTGGAACCCGCTCGTGTAGGACTAAGTAGTTTGACCCAAACAAGAGAAGCGAAAGCTGATCTACTAGACATCACCACCTATCGTCTCCGAGGCAAGCTGACATCCGAAGAAAGAGCAGCAGAAGAGATAGAAAAGAAGGGGCTAATTGAATTGCTAGACCCAGATAGACAAGGACATCAACTCTTACAGGTTGCTAGTGGATTACTTGGATGAGCAGGTTAACGCATGCTTCTCTAACCTCACGGCACTAGAAGCAGAGTGTAACCAGGCCTACTCAGCCAGGAACACCAGCTCTTCTGCCTGCTTCCATGCTGAAGACAAGAATCATCATATGGAGAGTCGTCTGTGCAGCTTTGTAAACAAGTTTAGGCGTCATATCGGTTTAAATTGATCATATAATGATGCCTAAACTACTTCTGTAAATCCGACCCCTAAGTTTGACTAGCTCGACCCCTTTGACCATTCAGTTTGCTAGCTTGTTTCATGGACTCTTATATCGAATGACTATCAGTTTCTTCATTTTCCTTCATGTCCCACGTAATAGGATAATATTTCTTTAAGTATTTTCCATTGATTGATCTAGGCATTTCTCCAAGCCCATCAATATCCATCAAATGATAAACATTTCCACTTAAAACTTGTGTAACTAAATATGGACCTTCCAATTTGGTGATCACTTTCCGAACTTTTCATTATTCAAACCCACTAGCAAAATAGCTTTCCAAACTAAATCACCAATCGAAGCATTTTTCCTTCACATATTTGTTATATGCTTTAGCAACTCTATTCTTCTGGACAATTAATTTCTCCAAAGCTATAACCCTACTTTCTCCCACTTCATCGATGTTTCCATACATCAATTCGTCATATTCTTCCTTGGACATATCCCCTTGTAATTTTACCTGTAGTGATTGTACTGTAATTTCTACAGCAACACAGCTTCTTGGCCATAAGTTAACATGTATGAACTAACTCCCGTACTTGACCTCCTCGATATTCTATAGGCCCATAATACCGTCGACAAGAGTGAATCACATTCTCTAGGGTTTTCTTCCAAATGCCTTTTAATAAGGTTAATAATAACCTTATTGGATGCCTCTACTTGCCCATTTGCCTGAGCGTAGTAAGGAGTTGAATGAAGCATCTTGATCCCCCTGGATCTAGTAAACCCTAGAACTTCTTGATCAGTAAATACAGTACCCTGATCTACTGTTATTGTCTTTGGTATTCCATATCGATGAATAATTTTTTCCTCTATAAACTCCTTTACTACTTTCTGAGTTATGTTCTTATACGAGGCGACTTCGACCTACTTGGTGAAATAATCCGTAGCAACCAATATGAAACTATGTTTTTTAGATGATGGAGGATATATTTTTCCAATTATGTTCGTTACCCATCCTCGAAATGGCCATAGTTTGATAATGGATTGCATAATTGCCACAGGGACATGTTGCGGTGGTCCATGTTTTTGGCATGCCTCACACCCTTTAGCATAATCAATACAATCCTGGGTCATTGCTGGCCAAAAGAAACCATGGCGCCTTAATAACCATTTCATTTTTTTCCCCGCTTGATGCACATTCCTTCATGTACCTCCGCCATTGCTATAAATGACTCTCTTTTACTTAAACATCTCAGCAAAACATCATCAATTGTTTTTTGATATAATTCTCCATTCAACAGCAGGTACTTCAACACTTGCTTTTTAAAGGATTTATCATTAGAAACTAGGTTCTCTAGCTATTGAATGATAGGTCTTCTCCAATCTTCTTCATCGACATCGACATGCTCCCTATTGGACTGTATCATCATAATTCGATTGTCTATTGATAGCAAAGTTTTTGTTTGTGTAACAATAAGTTTTGCTAATTCTTTTGATATTTTATACCCAGATGCCATTTGAGCTAACTCATTGGCTTCCGCATTATCATTTCTTTTTATATGATTCAATTCTGTCGCGACCGACTTCCCCGAGCCTTTTCGAACGACATGCAAAAAGCAGGGGGGCTCGCCTGGTACATGCTAAGTCTAGGTTTGGGACTTAACTCGGGCTCTCCCAAGCCCATACCATATCGCGACTTAGGGTTTAAGTTTTTTAACATGCAGGTGATTTACATGCAAGAGTCGCCACTAATCGATTTGGGGTAGGTCGATTAGAAACCTAAATAGGGTGACGGGAGGATCATCCTATTCCTACGAACCAGAGATTAACTGAATTCGGGGACTTGGTTACATTAGTTGGATAACTAATGCCATTTCGGTACCATTTTACCCTATTCATTTTTTGAAAATATTTGCCAAGCAATTTGGATTGATTTTAGGACCTTTCTCCTAACATGTGAGGTGATCAAGTGAGTGCATAATTAGAAATGATCAACAGTCAGGAACACAACAAGTCATACAGTCTAGGGTTCTAACCTTAACTAAGTCAGATGACATTCAAAATACAACAAACCAAGCTATTGTATTAAAAAACATGCATACTAAAAATGCAATGGTAATAGTAAAACATGCAACATATTACCGTGCGATTTCATACTTGTTTAATTTAAATAAAACAACATGCTTAATTATAGAGGATTAGAACACTTAGAAAAGTCACGTCAAAAAAAATTGAATTTTTTTTCGGGAAAAAGAAAAAAAACGAAATAAGAAAAGAAAACGAAAACACCTTTTTTTTGAAAATTTTTTGAAATTTTTGAAATTTTTAAATTAAAAAACAGAAAAGAAAAAGGAAAAGAAAAACCCTTTTTTAAATTTTTAAAATTTTTATTTTTAAATTAAAAAGGAAAAGAAAAGGGAAAAGAAAAAACCCTTTTTCAAATTTTTTTTAAATTTTTAAATTTTTTTTTAAAATTTTTAAATAAAATAAAATAATCTAAATATAAATATATATATAACCGGCCGGGTCAGGTCGAATCCGGGTCGGTCAGAACCAACCCGGGTCAACGGACCCGACCCATCACGTTGACCGGTCGATTTCGGATTCTGGGTCAAAGGATCAAAGGATCAACTCGGGTTTTGGACGGATTGGGCCCGGTTGGGGCCCGGTCGGTGGGAAAAAGACAAAATAGGGCCGGTTCGACCCGGTCAAACCGGCCCTATTTGATTGTAGACCGGTTCGGTCGGGGAAGGGCTCCCGCGTGCGCGGGAGCCTTGCAGTAATCCGGCGACCCCGCCGGACAACCCAGGCCACCCATGGCCTGGGTCTTCACCCACAAGCCCCGACTCACCTTTCCCGGCGACTGGGCTCGCCGTCTGACCGCCGACTCGTCGGCCGGTGACCGAGTCAAAACCGGCTTCGTTAGGGTATTTTGTCAAACACCTGGGGGGCAGGTCGGAAATCAAACGATTTCGACCTCCTCCGGCGGCACGGTCGGCTCCAATGGCTGCGACTCATCTCCGGCTGGGACTAGGGATCGTGACCGGCGTCGGCATGGGTCGGGAATCGCGCGACTCGGTCAGCGCAGGTCGGTTGAACCACCCGATGCAAAACAGGGGAGGACAGAGGTGATCAGGACCCGGGGTGCTCACCGGTTGACAGCGCGGCTGGGTGGCCTCCGGCGGCTGCGTGGGCGGCGGCGAGGCTGCTGGCTCGCTCCGGCGAACTCGGTCACGCTCTCTCTCTCTCTCTCTCTCTCTGTCATTGAAAAATGGCCGGCCCGGCTTTCTCCTCTCTGGCCTTTTATGGCGGCGACGACAAACCTATCACACGTCAGTTAGCGACGGCCTGCACCGGCCTAGGCTCTGCGAACCGCGGCCATAGGCCGGTGCAAAGGGGGCGTCATTGATGCGGCTGAAGAAGGACAGAGGAATAGGGGAGAGGGAGAAAGAGATAAGGGAGGTCCGGGTTTTCGGGGAGGACGGGACTGGCAATTAATGCCAGTCCGTCCATGTCTCTTCAGCCTTCCCTCTGGCCAGATAACAACAGGGCAGAAACACTCCACCGCTCATCCTTTTTTGCAGGCGGAATAAAGGGAGAACAGGGCAAGAAAGGGACGGCTCGGCGGGGGGAGAAGGAAGAGAAGAGATGGGCCGGGCCAGGCCCAGCCGCACGGGGAGGAAAATAAAAAGAAAAACAGGCTGGGCCCTGCGGAAGAAAGGAAGAAGCGGTGAGCCTAGCGTGAGGGAAAGAAAGAAAAGAAAGAAAAGGGGGGGGGGGCCAGGAAAGAAAAAAAAGGAAAGAAAAGGGGCCGGGTCGGCCCGGCCCCGACCCAGCCTAGTGCGATTTTTTTTAAAAATTTTTATTTAATTAATTAGACATTCTAATAGGCCCTATTAAATAAAAACATGCCTAATTTCTATATGCAATGCATTTAAATTGAAATATATTTTTTTGTTTTAGGAACTAAAAAATTAATTCCTAAATTTTGTGCATTTAATTTTGGGCAAATTAAAAATAGGTGTCAACAGTTGCCTTTCTTTGAAGGTGAGATTGAGCTCGCAAAGGTTATATTCAAAGATAAAATGACACTTAAATTTGGCCCATGCATGCTCAATGAATGTTATTTTTGGCGAGACTGGAGTCCCATTTTTATGATGCGATATAAGATGATGCATGCTAAAGCAAATAAAAACATACTTGGGGCTACTTACCTTGCCAAAGGGTAGAGTAATTCGGATAAGCGATATTGTGTGTTGAGGAACCGAACCACCTTGGGGAAATGGTTTGTCTAGGACCCGAACCTTTTTTTGATCTCCTTGACGGGGATTTTGTTTGTCAGGGACCCGAACCTTTCTTCGGTCACCTTGACTGGAGATTATTTTTGTTTAGGACCCGAACCTTTCTTCGATTGCCTTGATTGACTGGATTTTGTTTGTCTAGGACCCGAACCTTTCTTCGGTCGCCTTGACTGGGGATTGTTTTGCCAAAGTACCTGGGGGTCCTTGCCCAAGGATTTGACGGTTTGCCTGGTGGGTCCTTGCCCAAGGATTTGACAGTTTGTCTGGTGGGTCTTCGCCATCAGGTCTTGGAAAGCTCAAACGATGAGCACCTCGGGGTCCTCGCCCGAGGATTTGATGGTTTGCCTTGGGTCCTCGCTATTAGGTCTTGAAAAGGTCAACGATGAGCACCTCGGGGTCCTCGCCCGAGGATTTGATGGTTTGCCCACCGGGTCCTCGCCATAAGGTCTTGGAAACTCAAGCGATGAGCACCTCGGGGTCCTCGCCCCGGGGATTTGATGGTTTGCCTCTTTGGGTCCTTGCCATCGGGTCTTGGAAAGCTCAAACGATGAGCACCTCGGGGTCCTCGCCCGAGGATTTGATGGTTTGCCTGGTGGGTCCTCGCCATCAGGTCTTGAAAAGCTCAAACGATGAGCATCTCGGGGTCCTCGCCCGGGGATTTGATGGTTTGCCTGCTTTGGGTCCTCATCATCAAGTTTTGGAAAGCTCAAACGATGAGCACCTCGGGGTCCTCGCCCAAGGATTTAATGTGAATAGAGAGTCGGGTTCCGTGCTCGAAATTTAAACAGAGGGGTTAGTCCAATGTTCAAAGGGTACCATAACAATGGTAGGTATATGGATTTTTGGGACGGGGCATGAGTAGAATATACTTACGGATACGTTTCTGCCTCTTAAGGGCATGTCTCTTGTCGACAAGTTTTTCTTTGTGCAATGTGACGAAAATTTCAAAACCCATTTTTGGGATTTATAAAGCGCTTAATTTGTCGGTGTGCTTATAGTAAAATCTCGCCGGGAACTAATCACTCTCGGTTATTATTTTAAATTAGAAAAGAATCGCTTTTCGATCGAAACGTTATTTAGAACGAACATGACACGATTTTCGGGAGTTTTCGAAATAAATTGGAAGTGTCAATATTAATTATAATCGGGAATGAAGGAAAAATGGGAGTTTTTGAGTAAGTCAAATTTGGACTAGTAGACCTCCCTCATTAAAATTTGGTTTCATTAATTTGGCCTTTATCCCTTTTTTGTTGCGAGGCTTTTTTTTTAGGATCGAGGGGCAAAATTTGGACCCTCCGTTTATTAAAGAAATGAAGTTTATTTTGTTTTAAATTCCCCCCTCTCTCTCTCTCTCTCCCCCTCGGACCCGCGTCCGTCCATCTCCCCCATACCTTTGGACCCCCTCCCACCTACTCTCTCTCTCTCTCTCCTTCTCAAATTTAATTAGGAGCAGGGACAAATTGGACATTAGTTCTTCCCATCATGTATAGAATGCAATCAACGGGTGACCTAATAATAACAAATTAATTGAATTAGTAGGCTGCATAATAAAATGAGAAGGGATAGAATATATACCTTTCCTTGAACCATGGCAATCACAACGACATACACATGAGGGTGAAGCTCAATTTCAGGTTTATCTAGGTAAATTAGGGATTAAATTGTGAAAGTGAAATTATGAAATTTGGTGGATTAGTATGTTGAATTAATGGAGGATTGGCGGCCCGAGAGACGCGATAAATGGGCTGGACGGTTTGAATTAAATCGGCCCGAGTTCGGGAATGTTCGGGTTTATTATGTGGATTATAGTGCGCACCGTATTTTGATTTTTGGTGGTGGCCAATTAGGTTGGTAATTGGGGAGTATGATGGAGCATTTTGGCGATAATTATTAGCCTAGAAATTACGGTATAATGGTCGCTCACGACGGGATTAAATTTGGGCGCGGCGCGATTATTTTGAGGTCTAACTGTGCAATTACTAGGAATGATTGATTTGTATAATTGACTCGCTAATTGAGCCTTGGTTGTGGTTAAATTGATGATGCTATGTCGCATGTCTAGTGGGGCTAAGAATGGATTAGCTTGGCGGGCTTCGAGTGCATAAGTTTCATACTGATCCAATTGGGTGATTTGTATGCATAAATTACGTGTTGAATTTGTGCCATGACTGTGCTGGATGATTTGATTTATTGGGCTCGTGATTAATTGAATCGAATGCCAATTGTGAAATTTGCGAGTGCCCAAGTGTGGGTCATATGGCCATGGTTGTGTATCATGAGCATTGGCATGGCATGCATTTATGAGTGTGAAGTGACATGTGCATTGTGATCACATAAATTGCCCTAACTAATTTATAAAATTGAGGTTTGTGAATGTGTGATCAATAAACCCTTTTGAACCGATGCCCAAAACGGAAGATGACCACTGATGCGTTTTACGCTGGTAATGTGTCATCGGGGGCTTAGATCGATCTCAAGTGATAGAATCCGTGGGTCGGACCTGATGCGTTTAACGCGGGTCGGAGGAGAAATTGAGAAATGGCTGAGTGCCAGTTTGCAAGTGTGCGATAATGCATTGATGAGGCTTGAGCATGAGTGTGAGCACTCCATATGCATAACATCCGTTGTGACATAGAAATGCGAAGAGTATGTGCTGTGATTAAATTCTGTCGCGTGACAGCTATTGTTGATTTAATGTCTAACCTGCGGGGTTAAGTAAATTCTAGATTTGGGCGAGGGCTTGAGTCAATTACAGTTTAGACTGTGTGCTATTTGTTTAGTACTTGTCGGGAGGTGCACGTTAGCCTAGTTTAAGTTTTAGGGAATTACTCGCTAAGATTTATTCTCACGGTTGTTGAAAATCGATTTTCAAACCCCGGCCTTGAAGATGACAGGCGTGTCGATGCGTTTTTAGGAGGAGCCCGGCTAGCAATCAGAAACTGAACAGAGCCACTTACCCATTTTTGTTAGTAGTGGCCTTGACCCGCTTTTGGATTGTTGGAGTTTGGGCTGTATATGAATATTGTATATGATTTCGATTACTAGTACAAGTATTGATTTCGGTGGTTACCCTTGG
Source organism: Syzygium grande (assembly GCA_024733475.1). Taxonomy (NCBI): domain Eukaryota; kingdom Viridiplantae; phylum Streptophyta; class Magnoliopsida; order Myrtales; family Myrtaceae; genus Syzygium; species Syzygium grande. The sequence goes on along the minus strand of JAMXDD010000008.1, from coordinate 31,582,751 downwards.
TTATGTGTGCATATATGTACGGGTGGTTTTAAGTACTTCGCATGTGCTTTAAATCTCTGTGTTGGGTGTTGGATCGACGATCGTCCGGGACATCGTGACACGAATCGACTCTACGAGGGATGTGGTGCACCGAGAAGTGCGGGGGCGTGACATGCAAACACATGCATTCATTGGAGAAATAAACAACTGAGGTTGTTTTTTTGAATGTTGTACGAAATATCTTGACCAGCTAATCAAGATGCATTTCATTTTCAAAGAAACACCAGGTTTACCTTCTGGGTAGTTTGAAAAGAAATTTGATGATTTTTTTTGATCGGGTAAGGGCAGAATGTACTTATGGGCACATTCCCGGAGGTTTGATGTATCATCTCTTGAATAACCAACCTTTTCGGGACATCTTTCTTAGGATGATAATGAGGGCTTTTTCGATTGCCTGAATTTTTGTATTTTATCATGGGGATTAAACTACGAGCTGTTAAAGATGATTAGCACAAATATGTATGCATTCATCAAAGATAGACAATTTGGGCTATTCAGTGTGCATTTGAAGGTTAATACATGATGATTTTACCATATTTGCATCACCAAAAATCTACCGAGGGTTAAACAAGACAATTTTTTGGTAAGGTGGACTTTCTTGAGATGATGAGCAGTGACTTTAGAGGACTTTCCACTCGCTCTCATTGAAAAGGGCTATTTGTCCCATCCATTAATGCAGGAACATTGAAAACACTCAATCGACCGCTATCATATCAACAAGGGTCTAAGTTTTTCATAAACGGCACGACAACGCCAATTTGAGAGGTCTTCTTGAGTGGTCGTAATGTAGGCTTGTTCAATGGCTTAACAAAGGTGACTGTCTAAGTCAAGGCCATGAAAGAAAATATTCTGCAATTATCTCCGGATTTACAAGTCAAGAACCTTGCAAAACGAGATAAAAATGGTCTTGCTCGCACCTCCTCGAGCGTTGTTTGTAAACATTTGAAATCCCGTGTTAATTCAACTGTCCTAGTCAGAAGAGACTTCATGAAGGATGTAGCATGGGTTTAGTTTACAGGTTAAGGAACGAAATGATCGTTGGGCTAAAAAATGTGAGTGAGGGTGAGAATTGGTGATCATTTCGGCATTGTCACCTATCTTCTTCTCTACCATTAAGATCCTTTTGGAAGACTCCCTGGGTACTCTCGTATTTTAGCATCTTTAACAACTTTTCCTTGAGGAGCTTCTGTGTCAAGCATTTTCCTATATACTATTTTATCTATCATGTAGCAGATCTTTGCCAAGACAAAGTTCCTAAAGTAGGAATTTATATCAAGGAAGAACTCAAGTTTGGACCCTTTGGGGTCGTATACTCTTCACCATTTAATAACTTTGAGGTATTTGAGAGCTCCTTTCTTCTCATGTTTTTCATCGTTTTTTCTTCTTCTTTTTTTCTTCTTTTCTTTTTTTTTTTTATTCATGGGCATTGGCCTTTTTTTTTTATTTGCTTTTTCATGCCCCTAATTTTTAGCATTTTTTAGCTGCTCTTATGGTGTTGTCAGGACTAGCCTAAACAAAGTTCGACAGAACAATGTTTTTAGGCTCTTTAAGTCTTTATCTTCATTCGGTACTTGAGATCGTGATGTTCAAACTGTGGTGACTTTTGCCTTGCCCCGGTATGAAGGATGATCACCAACTGGGTTCATACGAAATGAAATTGATGGCTCAATTGGGCTAGCAAGGGATATAAGTGTATGGGATAGAAAAGAATTGCTCTTCGTCATTCTAGGGCATTTAAATTAACGAGAGAGTTCATTTGCAATAAAAACACTCAAAGATTAATGCAAGTGAGAGCAAGAAAATTTCTATTCGTCTTTTCACCTTGCGCAAGCTGTTGCAGCTGATGATTATAGAAACTTTTAGATATTACAAACTCTTCATCTTTCTTGTCTTGCTCAGTGAAAACATCACTGTTATCAATAAGATCATTGACATTCTGGACAAGCATTAGTTTGCTGCCTCTCTTGACAAAGCCCTCTTAGTCTCGATTGTCCGGGCGTCGATAGTGTGCTTGTCTTGGAGGACTCTGTCGAGGATTACAGGTTTCATGAAAACAGCGAGGTCAAAGCCATAGGGCCAGTGACTGAAAAAAAAGGGATGTTTTTCTTGTTTCCTCTGAGTTTGAATCCATCCTATGAGGCTAATTTACTTCAAGCTGCCCCAATGTGGGGTGGTTCTTGACAGGGGTAATTTGAAAGGAACCTCCGAGTGTGCGGGATCAAAAATGGTCAAGTAAAGAATCAATGGTAGTGTGTGGGGCAAAGAAATGAACTGTCTCCCGTCACTTTGGTTACCGTACTTTATGCGAGAAATCTCTTTACCTTATAGAAATGGGACTCTTTCACTCATCTTGCAAGAGTTTGGTACGTGAGAATGTGTATAAACCAAGGGTTGCCTCTCCTCACCCTGACACACCTCGTTCAATACATCGGAGCAGTTCGACACCATTCGTCGAATTGTCAAAATTTTCACAGGGAATTGGTGAATTAGACAGGTAAAATTACCATGCAAGAGTCCCTTCCATGTAATGCACTTGAGGAAGAAAAGTATCTATTTTCTTTAATTATTTCTTCCTTCTTGTTTCTTTTTACTTTTATGAGAAAAGTTTATTTAGGGAAAGGGATACTTACCTATGCTGGGACAGTGAGGCATACCTGCAAGGTAATAAGAAAGATCGTGTTAATGAATGGGCTTTTTAAAGGGTAGGAATTGGAAACGATACAACATTACCCTTCGTGATTCCATTCATTGGAGATTCAACTGACAACTCCTTGAGTTTTCTCGGATGTTGATAATTCTCTTCTGACAAGAACAGGAGCTTATGTTAGCAATGAGAGGATTGAAGGTAAATTGAGAACGATACAGATTACCCTTCTTTCATTTTGCCTTCAAAGCTAGCAGAGTCTTTTCTCCTCTTTACTTTGTTCAGCCTTCTCTGTCTCAGTCTGCTCCTCCCTACACTTGGTCTCGAAGCTCGAATGAGATCCTCTATAATTAGGGGTGCCTCCAATTGGAAAGACCTATTGTTGGCGCATCTTTGTGCCAATGCGTTCTCAGCATCTTCGAGGCATTTTCGAAAATCCTCTAATCCCCGACATGCACAGAGCATGTGCAATTGCTTGCATGGGGATCTTCGCAGCAAAGCTAATCTCTACTTTAAAGGTCTTTGAGTGATGTGGGCGTGACTACCATCGACACTTCCGTGGTTGTCGGGGATTGGTCTTGACGCCATCTTGTTATATGCGAAGTCCTTTCTAGCTGCTTGCCGTAATCTTTACTCAAATTTGTTATACATAAAAGGAAAGAATGTGTCATTTCTGTGCTAAAGTGGATGAACTTTAGGAATGAAATACACCCTTTTTGATGGACTGGAGGATTGTATGCCCCCTAATTTACTCTTCCAATTAAGCATTTCTTTGATTCTCTGGGGTGATGTCATCCCTTTGGCAAAAGAATGAGATTTGCCCCATTTTTCATTTGAAGATTGAATGATTTTTGTTTGGACTGCCCCTATCAGATGAGTTGGTCCGGTAGCATTATTAGGGTCTTATATGCTCTTCAGTTTGTGTCATTTCCAAATATCTCCTTTGTAAAAACAGATCAAAAATGAGTATGTTCTGAGACACAAAGTGAGCGAGTTAGAAAAACAAACAAGGCTATGAGTATGCACGTTTTTCCACCACCGTTCTTTTTTGTCCTTTTGAAAAATGACAAATCATTTGCTTTATTCTCAAAAGCTTAGAAACAAGGAAGCATGAGGAAGCCCGGGCCTCAGAATACCTTTCTTTACATAGCTGGATATCATCAGCGGGCCGGTTTGGAATACTTCCTCAGGCCCTCAAAATAAAATATTTGTAATTCTTTTGAATTATTCAAGTGAATTACATTTGTTGGAATGGAAATTACACTACTGAAATTCCAAGCATAATCACAAATTTAGAAAACTGAAATCTTATAAAACAATTTGAGACTTTAGAAAGCAAGAAAAGCTCCCACATGGGAGTATTCAAACTATTAAATATGCCTCTATTCTAAGAGAGGAAAATTGAGTCTTCAGTTTACTCAATGACGACATCTGCGCCTCCTGCTTGCTTGGATGGTGCATTGCGGAATGAAAACATCTTTGCATCCAACAATTTCTGGATCTTATTTTTCAGGACCACATAGTCATCGACGGAATGTCCCGTTTCACCCAAATGATAATCACACGCCTTGAAAGGGTCGTAGTTGGGGCAATGCTCAGGATTTTCATGCTTTGGTTCTTTGGCAAGCAATCTCTTTTCCAGGAGAATAGGTAGGATCTGAGACATAGGCAAAGGAAGTGGCGCGAACTGCTTTTTGTTGTTTCGCCTTTAGGGCGGCTTGCGGCCTGAGGCCGGCTGCTATTCACTACCCATCTGAACCATTGGGGAAGGACGAACAGTTTGGGTGTATACAATATCCGCAACTGTCAGGGGTTCTTTCTCCTTCTTCATGCCAAGTTTCTTGTTCGTGGAAGTGAGGTCTGTAAACCACCCCTCACGTAATCCCATTTCAATTCGTTCGCCCACAGGAACAAGATGATTAAGGGATTCAGCAGTGACACCAACCAGTCGGTGTCTGTATTCGTATGGAGGCGACTTTATGAACAACTTCACTTATTACTGATCAGTGAGTTGTGGGGTAACCCGGCAGGCTAGATTTCTTCATCGAGTGGCGATCGCTTGAAGGATTCACTCTTCTTCTTCTCGGTGGCTCCGGATCGTCACAAGTGAAAGTGATATTGAGGTTGAATTGATCTTTGCTTGAGAAATGCATCAGCTGCATCATCCCACGATTTAAAAGCGTCTACATCTTTGGATATATACCATGTCAAAGCCGGCCCGTCGGACTTGCCCGGAAAGTCTGAATCATAAGGGGTTCATTGTCAACGTATTTGAGTCATCCATGATACATGTGCAAATGATGTCTGGGGCATGATGTGCCATCATATTTCTCAAATTCTGGCATCTTGAACTTTTTGGTATTTAAACCGTTTTGTATATAGACAGGTCGAGTGGGACAACATCTTTGCGGGCCTTGTAGTTGCTTCAAAGATCTCCCTCGACCTTTGTAAAGGCGTTTATCCTGTTACATCATCGGTATAGCTTCAAATTCAGGCTTCATAACGGCGAGGGGAAGCGGATTGTCCTCTAGTGGGGGCATTTTGCTATCGTTAGTGGAGGCTTTGTCTTTTCTAGTGGACGGTGATGATAACACCACCTCAACTACTGCAGGCGTGGGCGTGAGCTTGCCCTGAATGGATCCCACCTAATTTGTGAGATTTTGGATCGCGTTGAGGATCAGCTTTATTTCGTCCTTCATAGCATTGAGATGGACATTTTCTTCGGCCATTTTTTATAACCACCTGTGAAAACGTTCAAATAAATAAGTATAATGCCCAATAAAGAAGCATTTTATGACTTAGTCATAATATTATTGCATATTTTCTTTATTTGTAAAGAACAAATAAGCAAAAAGGGTTTTTATTAATATTACATTACAGGCGGTGTCCCTGGGGTTCGAACCCCGATCGCCTCGGACCGTTGCGCTTCATCCCGGATACCACTGGGCCGAAGGCCGCGGTGGTGTCATGGAAGCGCGAAAAATTTATTTATAGAATAAAAAGCGGTCCGGGTTATATTAACATTAGCACAACCCAAAGTACTTTTAAGGACGAAAATCAAAACCCCCGAACATAAATACTAGGGAAATATACAAAAAAAAGGCTTTTAACAAAAAGAGCACATTTCCCGGATGCTCATTTTATAAACGATGGGAAAGCTACAATCTTCTCGGAGCTGCTTATTTTCACGGACAAACTCCGCAATAAGCGCATCCCTCGTCTCGTCGGTCCCACCGTGCCAGAAATTTTCTTAGGAGCGGGGACAAATTGGACATTAGTTCTTCCCATCGTGTATAGAATGCAATCAACGGGTGACCTAATAATAACAAATCAATTGAATTAGTAGGCTGCATAATAAAATGAGAAGGGATAGAATATATACCTTTCCTTGAACCATGGCAATCACAACGACATACACATGAGGAGTGAGGCTCGATTTCTATCTAGACTGGCTTAGCAAAGTGAAATTAAAAGGGTGCTTGATCGTCGTAGTCTCCCGTTGGTGTCAAGTTCTTTTAATCTCGGTCAAATCGAAAGGAATATCTTATAGTCACGAGAATAGCGGCTAAAGATATTTCTTTACGATTTTTAGAAATGAATTTCGGGGAAAAGAAAGGCAACCTCTACACCGCGGGCTCGCGTTCGAGGTTGTATCTTTCTCAACACCATCATAAAATGCCCTATCGCGGCCCAGGTCCGGCAGCGTGGTTGTGTGTGCAACAGTATAGTGTTAAATCATTAAAGCATGCACAACAATTTATAAACAACCAATTTGAACCTACAAAACAAATAACACCTCAATGTCGGGCTCATACCTGGAATCCTTGCTGCCAAACAAAAATTATTTTGAACAGGGTAAAAATTTTGGCTTAAGTCCACTTTAGAAAATGCAAGTCCCCAGTGGAGTTGCCAGTCTGTCGCGACCGACTTCCCCGAGTCTTTTCGAACGACATGCAAAAAGCAGGGGGGGCTGCCTGGTATATGCTAAGTCTAGGTTTGGGACTTAACTCGGGCTCTTTCAAGCCCATACCGTATCGCGACTTAGGGTTTAAGTTTTTTAACATGCAGGTGATTTACATGCAAGAGTCGCCACTAATCGATTTTGGGTAGATCGATTAGAAACCTAAATAGGGTGACGGGAGGATCATCCTATTCCTACGAACCAGAGATTAACTGAATTCGAGAACTTGGTTACATTAGTTGGATAACTAATTTTCGTACCATTTTACCCTGTTTATTTTTTTAAAACATTTGCCAAGCAATTTGGATTGATTTTAGGATCTTTCTCCTAACATGTGAGGTGATCAAGCGAGTGCATAATCAGAAATGATTAACAGTCAGGAACACAACAAGTCATGCAGTCTAGGGTTCTAACCTTAACTAAGTCAGATGACATTCAAAATACAACAAACCAAGCTATTATATTAAAAACATGTATACTAAAAATGCAATGGTAATAGTAAAACATGCAACATATTACCGTGCGATTTCATACTTGTTTAATTTAAATAAAACAACATGCTTAATTATAGAGGATTAGAACACTTATAAAAGTCACGTAAAAAAAATTTTGAATTTTTTTTTTTTTGAATTTTTTCGGGAAAAAGAAAAAAATGAAATAAGAAAAGAAAACGAAAATACCTTTTTTTCGATTTTTTTTTGAAATTTTTGAAATTTTTAAATTAAAAAAAACAGAAAAGAAAAAGGAAAAGAAAAACCCTTTTTAAAAAATTTTAAATTTTTATTTTTTAAATTAAAAAAGGAAAAGAAAAGGGAAAAAAAAAACCCTTTAAAAAAAAAAAAAATTTAAAATTTTTAAATAAAATAAAATAATATATATATATATATATATAAACCGATCGGGTCGGGTTGGATCCGGGTCGGTCAGAATGGACCCCGGGTCAACGGACGCGACCCATCGCGTTGTTGACCCGGATTTCCGGATCCACCCATTAACTTTTCGGGATCACTTTGGTGCCAAAAAAGAAAAAAGCGATCACTTCCAAGTGCCATTTGGCGGAAATCCGGCGTGGCATTTTTTATTAATTTTTCGCGCCCGGCGTGGCGGCTTGGGAAATTGATTTTGTCAAACATTCGTCGGCATTTTTATTTTAAATAATTTTTTCCGGCGTGCAAAACAGTCAATATTTTTAATTTTAATTTTTTTCCTTTTTTTTTTCTTTCCTTTTCTTGGAGAGAGAAGAGAGGGGAGGCTGGGTTTTCGAGGAGGACGGGACCGGCAATTAATGCTAGTCCCGGGCTTCGGTTTTCAAAAGATAGCGATGGGGCAAGGCTGCTCCAAACCATCGCTTGGGGCGGAGCAGGGAGAAGTGGCAAGAAAGGGATGGCTTGGCGCAAGGGGAGAAGGAAGAAGAGAGATGGGCCGGCTAGCCCAAGCCGCATGGGAGGAAAAATAAAAAGGAAAAGAGAAGAGAAAAGGAAGCCGGGGGGAGCCGGGGAAAGAAAGAAAAGAAAGAAAAAAGGCAGGGAAAGAAAAAAAAGGAAAAGAAAGGGCGGGTCGGCCCGGCCCAACCCGGCCCAGTGCGATTTTTTTTAAAATTTTTATTTAATTAATTAGACATTCTAATAGGCCCTATTAAATAAAAACATGCCTAATTTCTATATGCAATGCATTTAAATTGAAATATATTTTTTTTGTTTTAGGAACTAAAAATTTAATTCCTAAATTTTGTATTTAATTTTGGGCAAATTAAAAATAGGTGTCAACAAGTTCATAATCAAAGAACTCATTCAATAAAACTTTCGCCATATCAAAATATCGAACAATATTCTCATTAAAGCATTGATGATTTCTCGATAACTAATTAATCACTAATTAGGAATCCTCTTTTCTTACAAACTTAACGTTCATGTCAGCCAATATATTAAGGCCAACAATTAACACTTCATATTCTGCTTGATTATTGAAGCAGTCAAAATCAAGTCGACACATAAGTTTTGTTCGATGTCCTTGAGGGGATATGATCAAGACCCCAGTGCCAGATGTGGTTGTCATACTTGATCCATCAAAATACAATGTCCATGATACCACATGTATTGATCGCTCGACATTCTCCTCTTCCACATGTACACATGGATATTCTGCAATAAAGTCGGCAACCGCCTGACCTTTAACTGTTTTAAGTGGCATGTATATCAAATATATTTCGGACAAAGCGAAAGCTCACTTGGCAATTCTTCCTTTGATAATCAGACGAGTTAACATATATTTAATAATATCCGTCTTACAAATTACCTAAAGTGTTGTCGACAACATGTAATGACGTAATTTTGTACAAGTAAATTACAATAACAAGTATAATTTCTCCACCGAAGTATATCTTTTTTCTGCATCATTCAACATCCGACTGAGATAATATATTGCTTGCTCTTTTTCATTGTCATTTTCCTGTGCCAGCACACTTCCAATGGTATTGTTAGTTGCCGACAAGCAAAGCTTCAATGGTCTACTCGGCTTGGGTGACATCAAAACTGGTGGACTGATCAAATATTTTTTTAATCTGCTCAAAAGCATGATGATGCTCTTTCCCCCAAACGAACTAATCTTGATTCTTAAGTTTAAGTAATTGAGAAAATATTTCTATCTTACTTGATAGATTAGCAATAAATCGACGCAAAAAATTTATCTTCCCTATGATCATTTGCAATTGTTTCTTACCTATGGGTGGCGACAATTCTAGAATAGCTTTAGTTTTATTCTTATCTATTTCTATTCTTCTCTGATTAACCATAAACCTTAAAAAGTTGTCAACTCTTATCCTGCAAACACATTTAAAAGGATTCATTTTCAATTTAAATTTTGCATCTTTATAAAAGCATACTCAAGATAAGTTAGATGACTTACCTGATCTGATTTGATGATGATATCGTCGATGTAAACTTCCACGTAATCCCTAATCATGCCGTGGAAGACAAAATTCATAGCCCTCTGATAAGTTGCCCCGGCATTGTTTAATCCAAATGGCATCACCAACCATTCGAACGTCCCAATAACTCCTAGACATCAAAATGTTGTTTTATGCACATCTTTCTCTTATATGAATATTTGATTATAACCCGAATGACCATCCATTAATGACATAATCTCATTGCTAGATGCTAAGTCAATTAACATATCTGTCATTGGCATTTGATACTCATCTTTTGGGGTTGCTACATTTAGATCACGAAAATCTATACACACATTTATCTTCCCATTCTTCTTTTTAACTGGTACGACATTTGATAACCACTCGACATATCTTGCAGTTCTAATAAAGCCTGCTGCCAACAAGCGTTCAACTTCCTCTTTGACCTTCTGCACAATTTCTGGTGCAAACCTTCTTGGTGGTTTCTTGGTGGTTGTTTGTATGGTCGGAATCTTTTCTTAATTGGCAATCTATGCTCAATCACATCTCGTCCTAATCCCGGCATTTCATGATAATCTCATACGAAGCAATCTCTATGCTTTCGTAATAACTCAATCAACCTGGGACTTTGCAACCGCACCTAATAATGTACTAATGAAAATTGGTCGATGGTGTTGGGCATCTCCAATATTAACTTCTATTAGCGGGTTTTGAGCTTCAATAAGTTTATTGTCCTTTCTAAGGAGTGATTCTTCAAATTCCATAATGCAATTGTTAAGATCTTGACTACTTACTTTGGCGTTATAGGCCGTATACCTCTTATTGAGGTTGCCCTAATAATGCAAGGTTCTCCATGAACAATCTTGTCCAAACATCCCACCAGGTCAGTTTTGGGAATCTAATGGATATTTTCCTTGTCAAACCAACAGAATATAACATCCCTTGAATCAATTCTAGGTGGTTCGATAACGCATGAATTATCATTTGGCATCTTTCTTAACTCTCATTCAGTTTTTAAAGCATGTGCCCATAATACATGAGCCTTACTATTAGCTTTAACATATTCAACTTTGCTTCCATTCCAAAAAGTTAACATTTGATGAAGGGTCGATGATACACATTGATTTCCATGGATTCATTCTCTTCCTAACAACACATTATATGAACCATCTACCTTGACAACACATAAAGCTGTTCTAGAAGTTTTAGATTCTACAATCAGGTCAGCTACAAATACTCATTTGACCTCTGTTACTTCTCCTATAAAATCTGACAATTGTATATTCAATGGGATAATTTCTTCATCTCTTTTTTCTATCTTTTTAAAGAACCTATATGAAACTAGATTTAAAGTGGATCTCCGTCGACCAGAACCTTGGAAACTAGACGGTCATCTATCCTAGCGTTTATATTAAGTGCCCTCAGATGTTTGAATCATTTGTAAGAGGTTTTTTCAAACTCCATTAATTCTTCTTCATTTTCAAATTGAAATTCTGCCTTATCTTCCTCATCAATAATTAAACCTCCATTGGTTGTTGAGTCTATAGATGTCACTCTATATTACAATGGAAGTCTAGCTTGAACCATGCATGAACTCAAAGGCAAAACAGATCTCGATAATACGACAAGTCTAAGTACAATTTTGTCATTAGTCTTAACCTTTTTCTGATCATTATTGTGCTTATCCTGACTAGAATCTCCAGGATTTCTTTTCCATACTAAATTCCTAGCTCAGAATTTCTTAGGTTTATAAGGCATTGATGGAGTTTAAGTAATATGAATCTGATTAACCTGTCTTTGCAATTCATGCGTCTTCTTCTTTCTTTGTAACCTCCTTTTTTGAGTCCTTGTTACATTGCCCCCGGACCCTAAACTTCTCCTGATTCAAACTACTCATCTTCCGGTGGATCACTTGGTATTTTCAAAGTCCTAGTTCGGTGAGGTGTCAAAGCCGGCTTGGTCTCTCTTTTAGGTAGGTCATCGAATTCCTCACCCCATCCAGTTGCAACAACTTCCTCCGAATATCTAGGAGGTGGACCATAGTCAACATAATAATCGAATTTACCACTAGGCTCTCCCAATGTTCCAATTCTAGGGTCGCCTTCTTCATAACGTTGCTTGAAAGACTTCCATTTTGTTGGGTATTGTCTCGAATTATCGACAACCTGAGTGTTTTGCTCGATTCAAACGGTTATTCTTATCTTGAACATTTCGGGATCGACTCCGATATTCAATTTTTTTTTTATAATTTTGGTATCCAAATTGATCCAAAAAGTCTTTTCTTGTGAAACATCCTGCATCGAAAGATGCTCTCTTCTTTGATCATAATTGAATTCTTCTTTACACCAAGCACATAGATGTGGTTGCATCATTTTACTTTTAGGTTTTAATGACACCATTCCCATCATTACAAGGAATGGATCAACATCCACATCCATAGGAGCCTTTTCTTTGTCATCCGCGAATTTGATTTTGCCTTGTCAAATTGCTTCTTGAATGTTCTTTCTTAACACAATACAATCAACTGTATTATGACTCCATGAATGATGCCTCTTACAGTATTTCTTTCCTCTCACATCCTCTGGGCTTGGTATAACTTGGCCCTCAGTAAGTTTGATTTGCCCATCAGCCAAAAGAAAATCAAATATTTTATCAACCTTATTTATGTCAAAGGAATAATACTGGACGTCTTTTGACTTGATCATGACAGTTCTCTTTTCTTTTGTTTTAGCTGGCTTCAAAGCAGGGCAAGTGTATGGCTTTTTCTATTATCATCTTGGCAACTACCACATCAGTGTACTCTGATTCATTTTTATCAACCAGTGTTTCATCGATAAAGTTTACCTCATGTCTAGTATACTTTCGATCATTTTCTTTCAAAAAATTTTCATGCTTCATAGCAATGGTAGTCAATAAAAACAAATCATAATAGGCCTGTCCTACCATTCTTTCCCTAATGGCAAACTTTAGATAGTTAAAAGCAAATTCAGCAAACGTTCTCTTAGGTAATGGTAAAAGACATCTATTTCTTGCCTTTCTGAATCGAAACATGAACTGATTAACTGATTTATTATTATATTGTTTCATTGCTGATAAATATGCCACAGACATGTCTAGCACTGCCCTTTGAAATTGACTATGAAACATCATCTCCATTTGATCCTAAGAGACTATAGAATGAGGAGGTAAAGATGTGTATCAGGTAAAAGCGATTTTGGATAATGATAATGGAAATAAACGCAACTTCCAATGATCTCCATACGTAGCATCTCCACATAAAGCAGTAAATCGATTTATATGCTCCTGTGTTGACTGATCATCTTCATCGATAAACAGGCTAAATTCTGGCATTTTGAATCCCTTTAGTTACGGAACTGCATCCATCCATTCTGGGTATGGCTTCCTGTATACTTGCCTAAAAACTCCTGGTTCACCATCATATTGCCGTAACATTGGATCAATTGTGTATTGATTTTGTCTAGTTGGGATTACAATTGGTGGTGCGTTTTGTTGCAGTAGCTGATGCACCTGATATTGAGGTATTGGTGCTTGTGGGATTGGTGGTTGTAATAATGGATACTGTGCTACTAGTTATAGATGTTGCGGAGCTGGATTTTGTAATGGTTGTTATGGATATTGTGGAATTGCGTTTTGCAATGGTGGTTGTAGATATTGTAGAATTGTGTTTTGCAATGGTGGTTGTAGATATTGTGACATTGGCTGTGGTGGTGTTATATTCCTCCCCCGGACTATTCGTATTTACATTTGGCATGAACAACACTTGAGGAATGCTTGGTTGAGCCGCAAAACCAACGGACAACACATTGTCATGTAATTGGTACGGAGTAGTATGCTGAGGAACCATATTTGTGGTAGTCACATTTATTTGAACCGGACCAAACAAATTTATTCCATTGGCTGGTAGTTGACCCGTATTGATATTTTCATTCCGATGTGCCGAATTTACCGTATTACCTTCATTTGTCGACAACGGGCTGTGTGTTTGACTTGCTAATGCATTTTCTCCTCTCTGAAGAATTCTTACTGGTGCAAGAGGCATAAGCTACCCTGTTGTTGCACTAGTAGAGTTTGTAACTATGGGCTATCCAAGACCTCCTACTACACCTGGAGGTACGATGGGGATAATTTGTGGCTGAAAAGAATTCATTGATGAATTCAGCCTTCCAGTGATCTCTTGAACTGTATTGATAAATAATGGCCTAATAGTATCAGCCATGCATCTAGTGACTAGATTAGCCAAATCATTATGTTGTTCTTCCATGATTATTCTCATAGTAGCAAGTGTAATTAGATTTGATTCCAATTGCCTTCTTTGCTTTTAGTAAGGTGTCTGGGAACATCCATCTCCCCCACCTGACCTTGCTATGTAATTGTTCGCCCGTTTGATGATTCTGCACGTGTCGATCGTTCTACAACATGGTTCGAGGGGGTGCACTGCTTCCTAGAACATTGTTATTTTGATCTAATTGTCTCTGACTTCTCGTTCGTGCCATTATTACCCCTCCGATTGATCTAAAGGGTCTCACCAGGCATGCCAAAATTATGTTTCGTTGGAAATGTCCTCACGACGAAATATAATTCATCAAAAGTCTTTCTTCGGCTCTTAATGAAAGGAGACTAAGTTCTAGATCCAATTCCGGATAGGAGCAATCTAGGCGTGAATAAAGAACTTGATTTTTATAGAATATTCAGACAAAACCATCCAATTGTTGGTGGCATCCAAAGTTCACAAAGACCTAAGCAACTACAGCTAGGAAAATTGAAAGTGCGAAATTAGAGAGTAAAGACTATAGTTATGTAAACTGAAAGTGTGAAACTTGGAAGATAAAAGACAACATTTGTTTTGTTCATGTGTGCGAGGGGGTCCTCTGTTGATAATTAGATGCTATTTATAGCACAGGCTTGGTAACCGTTCTTGATATTGTATCTGATATCCATCGTTGATTTCATCTTCACCGTTCATTTAATGACACATGTTTATCAACTGTTATCAATCTTATCTTTTGTATGAAGTGATAACCGCTCTTGAACCCTTTTAGTCTCTGAAACAATAACCATCATCGAGCCCATCGGTACTCTAAGGCGACAACCGTCATTGAACTTTTTTCCGTTTAACACTTGTCTCTCGGAATGATAATTGTCATCAAGCTTTCTCTTCATCTGACATCTGTCTCTCGGGATGATAACCATCATCGAGCCTTTTCTCCGTCTGACATCTATCTCTTGGGATGATAACCATCATTGAGCCTTTTCTCCGTTTGACATCTATCTCTCGGGACGATAACCATCATAGAGCCTTTTCTCCGTTTGACATCTATCTCTCGAGACGATAACCGTCATCGAGCCTTTTCTCCGTCGACATCTATCTCTCGGGACGATAACCGTCATCGAGCTTTCTCTCCGTCTGACATCTATCTCTTGGGACGATAACCGTCATCGAGCTTTCTCTCCGTCTGACATCTGTCTCTTGAGACGATAACCATCATTGAACCTTTTCTCCATTTGACATATGTCTCTCGGGACGATAATCGTCATCGAGCCTTTTCTCCGTTTGACACCCGTCCACTAGAAATAGGGACCTTCATCGAGCTTTTCTGACTTGACATCCATCATCCTTTTCATCGATGTCATCGATGAAAAGCACCTTTGGCACTTGGTCATTTATTTTTTCTGGAGCAAAGGCCTTCATCGAATCTTTCCTAGCTTGACATTCGTTCTTCTCCTTGTCGACATCTTTGATGAATACCTTCGGCATTTTTATCTCCATCCATATAAATTTCAAATTTCCCGCTTATGACTGCCCGTACCTACCAGCTGCCATTTAGTATAGGTGGCATCATCTCTTATCGTTTTATTTATCTATCCTAAGCGTCAATATCTCTAATTAATTTCAGGTGTCAACACAGATAAAAGAGGGCCAAAATGGAGCTTCGGCAATGGATACTTTTTACAGAATCTGAAATCGAGGTGCTTTGGAAGCATCACGTGTCCTGTTGCCCTATCAATTAATTGCAAGTCAAGTCTTAAGGCATATGTTTTACCGTTGTTAATAATTAATTGAGTAGATGGTCGATCAATATTTAAGAAGCCTATTGGGTTTTCCTTTCTTTCCCCTTTTAGAGCTTGCTTAGGTTATAATCATCTGACTTAATTACAGATCCTCGGAGCTATATGTGTTTCAGGCTATTGATAATGAGATTGCTCCTAGCAAGCAAGTTTGGAAAATTACCAAAAAAGTCCCAAACTTTTTGCAGTTGTGCCAATTCAGTCCTAAACTTTTTTTTTATCAATTTAGTTCTAAACCTTTTGCAATTCAACCAATTCAGTCCTTTTGACTGGCTGGAGCTGACGTGGATGCAGGCCGGCACCAGCTGGTGACGTGGCAATATTTTAATATTTTTTTTCAAATTTTTTTTCCTTTCTCTTTTTTTTTTTTTCTTTTCCTTCTTCCCCTTGGCTTGTCCGGCCAAGGGGAAGCTCGCCCGTAGTCCGGGGAGGCTGCCGTTGCCGAGCAAAGGCAAGGTAACCTCGCCCGGCCCGCCCGCGGCTATAATCGAGGGCGGCCGGGGCGGAGATCACCATGGTTGGGTGAGCTCCGCCCTCACGGGTCTCGACCGATGCCGATGTGGACAAGCCTCGCCGTCGTACAGCCACGATGAGGCTTGACCTTGCCAGATCTAGGCGAGGTCGAGCTTGCCGAACCATGGTGAGCGGCCAACGGAGGGCGATGGCGATGGCGAGGCTCGCCCTCGTTGGCACTAGCAAGGACAGGCGAGGGCGAAACTCACCCAGCCATGGCGAGCTCCGCCCTCACCATCGCACAATCGTGGCGAGGTTGGGCGAGGTCACCTCACCTTGCCTTCGCCTTGCCCGGTGACGACGAGCCTCCCCAGTGGACCTTGCCGGCAAGCTTCTCTCGCCGGACTGGCCAGGGGGAAGAAGGAAAAAAAAAAAAAAAAAAAAAGAGAAAGGAAAAAAAATTCGAAAAAAATATTAAAATATTGCCATATCACCGATCGACGCCGGCTGGCGTCCACGTCAGCGCCGGTCGGCATCCTCGTCAGTTTTGACCAGCCAAAAGTACTGAATTAGCCTAATTGCAAAAGGTTTAGGACTGAATTGACAAAAAAAAGTTTAGGACTGAATTGGTACAACTGCAAAAGGTTTAGGACTTTTTTGGTAATTTTCTCAGCAAGATTTGTAAGAGAAAATGACAAAGAAATGGGTGCTCATGAAGAAATTTCCTTTCTTTTCTCTCTTCTGAGTAAAATAAGTCTTTAATTATTTCCCACTAGTAGCCAAAAGCATTCCACTACTTACAAAAAATCTCAAAAAAAGAGGTTTTGGTGTAAATGAAATAAGGTTGGCTCACGTTAATTGTGCTATTATATAGGAGCCAAAACACGTCTTTCATCTCAATAACTCATGGAGGACTGATGCCTTAGTAAAGCGCTTTGAGCTTGTTGAAAATATGTCTCCACTTGATCCCATAAAAATAACCCGATCCAGGTAGATTTCCTATTTTGGATCTAAATCTGCTCTGTATAAGAAGGGAGTCAACTTTGTAAAATGCATCCGAAAGAAACTTCTTTACTTGACAATCAATCTTGTGCTTGCTCGTGAATCACATTGTGAGAATTTGAAGCCGTGAAAATATTGTGTAACTCATCTATGAAACTGAGAGATTGTTTTGCGAGAAATCATAAGAAGGGCATAATTAATAGTTGAGAAACACTATGAGTATTTGCGTAACACGAGTGTGATTATAATATCCATTGTATCACTTGATTTGCAGTAGAATGTTGTCCCGCTCTCTCGTGAGGTAGGTCCCACTTACCCAACCAAGTAAATTCGGTATCCAATTTGATTCCTTTATTCTATTTATTTTATTGCTTGATAATATATATTTTGCTTTAGACCCATTGCCTCGTCAAGCGAGCTATCTCAAAGTTCAACATAAAAAATTGATGATCAGTCAAAAACCTGTTGTACCGAATTCATTAAGTCCTAAAATAACCTAGCAAATGCAGTTGCACTAACAATTTCAACTTCATATGTCCGGATCCAGTACATGCATGCGTCAATATATGCAATATAAAATTTAGTTTCCTTCACGAGAACGCATGATGAATATCTATAGCCATCTAGGGAAGCAACTCTATCCATAAAATGTGCAGAAAATAAGATTACTCCAATCGTTTTCCATTTCTGTATTTGAAAATGGCAAGTTAGCTACTTAATGAAATGACTTTGAACTGCCATAAGACTTTAAAACGAGCTAACCCAACAAGTAATGGCTATTTCATGACACGAACAACAATGCTTGTGCTAGGTGATGTCTCACTGCACATAGACCCAATGACAAATTTGCATCTGATCTTTGCTTGTAGAGAATCGCCACTGCTGAATTCGGCATTAAATGTCAAGATGGTCTCTTTCCCCAACCACTCTATTGCTGCATACATAGGCTTACACCTTCGACCATGCCACAAGACAACACACTAGAGTGTTAAAGTAGTCCAGTCAATACAATTAATGATCCAGCAACATGCCAAGTGATGGGTTAAAATATTACTCACAATAACAAGTAAATTTAGTCCTAAACCTGTTAATTTCACCAATTTAGTCTTAAACCTTCCGATGATTTGCCAATTCAGTCTTTAACCTTTTGACGATTTACTGATTTGATCCTTCTAGCTGATTTTTGTTATAAATTATTGACGTGGATAATATTTAAAAATTTTAAAAATATTTTGAATTTTCTGATGTGTTGTGTCATATGATGACGTGCCATGCAATGGTGTCTATTAGTGTGATGTGTATGCATGTCCATTTGACTAAATGATTTGATCCTTAATGATGCATGTTTTGAAGTGGTGGAGTCAATTTTCTTATATGGCTTATTTGGCCGTTAATTATGTCGGATGAGGAAAATAATCCCTTTCGACCGATTTTTAATAATGCTTGATGTTGAAAGCTTACAATTGTTTTATGATTGTGATTCTAAAAAAATTTTTGGAAACGCGAGCAGACGTGAGCCCTTGGATTTTCGACTATAAGCCAATTTGACTTGAGTTTGATTTTATCGCAATATGATTTGTCTATGAGACTACAATTAGTCTTATTTAGTTAGGGATTTACTTACGCAAGAATGGTAAGTTTAGAGGAGTAACAACTAGATTTACACTACAAAAAAACTGGATTTTTGCCATGAAAATTTGCGACGAAAAAATTTTCGTCGCAAATTTGCGACAAATTTTCCAACGAAAAATAAAATTCGTTGGAAATTTCCAACAAAAAAAATAATTCATCATAAAATTCGTTGGAAATTTCCAACAAAAAAAAATTCGTCACAAAAATTGTTAGAAATTTCTAACAAATTTTTTTCGTTGGAAATTTCCAACAATTTTTTTTCGTTGGAAATTTAATGACAATTAAAAAACACGGTACTATTCGCTTTTTTTTTTATATTAGGTGGGAAAATCGTTGGAAATTTGGAATTTTCCAACGAATTTTAGATCTTCGGTAATTATTTGAGTGTGTACAATTTTCGTTTGGAATTTTTTGGAAATTTCCTCTGAAAAATTTTTTTTTTCAAAGCAATTTTCCAACAATTTCAATTTTCCGGGCAATTATTTTAGTGTGTACAATTTTTGTTTTTCGTTGGAAAATTCGTTGGAAATTTCCAATGAATTTTCAACAAATTCAAAAAAAAATCAGGTACTATTCGGCATTTTTTTTTTATATTAGGTGGGAAAATTCGATTTGGAAATTTCCAACAATTTTCAGGTTTTCGGCATTTCTTTATTTCAGTGTGTACAATTTTTGGTTGGAAAATTTGATTTTTGGGGAATTATTTCAAGTGTGTTTTTTTTTTCGTTGGAAATTTCAACGAATTTTCCAATGAATTCAAAAAAAATCCGGTACTATTCGGCATTTTTTTTATATTTGTGGGAAAATCCGTTGGGAATTCCAACGAATTTTCTAATGAATTTTCATTTTCCGGGCAATTATTTTAGTGTGTACAATTTTCGTTGGAAATTTCCAATGAATTCAAAAAAAACTCGGTACTATTCGGCATTTTTTTATATTCGTGGGAAAATTCGTTGGAAATTTCCAACGAATTTCAATTTTTCGGGCAATTATTTCAGTGTGTACAATTTTCATTGGAAAATTCGTTGAAAATTTCCAATGAATTTTCCAACGAATTTCAATTTTCCAGGCAATTATTTTAGTGTGTACAATTTTCGTTGCAAAATTCGTGGGAAATTTTCCACGAATTTTGCAACGAAAACCCTACTTCTTCCTTATTCAAATTTTTCTCGCTCGTTATTCTCACATTTCTCAATTTTCACATTCTCTCTCTCTCTCTCTCTCTCTCTCTCTCTCTCTCTCTCTCTCTCTCTCTCTCTCTCTCTCTCTCTCTCTCTCTCTCTCTCTCTCTCTCTCTCTCTCTCTCTCCCTCTCTCTCTTTCTCTCCTTCTCCTCAGTCTTCCTCAAGCCTCCCCTCCACCTCCTCCCCGCTGCCCCCCCTTCTCCTCCGGCCATCAGGCGTCGATTCCCCCCCAGTGCCAGGGGCCATCGGGCATTAGGCTGCCCGGCACCATGGGCTGCCCGGCACCCTCGGGCCCAGGGGCCACCATGGGCCGCCCCAGCGCCACCAAGCCTCGCCGTCGCCGGCGAGGCCAGGCTCGCCCGGATGGGCAAGCTCGGCCCTCAGGCTCGGCTAGCCCCTCGCCGACCATGGCGGGGGCTCGGCTAGATGCCGGCTCGAGCTCGACCCCTCGCCCGGCAACAAGGCTGGCCCCTCGCCCGTGGCGAGCAATTTTTAAAAAAAAAAAATTCGTTGGAAAAAAAATTTCCACGATTTTTCGAAAAAAAAATTTGTAATTTTTCGAAAAATTTTTGTTGGAAAAAAATTTCCACGATTTTTCAACCAAAAAAAATTTTGTAATTTTTCCAATGAATTTAGCCACGAGTTTTCCCACGAATTTTTTCAACGAAATAAAATTCATCGCAAATTTCCAACGAAAATTGAAATTTTTCGTTGGAAAAATTTCCGACGACCTATTACCAACGAATTTTTTTTCGTTGAAAAATTCGTTGGAAATTCGTTTTCCAACGAATTTTCCCAAATTTTTCGTTGGAAGTTTCGTCGGAAAAAATCAGTTTTTTTGTAGTGTTACTTAAGACTATTTTTTTCTCTGTAGAGTGACGATAAATGTTTAATTTTCTAAACTAATTTTGACTGAACATCGACCTAAATAATATTTTTAAACATTGTCATTTATGCATCTAGTCCGGGACGATTATGATGAAATCCTATCTATAGCATGACATCTCTTTTCTTTTACTTGGTTCCATCGCTGGGTCCCATTCTTCGTCACTTTCTCCGCTTCTTCACTTAGACTCCACCGTCCACCTGCGTCTTGCTCATCCCCAAATTCAATTGGAATTTGACAATTCCTTTACTTGCTTTTATCGCCAGCAAACATCTTCACCAAAGTCTCTCTCTTTCGTGCACCATTTTCCTGTTGGGAGAGTGCGGCAGAGGCTCGATACTTTTGCCTGAGAAGATCACCAAGAGAGAGCCAAGTTTGAGCCTATCACCATATTCAGTTGAATCTACTTTCACTTAAAAACTCGAGCAAATAAATTATGAGCCAACCTAGATATATTAACTGCTCCACCCCACATTAATTTTTCGATGTGAAACTATTCTAACCTAACTCATACGTGCATTTCAACAGTTCAATCGTCATGATTTGAACACCAGAGATCGAGCGCGCCTCATCATTTGCAGCCCACAAGTCTCGTCATCACCTTGGTGCACA
The DNA here is from genome assembly GCA_024733475.1 of Syzygium grande. NCBI lineage: Eukaryota > Viridiplantae > Streptophyta > Magnoliopsida > Myrtales > Myrtaceae > Syzygium > Syzygium grande. The sequence continues at coordinate 31,561,344 of JAMXDD010000008.1, read as the reverse complement.
GCAACATCGTGCCACCTTGTGATGATTCTTAATCATCAATCTTCCCTTGGTGAAAGGTGTTTGGGCTCTTTTGGTCTATCCTTCATCATAAGAGTGTGAAGAAATTCCCTATCCTCCTACGATTGAACTTCACGAGTTGCGTACATTCTTTGATTCCCTCCAAACCTCTAAATGGGCCACTAGCTTTTGATTTAAGCTTTTCAAAATATCTAAGAGCTCAAACATTAATATGTTCTAAATTACACTTATATAAAGTAGACACACTGTTATATCATCAATCCAATCACTCATAATGTTCCAATTTTACTAATGTCAATATTTAATTGATGAATGATTTATTGCCAGCATGTCATGCGATATTTTAAAAAGATAATAACATAGCAATATTCAAAAAGTAAGAGTTAATTTGCTTGCAGGGTTTGCTGTTTCTGAGTGTGGCATTAATATTAGGGTTCAAGTTTGACCTTACTGTTGATTTGTTTCCATGTATTCCCAGTGGAAGTCATACCGAAATAGGAAGACAGCCTACATCATTGCTTGAGTTACAGTCAAGTCACTAATGGTGCGTTTGGCAACTGACTAAATAATAACTGATTCTATTCTTTTATTCTCAGAATCAATTTTGGAATAGAAATCCGTTTGGTAAATTTTTTGTTCTCAAGCACAAATTTGTTCCTAAAATCAGTTTTGGAACATAATCAAGAAAAAAAAAAAGTCGTTTCTTGATTCCAGGAACAAGAATCAAAAATGGAAAATAAATTTCTTCTTCTTGGTTTTATTCTTGGCTTGTGGTCGGTCATTGTCAGCCGGCGACTGACCACAGGCCAGGGCCGGTGAGGGTGTTGCAGCCTTCATCGACAAGGGCGACCATTAGACCCTCGCCAAATCTGGCGTGGGCTACCCTCATTGCTGCCTTTGCCACATCTGGCGAGGGCAGCTCGTGGCCTAGGCAAGGGCCGCCCTCGCCCAAGTCGCAAGCCGCCTTGGCCGACCCTAGCCTATGGCCTGTCGTCGACACCGGCAACCTAGCCATGGGCCACAGAAGGGAAAAAAAAAAAAAAAAAAAGTAATATTAAAAAATTCAAAATATTATTGATAAAAAGAAATTTTGTGCAGTTAACAAATGCATTTATGTTGTTTTTCTATTATAAGAATAGAAATTTTAGGTAATTACCAAACGTCTTCAAAGATTTAGAAATTATTTCCGGGAATGGAATAAAAAAAATAATTTTTTAGTAAAAATTGTTTCCAAAAACAAAATGGTTACCAAATGTACCCTAACTATCCAAAAGCTATATGCGCATAAAAAAAACTAACATTGACTAGTCCACTCTTGTTTAAACCACAGAAGGAGGGGCAAGAATGGAAAAAAAATCAACTCTTCATGGAAGGATTGTAACTCTAAAATTGCTACAGCGGCACCTACGAGGATGCACAAGCCCTATAAATCCAGCGGAGAACCACCCCAAGAACAAAATAGGAGAGAAGTTTTAGAAAGAAAGACAAATTAATCATGAGCTCTATTCCAACACTGAAGCTTCCCCTGATAGATCTGTCCAAATTAGATGGCTCGAAGCCAGGGACGAGTCGATGGGACTCCTTACGATGTCAAGTCCGACGAGCCCTTGAAGAATTCGGTTGCTTCGAAGCTTTGTATGATAAGATGACCTTGGAGCTTCACAATGATTTGTTCCAAGAATTGGAGAAATTGCTTGAGCTTCCGACCGATGTGAAGTGCCGGTTCGTTGTCCCGGAGAAGTGGTTCGATGGCTACCTCACGAACCCTCCCCATGCGCCTCCCTATGAGGCATTTGGAATGGACTACGTCCCCAACTCAGGTTCGATCAAAAGATTAGCGGATCTCATGTGGCCGGAGGGAAACACAAGATTTTGGTAATTCCTTTTTATTGATGGATTTTATTGTAACTTGATTAGATTATCGATTCCCATTCGGCAAGTGTCAACAGATTAATGTTTATCGAATGGATCACTAATAAAGCGAGTTTGAATTGATAATCGATTCAATTACTTTGGTACAAGAAATCTAAAATGAATCATCTTATACTACGATGGTGAATCATCTTTCGCTATGTGCTTTTGTCATGAACATGCAGTGAGACAATGAATGCGTATGTTACGAGGGTTTTGGAGTTGGATTCACTGGTGAGGAAGCTGGTTTTGGGAAGCTTGGGCGTAGACAAGTACGTGGATTCGCTGGCCAGGTCGGTCAAATACAATTTCCGTCTCATGGGATATGCACCTCCCGGGAACGACGAGTCCAAGAAGCCCGACACTATGTGCCATCGGGACGCGAACTTCGTGACCATACTTCACCAAAATCATGTGAACGGATTGGAAATGGAAACTAAGGACGGACGTTGGATTGAGGTCGCCCCTTCCTCAGCTTGCTCTTTCATTGTCCTCACTGGGGAGTCATTCTACGTGAGTGCCCGCACCACCCCTCTCTCTCTCTATTGAATTTGGTTCAAAAAGTAGGCAACACGCTATAAGCATCGAACAAGAATTCGGGCACATGACTTTACATATCAATTCTAAATTATTGTTTATATTTCTCGGTTTGATCATCACGTCTGCCAATTGCTAGAATTACGACGTTAAAGCTAATTTCTTTGTGAAATTCTTACTGACCCATCGCCATGTGCACCATAGATTCGACTGGTTGAATGCGCTATCGATAGGATGAGATTGATGCTAGCTTGTGGTGAAATAGAAGTCTCATCCGATATAGTCTTTCTGGATAATTGGCCTTGATCATTGTGAGCCTCTCCCTTTATCGTTTTTGCATGCAGGGATGGAGCAATGGGAGATTACACAGCCCTCGTCACCGTGTAAGGGTGAGCGGGCACGAGCGACGATATTCCATAGGACTCTTCTCTTCCGATCAAGGCACAGTTCAGTGTCCTGATGAGCTTGTGGACGACCAACACCCTTTGCTTTTTAAGCCCTTTGATGTTGCTGGTCTCTCCCGCATCTACAAGACCAAAGAGGGCGAAAATGGAGCTTCAGCGATGGATACTTTTTACAGAATTTGAAATCGAGGTGCTTCCGAAGCATCGTGTGTCCTGTTGCCTATCAATCAATCGCGAGTCAAGTCTTGAAGACATATGTTTGACCGTCGTTAATAATAAATTGAGTAGACGCTTGCTCAATATTTGAGAACCATACCGGGTTTTCCTTTCTTTCCCCGAGTTTGTTTAGGCTGTAATCATCTGACTTAATTACAGATTCTCGGAGCTATATGTGCTTCAAACTGTTGGTAATGATATTGCTTCTAGCAAGCAAGTACTGTAAAAGAAAATGACAAAGAAAATAGGTGTTCATAAAGATATTTCCTTTCTTTTCTCTCGACTAAGGAAAAGAACTCTTCAGTTATTTCCCACTAGCAACAAAAAGCATTCTAATACTTACAAAAAAAATTTCAAAAGAAGAGGTTTTGATGTAAATGAAGCAAGGTTGGCTCACGTTAGTTGTACTATTTTACAGGAGCCACAAAACGTCTCTATGAACACGTCTTTCATCTTAATTAATTATGGAGGACTGATGCCTTGAGTAAAGCGCTTTCACCTTATTGAAAATATATCTTGAGTTGATCCCGTCAAGTAAACCTAATCCAGGTAGATTTCCTTGTTTGAGTTGGATTCCTAATTTGAGTAGATTTTCTATTTTGGATCTAAATCTTTTCTATATAAGAAGTGAGTCATTTTTGTAAGTTGCATCCAAAAAAACTTCTTTCCGAGACAATTAATTGCGTGCTTGCTTGTGAATCACATTGCGAGAATTTGAAGCCGTGAAAATCTTGTGTAACTCATTTATGATTATAATATCCGTTGTATCACTCAATTTATAGTGAAATATTGTACTGCTCTCCTGTGAGGTAGGTCCCACTGACGGAAAAGAGTAAATTTGGTATCTGATTTGATTCCTTTATTCTGTTTGTTTCATTGCTTTATCGTATATTTTTTGGTTAATACCACGAAAAACCCTAAACTGGTACGCTTGTGGTAATTTTACCCCAAGCTAATTTTTAACCATGAAAAACCCCAAACTTGTACACCTATGAAAAATTTACTCCAAACTAATTTTTGACCATCAAAAATCTCGAACCAGTACATTTGTGATAAATTTACCCTTTGTTATTTTCCATTAAATTGAATTAATACCACAAAAAATCATAAACTAGTACGCCTGTGACAAATGGAGGATAAAATATAAAATTGATATATCCATCAATTGTTGCGTGTCATTTAACAAAGCAGTTTGATAGTAAAATTTAATGAAAATAAACTGATAGTAAATTTGTTACGGGTGTACCAGTTTGGGATTTTTGGTAGTCAAAAAATAAGTTTGGAGTAAAATTATCACAGGCTTACCAATTTGTAGTTTTTGTGGTATTAACCCTATATTTTTTGCTATAGACCCATTGCCTCGTCAAGCGAGCTTTCTCAAAGTTCAACAGAAAAAATTGTTGATCAGTCAAAAACCTGTTGTACAGAATTCAATAAGTCCTAAAAATAATGTAAGAAATGCAGTTGCAATAACAATTTCAACTTCATATGTCTGGATCCAGTACATGCATGCGTCAATATGTGCAATATAAAATTTAGTTTCCTTCACGAGAACGCATGATGAATATCAATAGCCATCTAGGGAAGCTATTCGATCCATAATATGTGCAGAAAAGAAGATAATTCCAATCGTTTTCCATTTCTGTAATTGAAAATGGCAAGTTAGCTACTTAATAAATGACTTTGAACTGCCAGAAGACTTTAAAACAAGCTGACCCAACAAGCAATGGCTATTTCAAGACACGAACAACATTGCTTGTGCTGGGTGATGTCTCACTACACAGACCCAATGACAAATTTGCATCTTGTCTTTGCTTGCAAAGAATCGCTATCGCAAGGCCTAACACTCTTTTCCCTCTCCTCTCTAGAGTTCTCTCCTCTTTCTCCCTTCTATCTTCACACAACCTTTTTCTTCAACCTCTATGGACGGGAGGGTTTGAGCTAGATCTCTCTCTCCTCCATTTTTCGTTTTTCTTTGGTTGATTAATTTGGTTCTATATTATCTTTTTCTTGCTTCCTTCCGTTTTGATGAGCTTTTCCCTGCTGATCTAGTTTAGATTTAGAAGTTTTTCTCTCCTATTTCGGGGAGGTTTCTATCCCAATCTAGTCTGGATTTGGGGTTTTTTTGCGTATATGATGTTGGGGTTTCGCTTTCTTCGGGTTTCGTTAGTGTACAAGTCCAGTTTTGAAGGAGGCCAATTGAGCTTTGCGAAGGTTTCTCTATCATATGTGTCAGATCTGTGCCAATTTGACCTCTTTACTCTGCACGGCGATCATGTCGAGGACATTGAAACTAGGCGTGAACCGCCAAAAGGCAAAGCCGTAGTAATAAATGGAGATCTCGGTGTGTGCTTATTACTAAAAAGACGAGTTCAGTGATCGGCCGTCGATTTCGGTTTGAGGATGTTCCAAATCTGCTCTCTGAGTATATGACCCATAACATTGTTATAACGATTCATTTTCTTATTTGGAACTTGTTTTGTTGTTTTGGTTTGTAATTGAACTGCGTATCTCTATTATATATCCATGGAAATAAATAAAATATTTCTTTGATTAAAAAAAAATACAGCGTTGCTGAATTCGGCATTAAAGGTGAAAGCTAGGTCCCTTTCCCCAACCGCTTTATTATATGCTTACCCCTTTGAGACATGCCACAATCTAACGAACTAGAGTGCTAAAGTAGTCCAGTCGAAACAATTAATGATCCAGCAACATGCCAAGTGATGAGTTAAAACATTAGTCACGGTAACCGATAAAGAGAATAATTAGCAAAAAAATAATCTTAAATAACTTTTTAATGATTTGTCAATTTAGTTATAAATATTTTGTTGATTGATTAATTTAGTTATTTTAGCCAATTTTTACTAGAAATTATTGACGTGGATAATATATTAAAATTTTTAATCTTTTCTGAATTTTCTTAAGTGTTGTGTCACATGAAGACGCCTCATGTAATGATGTCTAGTAGTGTGATGTGTCTGCATGTCTATTTGATTAAATGATTTGATCCTTAATGATGGATGTTTTGAAGTGGTGGAGTCATTTTTATTATATGGCTTATTTGGGCATTAATTATAACGGATGACGTAAATAATCCCTTTTGACCAATTGTCTATAATGCTTGACTTCGACAGCTTACAATTGTTTAATGATTGTGATTTTACAAATAATTTTGGAAACGCGAGTATACATGAGCCCTTCGATTTTTTATTATAAGCCAATTCGACTTGAGTTTGATTTTGTCACCATACGATTTGTCTATGAGACTAGGGTTAGTTTTATCTAGTTAGGGATTTACTTACGCAAGAATGGTAAATTTAGCGGAATAATGACTCGATTTACTTAAGACTGCATTTTGATTTTTGTATAGTGACAATAAATTTCTAATTTTCTAGACTAATTTTGACAGAATATCCAAAAATTATATTTGTAAACATTGCCGTTTATGCATCTAGTTGGGGACGATTACAATGAAATCCTATCTATAGTATAACATCTCTTTTCTTTTCCTTGGTTCCATCGCTGTATACCATTCTTCGTTACTTTCTCCGCTTTTTCACTTAGATTCCACCGTCCTCCTCTGTCCTGCTCATCTCCAAATTCGAATGGAATTTGACAATTCCGTTACTTGCTTTCATTACTGAATTCCAATTCCTTGACTTGTTTTCATCGCCAGCAAACATCTTCGCCAAAGTCTCTCTTTCGTGCACCATTTTCCTATCAGAAGAGCGCGGCAGAGATTCGATGCCTTTGCCTGAGGAGATCACCGAGAGAGATCTAAATCTGAGCATGTTAACATATTCAGTCGCACCTATATTCACTTAAAAGCTCATTTCATCACCAACTTCCAATTCCTTTACTTACTTTCATCGCCAGCAAACATCTTCACCAAAGTCTCTCTCTCTCTCGTGCACCATTTCCTGATGGGAGAGCGTGACAGAGGCTCGATACCTTTGCCTGAGGAAATCACCAAGAGAGAGGCTAGTTTAAGCCTGTCAATATTTTCAATTGAATCCATTTTCACTAAAAAAATTTGAACTAATAAGTTATGAGCCAACCTAAATATATTAATTGCACCGCCCCACACCAATTTTTCAATGCGAGACTATTCTAACACAACACACACATACATTTTAACACTTCAATCACCGTGATTCAAACACCAAAGTGCACCTCATCACTTGCAGCCACTAGTCACATCGTCACCTTGGTGTACAGCAACACAGTGCCACCTTATGATGATTCTTAATCATCAATCTTCCCTAGGTGAAAGGAGTTTGGGCTCTTATATTTTGGTCTATTTTTCATCATAAGAGTAAGAAGAAATTCCCTATACTCCTAAATTTGAACTTCATGAGTTGAGTATTTTCTTTGATTCCCTCCAAACCTCTAAATGGGCCACTAGCTTTTGATTTAAGCTTTTTAAAATATCTAAGAGCTCAAACATTAAAATTGTTCTAAATTACACTTATATAAGGTAGATACACATATATCATCAATCCAATCACTCGTATTCTTTCATTTTCGCTATTATATTTCATTCCAAAAACTAAATAAAGGCAGGTCATTTTTCTCTTTTCAAATATCAAATTGATGAATAATATATTGTCAGCATGACATGCGATATTTAAAAAATCATAAGATGGCAATGTTCAAAGAGTAAACTCTTTGCTTCCAGGGGTTGCTGTTTCAGATTGCGGCATTAATATTAGGCTTCAATTTTCACCTGATTGCTGATGTTTCGACGTGGAAGACAAGCAGGAAGAGGAAGACAACCGTCATAATTGCTTGAGTTAAAGTCAAGTCACTAATTATCCAAAGGCTATATGCCCAATTAAAAAAAAAAGCTATATGCTAAAAAAAAAAAAAACCTGCATTGACTAGTCAACTCTTGTTCAAATCACAGAAAGAGGGGCAAAAAAGGAAAATATTCAACTTTTCAGGGAAAGATTGTAACTTCAAATCGCTACAGCGGCAACTACGAGGATGCACAAGCCCTATAAATCCAGCAAAGAACCACCCCAAGAAAAAAATAGGAGAAAAGTTTCAGAAAAAGTACTCAGAAGAAACAATTGCAGATCCTCGGAGCTATATGTGCTTCCGGCTGTTGACGCTGAGATTGCTTCTAGCAAGCAAGTATTGTAAAAGAAAATTACAAAACAAATGGGGGTTCATGAAGAAATTTTCTTTCTTTTCTCTCTTCCAAGGAAAAGAACTACAAGCCCTACGATGTTCATAAGAGTAATTTGGGAAAATCATTCAAAAAGTTCCAAACCTATTATATGATGGTCAATTCAGTCCTAAATCTTTCAATTTTGTAGATTCATTCCTAAACCTTTTAAAAAGTTATCAATTCAATCCTAAACCTTTCAATCGTGCCAATTTAGTTCTAAACCTATTGACTATTTGTCAATTTAGTCATAAACTTTTTAATGAATTGCTAATTTAGTCCTTCCTGCTAATTTTGGCCAGAAATCGCTGACTTGGCGGTCCAATCGGCACCGGCTGTCCTAATGTGGATCATTTTATATTTTTTAAAAATTTTCAAATTTTTTATTGATTATTTTATTTCTTTTATTTTCTTTTCTTTTCATTTCTTTTTTTCCTTTCTTCTTCTTGGGCGTCAAGAGCCCCTCCCAGTCCTTGTCACCGACAACAAGGGCAACGCCCGAACGTAGCAATGCCCTCGACATCCCGTGAGGGCTCACGACCCTCGCCCACGTCGTCCGAGGACCCCAAATTTAAATAGCCACCTTCTTTTAGTCACCGCTCAACGAAAAGGAAGAAAGGAAAAGAAAAGAAAAGAAAAGAATAAAATAACATAATCAGCCAAACAAAAAAATTCGAAATTTTTTTAAAATATACAAAAATTACCCACGCGCTAGCACAAAATGTAGGACAAAAAGCATCGACTAGACCATCATACGTCAGCAATTTTCGCCAAAATTAATCAAAATGACTAAATTGACAATGCGTTAAAAGGTTTAGGACTAAATTGACAAATAGTTAATAGGTTTAAGACTAAATTGGTACGATTGAAAAAATTTATAATTGAATTAGCAACTTTTTCAAAGATTTAGGACTGAATTGGCAATATTAAAAGATTTAGGACTGACAACCCACGATGATATAATATGTTTAAGAGTTTTTGGACAATTTTCCTAGAGTAATTTTGACGGTGCCTAGTCGGTAAAGATCATATAGTCATTTCCTAGATTTCTGCAAATATGACATGGAGCCAGGAAGCACTCAGTGGGTTTCGCTGCAAAATGAGTTTGTCAAAGCACTGGAAGAGTACGGTTATTTTGAGGCTCGATATGATAGAATGAGTGTTGAGCTTTACGATGATGTCTTCAAACAACTGGAAGATTTGTTTGATCTTCCGGCCGAGATGAAGCGCCGTTTTGTGGACCTTCGAAAGCCGTAGGACGGTTACCTCGCGAACCTACCTCATTTGCCTCTATACGAGGCGATGGGAATCTCCGGCGTGCTGGACTCCGGAGGCATTCGGAAGTTAGCCAAGCTCATGTGGCCTAAGGGAAATCCAAAATTTTGGTACATTTGTTTCATCTTAAACCGGCGTGCTACACGTGCATGCAAACAGTCAATCAATTAATGCAAACTTCGATGCTAAACACGAATATCAATCACAAAGCATCACTAACATTACTTGGCATAACAGAATAAAATAATTTAATGCCAATAATTTCATAAACTTTCTTGAAAACTTCTGATCAAAATACTTTGTCGTAAAAATAGTTTTATACGACAAATCACGGCACAAACGCCAACATTCAAACTAGAATTCATAATTTGAAATTATAATTTTTTCCGAAATAATAATAAATAAATTCGGAATTTAATTATTTAATAATATCCGTAATAATTTCTTTTCAAAGAATTCGAAATATTTTCTCGAATCAAAAATCATTCAAATCATTTTCTAAATACGTCAATTTATACGGCAAAAACCAACATTGGCATCATAATTGACGTTAGAAAATTTTCCGAAAATAATAATATTTAATTTTCGGAAATTAATTATTTAATAATAAAATAATAATATTTAATTCCGAAAATAATAAAATAACATTTAATTCGGAATTAATATATTAACTAATAAAATAATATTTAAAATTCCGAAAATAAAAGATATAATAATAAGAACCAATAACAATAAACTAATCCATACTTATACCCTAAACACAATTAATTAAGTACTAACCCATAATTAACACAAATCCTAACTAAACAAACCTAATATTAACCTAAACGCTAATTAAACTACCCTAAGCAAGTTTAACACCCTAAGCACGGGATTAGGGGTTAACTTACCTATTTAACGCCGGCGAACGCGCGAGGACGACGGCGACGGCGACGGCGGTCCGCGGCGGTTTCGGTTCGAACTCAACGACCGGCAAACGACGGCGAACGGCGAGGGACAGCTGCTGTGTTGGCTGGTCCGGGGCTGCTCCGGCGGCTAGGACCGCGGCGGCGACGGTCGGAAGTGGACGGCGGAGCCAGTCCCGGCAACGATCGGAGCTAGGCGGGGTGAGCTCGGTCCGGCGAGCGTGCCCGCGGTGAACGGCGGTGACGACCGGGATGGCGGTCGGAGACGGCGCGGCGCGGCTAGGACGGGCTGGGGCGGCGGCGGTGAGCGGCGACGACGAGCGGCGGGCCTCCGGCGAGTGACACGACTCGTGCGCGGCTTGGGCGAACCGGCGACGGGAACTTTTTGGGGTGACGGACAGCGCGACGACGGCCGAGGGGCGAGGCGCGGCGGCTGGACGGCGCGCGCGGTGGCGGGCTAGTCGTCGGCGAGGAGGTGGCGCACGGCGAGCGGCTGGGCTGGTTCGGCGAGGGGCAGAAGAAAACCAGAAGCAAGGCGTCGGGGAGGAGAAGAGGGGAGGAAGAAGAAGGGAAAAACAAAAGAAAAGAAAAGGAAAAGAAAAAAGAGAGGAGGAGAGAGAAGGAGTGGGGTAGGTGGGGTAGGTGGTGGCTTGGTCAGACGTGGGGGGGGGAAATCGGCGGAAAAGAGGGAAAAGAGGGAGAGAGAGAGAGAGAGAGAGAGAGAGAGAGAGAGGAAAGAGAGAAGACAAATCAAAATTGCAATAATTGCGATCTAACGGACACGATTTAAACCCGAAAAATATCCGACGGTCTCCGAAAAATCCTAATTAATAATTTTGGGATTTGGATAAAATTGTGTTAATAAAAACACACTGCGAGAATGGTTTACCAGTCCAAATTTGTACCCGGTCAAAAATTCACTTTTCACATATCCCGGGTAATATCGGGGTTAGCGACAAATAATATCGGCGGTCCAATTAAATTCATTCAGGAATTCCGAGAAATTCGACACCAAAGTTCGGATTTCTAAATAACGGCCAAATTCGATCGAATCGTTTCTAAGCGAAATCTCTAATTTAAAATTTTAAAATAACCGAGAGTGATCAGTTCTCGGGTGAGATTTTACTATAAGCACACTGACGAATTACACGTTTCATAAATCCCAAAAATGGGTCGAAAATCGGAATGTCACAACAGCAAATGCAGGCGACTATAGTGATGCCCTTGCCACGGTCGGTGAGGGCTTCACGGCCCTCGCCCCCTGACCGGCGACCCTAATTGCTAGCCACCTTCACCGGCGAGTCACCGGCTCAACGAAAAGGAAGAAAGGAAAAAAAGGAAAAGAAATGAATAAAAGTAACATAATCAATAAAAAAATTTGAATTTTTTTAAAATATAGAAAATTACCCACGTAGGACAGCCGGCATCGACTAGACCATCACGTTAGCGATTTCCGGCCAAAATTAATCAGAATGACTAAATTGGCAATTCGTTAAAAGTTTAAGACTAAATTGACAAATAGTTAATATGTTTATGACTAAATTGGTACGATTAAAAGATTTATAATGGAATTAGCAACTTTTTCAAAGATTTAGGACTGAATTTGCAATATTAAAAAATTTAGGACTGAATTGGCGCCGTATAATATGTTTAAGAGTTTTTGGACAATTTTTCTAGAGTAATTTTGACAGTGCCTAGTCGGTAAAGATCATAGAGTCATTTCCTAGATTTCTGCAAATATGACATGAAGCCAGGAAGCACTCAGTGGGTTTCACTGCAAAATGAGGTTGTCAAAGCACTGGAAGAGTACGGTTGTTTTGAGGCTCGATATGATAGAATCAGTGTTGAGCTTTACGATGATGTCTTCAAACAACTGGAAGATTTGTTTGATCTTCCGGCCGAGATGAAGCGCCGTTTTGTGGACCTTCGAAAGCCGTACGACGGTTACCTCGCGAACCCTACCTCATTTGCCTCTATACGAGGCGATGGGAATCTCCGGCGTGCTGGACTCCGGAGGCATTCGGAAGTTAGCCAAGCTCATGTGGCCTAAGGGAAATCCAAAATTTTGGTACATTTGTTTCATCTTAAACCGGCGTGCTACACGTGCATTCTGAAATTATATAAATATTTAAAAATGCGACTATTTATGTGATAAAAACTTGTGGAAAGAAAATTTTGATTCTATGGTTCTTCTTTTGGTGTTGGTTTCCAAAATTTTATTTGCTAATGCCGTATATTTTATCTTTATGAGCTTCGTTTTTTGGATAACTGTACTTTATATGAATATATTATATATATATATGCAGTGAAACACTGAATTCATATGTAATGAGGCTCTCCGAGTTGGAATCACTAATCACCAGGATGGCGTTTCGGAGCTTAGGCGTGGAGAAATACCCGGATTCGCATGCCAAGTCCTTGAACCACTCGATCCGGGTCATGAGATACAAAGCGCCGATGACTGGGGAGCCTTGGATCGGGGGAGTTCGCACTGCGATAAGAACTTCTTGACCATACTTCAACAGAATCATGTGAATGGTTTGGAGGTGCAAACAAAGGATGGAAAGTGGATTCAAGTCGCACCTTCGGCTTGCACCTTTATAGTCATGGTTGGAGAGTCATTTCTGGTGAGTGCGTCTTTCCCTTCTCTCATGCCAAGGCTTGTAAAATTCCAATTCAGATTAAGTGTTGAGTTCACACGATGATAACTTCTAATTTGGAGGTAGGTACGACTCCATGGAGATCGACTTCATCGAAGACTATGCACCAAGTTATAGTTGTATAAACTAATTCAAATGTACCCCTCATTTTTTCTACACATTATACTTTGAAAATATTTTAGATGCTCCTATACCATTCCTTCCTATTCCAAAATTTCCTTAACTCTAGAAAACAAATCATCATATCCTTTCCAACTCATTCCTTCGTACCAAACACAAGAATTTTTTTAACCCTTATTTCATTTGATTCCTTCCAACATTCCATTCCCTCCCCCATTCCATTCTATTGTACCAAACTCACGTCGAAGATCAAGAAATATAGATTAATCCAAAAGCATTAAAAAAAAGTGCTTTGATTGAAAAAATGAGTCATTTTCATTGTCATCACAATGTTTGCATTGCCAAAGTTTAGCTGCAAGACAAAGTATGTCCATCTATAAATGTCTTGTTGATAATGCGAACTAGACATTAATTGGAAACGAATGGTTGGCTAGGGATGGAGCAATGGCCGATTGCACTGCCCTACACACCGGGTGATGATGAGTGGCACCGAGACAAGGTATTCAATTGGCTCATTCTCGGCCATAAGAGGGGTGATCAAGTGCCCGAGCGAGCTGGTCGACGAGCAACACCCCTTGCTCTTCAAGCCCTTCGACGAAATCGATCTGCTCCGGTTCCACCAAACCGAGCAAGGCCTCAAGGCCGAGTTGACTCTTAAGGCCTAATGTGGTGTTTGAACATTTTTTACTACTATTCTTCATGAACGCTCTGCTCTCATTAGTCCTTGCAATATTGGAGCGTCGTTGTAGGTGAGAGTGAGTGTGTTTGTCAAGCACGGAGTGGAAGTAGCTAGTTTGTATTCGAAAAAAAAAATAAAGATATTGTCCGATGGTTTGGTTATGGATGAGGAAGGGTTAGCAACCTTATCATGATACTTCAGCACCACATTTTTTCTAGTAAGTCCTTTATACTCATTTATCAAATGATTTCTAAGAATAAAAATGCGGTTTTTTTATTTTTCCTGATCACCTCATTTTACACCCTCTAGAATGACTTAGTGTACCCTGTGTAAGTATGTCCAAGTCAGCCCCAGCCACGCCATGTAGGATAGCAGGCGTCCATATCAGTGATTTTTTGCTAAAATCGGACGGATTGACTGAATTGGCACAAATACAAAAGATTTAGGACTCAATTAACAAAAAAAAGGATTTTAAGACTAGATTGACATAATTGTAATAAATTTATGACTTTTTAGGTAATTGTACTTTGACATACCATGTGATGACACGTGATGCGACAACATTACGTGAAATGTGACAAAATGTTGTGTCATGTGACGACGTGCCATGTGATAACCGGTATTATGTGGCGATATATCGTGTAATGATATGTCATGTGATGACGCAAATGCATGAATCCTAGTATGATGTGCAGGCGTCTCCAATTGATTAGAAAATTTGATCCTCAATGATGCGTGTTTTAAAATGGCGGAGTCATTTTTCTTATATGGCTTACCCGGGCATGGTAATCACGTCAAAGGACGCCAATAAATCTTTTCGACCAATTTTCCCCGAATGATTGATTACTAAAAGCCAACAATAGCTTTTACGATTGTGTTTATGAAAATACTTTTGAAAACATGAACATATATGTGAGCCCTTTGACTTTCGACTATCAGCCAAATTGACTTGAGTTTGATTGTGTCATCATATGATTTCCTCGGTAAGGAGTTTGTCATGTATAAACCAAAATTTAATTTTAGCAACCAAATTTTCTTACTGATACTTAACTCGATGGAGCTCCTTTCTGCTCGAGAAAGGCCGCCATCTAGCCATGGAGTTTGTCATGCATAAACACATCGTGCAATATTTCTTCTACACTAGCTGCTGTAAATTAGAAGTGTGATGTCTACTGAGCTCTGTAAAGTACTCAGATTTCTTCTACACTCGCTTGATCTGCTTCTAAAACTGTTAGAAGCAGATCGATCGAATTTGCATTACCCATTCATTCGGATCTTGACTTCGTGTGAACAAAACTATAGACTTGTTGTGTAAGATCGAAGTAAAATCCTGCCTGCATAATTAGTTGTTCATCCCCTGGAATCCATGAACTCCTTGCTAGCCCGAGGTTCAGCTAAGTCGCGGGCTTCACTCGGGTAGATGGCCCACAAGGAATCCGTAGCACTCCTCGCAGTAAGGGCATTACTCAAGATATGGAGGCACACGCTTGAGCCCGTCCCTTACCCAGTTGAGCCAACCCCTCGGGATCTATTATCTATACCTTCTTTTCTTCTTTTTAATGTTTTTATCAACGATTTCGAATAAGCTAACGGATTTCTGAATCAAGCTACGGGCGACGTGCTGGAGCTAACCTCCAGATTGTAAATCGGGCATTAGCGAGGCTCATAATCCTCTAGACTGACCGGCCACCTTCGGATTGAGGGAATGAAAGTTGAACCCTTCCTTTGTGACCGATGTGGCTATCATTTTAAAATGAGTGGTTCAGAAGATCTATCGTGTGCTCAAGCCTTACCTTAAAGCCTTGGCTGGTCCGGCATGGAATGAACTTATAATCATCTCAAACATTGGAACCCGTGGTTATGGACTCGAATCCATTATGAGTGACACCCTCATTTTGTATTGTTAAGACATGCGCCTAAGGAGAAAGTCGATCCAAAATGGGCCTCATTGCGAAAAAAAAAAAAAAAAAGGTTTTCACCCAACAATATGCATATGAGTGCCTTTCTTCTTCTTTTTTTATGCACCAAGTGGGTTTCCGCAAATCGCAACAAGTTACTCTCATTAGACTTCAATTCAATTGGTTGACACTCATTTGAAAAATGCATTAAATGAATTTAGTATACTTTATTAGAATCAGTATGAAGAAAATGCCTGGTCAGTAAAGGTTATAGAGTAATTTTATCATTGCATACGCGTAATGTAGGTATCCAAGTGCTTTACTATTCGTTGCAATTTATCACTTTTTACAACCTACCGTGATTTATCAATATTTACCTAACTTTTGATGATGAGAATGAGTTGACCAAAAAAAAATTATGAGGATGAGATCAATCATGGTCGTCACCAATTGACTAAGACAGTAGAAGTTATTTCGTCCCACTTTGCATGGTTCCTTTGTGGAAAGCTAAGACTTAAAAGGAGAACACTTCTGGACCGTGCGCATGTGCGACATTACGTGAATATCTAAGGTACTAGATTGATGTACCCAATTTTCCAATAATTTATGTAATCTGCCTTCGTAATTTAAATCGGTCTTTGTTTATGGGCCCTTCATATAATTAACGTAGTTTTGAGATAACCCTAGTTAAACAAAGCTCATTCCATAAGTTTCTCATGACCGTGTTTTCCTCCGTCCTCAGTTAGAGGAAACTTCCTCTAATTAGTTCTTCTGATCAATGGATTTACAAACATGGACATCACCCGCAATTATATTTAATTAAATTTGCATGTGATATCCGTAATTCGTAACTCTTCAATCAAAAGCATGATTGGAGGAAAATCTTGCCCTTAATTATGATTAGCTAGACAGAGGAAGATAATTGCTTAATGAACATGTTATAGGGCCAACTTGTAGGTCTCGTTTTGATTGCATGTATATTCTTTCCGTGTTATCTTATTGTTGTCGTTCATTCGTGTTAGTTTGTATAATATCAAATTTTTCAACATGAATGCAGATATTTTTGGGTTAATACCATGTAAAATCCCAAATCGATACATCTGTTATAAATTTACCTCAAATTAATTTTTTGACCAACAAAACCCCAAACTGATACATTTGTGATAAATATACCTCAAACTAATTTTTTGACTATCAAAAACTCTAAATTGGTATATTTATGATAAATTTACCCTCCGTTAGTTTCAGTTATATTTGATTAATACAACAAAAAGTCACAAATTAATACATCTGTGATAAACGAAGGGAAAAACCCCAAACCGGTATACGTATCAACTGTCACATGTCATCAAACTCAGCAATTTAATGGTAATTTTTAATGGAAACTAATGGAGGGTAAATTTGTCACTGGTATACCAGTTTCGGATTTTTGGTGGTCAAAATTTAATTGTGGTATATTTGTTATGGATGTATCAATTTAGAGTTTTTTGCATTGCCGGACTCGAGTAGTACCGTATCTAAGAAGGCTAATCTTCCCATAGAAGGTGCCCAAAATAAGATAATTCCAGTTGTTTACCATTGCAATTGGCAAGTTATGCCAAGCCAGAAGGCGACAATGGAGCTTTTGTCAGACGGTGTGGGTATGAGTAAGCAAATCATTAAACAAAACCCTACCGACACATGCACTTGGCTATATATATATATATCATATTGGCCTCTTTACAATCTTCAGTATGCAAATGAAAAGAAAACGTCAAGAAACAAAAACATAAAAGGAAAAGCCGATATGGTTTCTCTCAACCCTCCGAAGCTTCCCTTGATAAATTTCTGCAAACATGACACATGAAGCCAGGAAGCACCCGCTGGGATTCAGTGCAAAAGGAGGTTGTCAAAGCACCTGAAGAGCACGGTTGTTTTGAGGCTCTGTATGACAAAATCAGTGCTGAGCTCTACAACGATGTCTTCGAACAAACGGAAGATCTGTTCAATCTTCCGGCTGAGACGAAGCGCAGTTTCGTCAACCCCCGAAAGCCGCACGACGGTTATGTCCCAAACAGACCTCATTTGCCTCTCTACGAAGCGATGGGAATCACCGGTGTGCTCGACTCTGGAGGCATTCAGAAGTTAGCCAATCTCATGTGGCCCGAGGGGAATCCAAAATTTTGGTACAATTGTTTAGTTCGAAACCAGTAGTCCGCAATCTTCTTCTGGTGTTTGTATTGACAATTTCTTTTTATTGGCTAAAAGTATGCGATTATCTTATGACCTCTATCTTTTGGAAACAATAACCGTAGTTTTCGTGATCATACCTAAATATATATGCAGTGAAACGCTGACTTCATATGCAATGAGGCTCTCCGAGTTGGAATCGCTGATCACCAGGATGGTGTTTCGAAGCTTAGGTGTGGAGAAATATCTGGATTCGCACGCCGAATCCTTGAACCACTCGATCCGAGTCATGAGGTACAAAGCACCAAGGACTCGGGAGCCCCAGATCGGGGTAAGCTCACGCTGTGATAAGAACTTCTTGACCATACTTCAACAAATCATGTGAATGGTTTGGAGGTGCAAACGAAGGATGGAAAGTGGTCTCCAGTCGCGCCTTCAGCTTCCACCTTCGTAGTCATGGTTGGAGAGTCATTTCTGGTGAGTGTCTCTTTCCCTTCTCTCACGCCAAGGCATGTAACTCTCCAATGCATACGAGTTTGAGGACAAGAAACTTGCAAATTTGTCCCACCTATAAAATGTCTTGTTGATAATAAGATCCATGAATCAATTTGAAACGAATTGTTGTTGGCCAGGGATGGAGCAATGGCCGATTGCACTGCCCTAGACACTGGGTGATGATGAGCAGGAACAAGACAAGGTATTCGGTCAGCTCGTTCTCGGCCATAAGAGGAGTGATCGGGGCCCGCACGAGCTGGTCGACGAGCAACACCCTGTGCTCTTCAAGCCCTTCGACGAAATCGGTCTGCTCCAATTCGCCATAACAGAGCAAGGCCTCAAGGCCGAGTCGACTCTCAAGGCCTATTGTGGCGTTTGAACATGTTTTAACTATTGTACTCCGGGAACGCTCCGCTTTTATTAGTGAAAGCGAGGCTTGAAGATAGGCTTCTCCAATAATTTTATGTAACCCATGTTCGTAATTTGAATCGGTCTTTGTATACGCGCCCTTCGTATAATCAATATAGAAAGACTATGGCCCTAGTTTAAAAAATCCCTTCCATTGATTCGGCATGGCCATGTTTTCATCCATCCTTAGCGAATAAAAACTTGAATTGGTTCATCTGATCAATGAATGGACATGACCCGTATTTATATTCAGCGACGTATGTGATGCCCATTATTTATAACTCACGATTGAAGGAAAATATAGCTCTCGATCATGGTTAGCTATACAGAGAGGAAGATAATTTCTTAATAATGACTTTCATAAGGGCAACTTGTATACAAATACATCTAGAAATACAATCTGATGGGGTCCAAATGTTTTTATTAGGGATGGCAATCGTGTTCTATGTGTCGATCATTCATATAATGGTTAATATCACGAAAAATATCAAACTGGTATACTTTGACAATTTTACCCCAAAAATTTGTTTTTACCACTAAAACCCTCAAACCGGTATATTCGTGATAAGTTTATCCCAAATTAATTTTGACCACTAAAAACTCCAAACGAATACATTTGTGACAAATTTACCCTGCCTTCATTTCCGTTAAATTGAATTAATTCAAAAAAAATCACAAATTGATATATTTGTGACAAACGAAGGGTAAAACATAAAACTAGAATATCAGTGAACTGTTGCGTGTAATTTAATAAAGCAATTTGACAGTAAAATTTAATGGAAACAAACTGATAGTATTTTTGTCACAGATGTACCAGTTTGGGGTTTTTTATTGTAAAAAATTAGTTTGGGATAAAATTGTCACAAATATACCAGTTTGGAGTTTTTCGTGGTATTAACTCTTAGTATAATCATGAAAATGTTTCAACATGAAAACAAATAAGGTAATTCCAATTGTTTTATTATTTCAATATTTCAACATGGCAAGTGATGTCAAGCCAGAAGGCGACTTTGAAGCTTTGTCAGACGGCGTGGGGTAAAGTAGACAAATTATTGAACAAAGCCCAACCGAGTCATGCACCAACTTTTTTTAGATATGGATACGTCAACAAGATATGAAGAAATATATGCCGAGTCTTGGACGCAACCTTATTGGCCTCTATAAAATCTTCGATATGCACATGAAGAAGCAGCAAGAAAATTAAAAGAAAAGAACACTAAAGGAAAAGCCAATATGGGTTTTTCTCGGGAAAATTACCCAAAAAAAGCTATAAACCTATTGCAATTGTACCAATTCAGTTATAAACTATTTTTTGTACCAATTTAGTTCTAAACATTTTATATTTATGCCAATTCAAACCATCAGGCCAATTTTAGTTATCCAGCATTAACGTGGAGGCCGGCCAAAGCCAACTGTCAAACCAACACTACCATGACAATTTTTTAATATTTTTTCGAAACATGTCTCTACAAATGAGTGAACTTAGAGACATGGAGAATCTTTTCTCAAAGTTGGAAAATGTTGAGAAATTAAGGCTCCCTTTATTATGCAAATAATAAACGATTTAAAAATTATTTTTCTAAAAATAATCGTTCATATCACTTGAAATAATTAATCAAAGAAAGATATTTCATTATGGATAATAATTTACATCTAAATATTTTTATGAATGATAAAAAAAAATTCAATTGCTCATTTTTATAAATGATATAAGTGATCATTTTGAGGACAATGCTTTCCTAGTCATTCATATTCCGTGAAACAGACACACCCTAAAAACAATTTGAGTTCTAAATCAAATAGCATAACGTAATCGGAATAGAAATCATATAAAGAATCCTGAAAAAGCAAATTCATAAATCTGTCAAAAAAGATGAAAAGGATTTCTTTAACTGAGCAAGAGAACCAGGGAGAGGAGACTGGTGATTGATAGTGAGCCGAAAGAGAGCATTTAGATCAAGAGCAGATTTCACCAAGCTCGCCCCACTCCTTAAACATAAGCTCTTACGTTAATCTTTTGGCAAGTAAACTGAAGATACAGAAAAGGAAAGGTACAAGTAAGCTCATCAACATTGTCGATGACATTGCAGTTGGACATGGACTTCTGTACCGACTCAGCGACTCTCGGCACTTTCTGACGTATCTGTCAAAAGGACGGATCGATACTGATGGCATTTGAACCAAATGAAGAAATGAATTTGCTTTTGTTAAGCTAAAACATATACACCACAGCTCAGAATCCAAAAGGATATGTGATTATCTGAATTCACTTCCTTCTAGCTGAACTTAAAAGCCGAAACAACCATACTGCATGAGGAACCACAAAAATGAAAACAAAAATTACACCCGAAATCGATAAAACCTAGTTATCTAACGGATGTCTCATTCTTTGAAGTCATCTTTGTCATCGATCAGGATTGGTCTGTTTCTCCAGAAAACAGCAAGTGCACTCCCGCCAAGCTGTGAGAAGAGTGATTATCAGCAAGTGAGAATGCCAGAGATGAATAACTCAAAAAAAAAAAAAAAAAAAATCACACCACAGGAACAGAGTTGAAACAGATGCTTTGAGTGTCAGAATTTACCGCCATGCAAACTACGCTGACAGCAGAAGGAACGGCTACCAGAGGATTGGTGAAATGTTTCTGGGCGAGAAGAAATCCAAGGGCAGAACTCTGCAAATGTCGAACAGGTTTGAATTTGTAAGATATTCGATTCACTCAGAGGAACTAGTAGAGTAGACAGAGGTTTCACCCAATTTCAGCTAAAAGAAAAGGTAATCAAGAGCCATGCACGGCACAAAGAAAAAGCATTAATGCCCAAGGCAATGAAGACTTTGACTAGGCTTTCCTGCCAATGAAAAGTTCACTCAAAAGAAGAAAAACTGTACTATTGTTTCCAATAGAAGTCCACAAATTTTCAAAGCAATATTAGTAGCAACTAATAGTATACCTCACATACAGACATGTGTACATGAACCTTTTTAGGACATATACTTGTACGTGTCCATGCACCTTACATTCATCAAATTTTAAGCATAAAAGTGTGTGGACTAATATAATTTAAGAGTAATTCAGAATAGACAGCCATGAGAAATCTCTCAATGTAACAGTTCAAAACTTCAAAGTGACTATATAACTACGGGAGAATGATTCTACCCATATGTCTCCTCAACCACAAGAATACTATTTCACTGAAAATGACATCAGAATGATCTCAAAAAAATTGTGACAAACAAGAATTTATTGCTTATAGTAAATATGGTGTTAAGGGACTATCCAGAGACCACCGCAACAAAAGATTTATAATTGTTCATTTCAACGACAGAAATGTTTCAGTAACAGTTCCGACAAGAGGATCATGCTCCTCTTCAGTCCAATTGCTTAATTGCAATTGGAAAATGGCACCTTAGAAACACCGATTCTGCTGAACTTTGTAAAATGCACGATAGTAATCACACAATTCACAATGACCATGGTCAGCAATGACAAGAGACAATAGACTTTACTGATACTAAAAAATCAAGATGGAGGGTCTTTGAATTGAAGTTGAAAAACAATCAAGGTTAGTTGTGCTCTTTAATTCCAGTAACAAAATTAGGCAGTCAAAGGGCAGCAAGAAAACAACAGAAAAGAAAAAAATAATGGAAGACAGTTACCTGCATCCCACATTCAATAGAAATGGTGCGGGAAGTAGATTCACCAAATGACAATTTCGACATCCAATATCCAATGGCAAAGGCAGCGCCGTGCAGGAGAGCTACTGGTAATAGAAGTTGTGCTCCTTGAGTTTTCAAGACATCTGCAACTTGTCCAATCTATTGAAAGTACATCAGAGTCAGATCTTACCAGAATTTGGCAACACAAGAAAGAAACAAGCAGTGAAAAACCATATCCAGATATTAATTTGATTCACTTACAGGGCTTGCACAAAGTAAGGTGGTCAGAATAACTCCAATCAATGGGGTCACCGTGACTATTTTCGAAGTAAACTTGGGAAAAAATTCATTGGCCAACACTGTCATGAACAACAGACAAGGGTTATCTCATTTACTGACAATTTTCTCAGTCTTCCTTCCAAACGACTCTAGTTTGAATTTTAACAATCATCTGCTTACCTCCAACTATCGTTGGCACCAAAACAACCTGAAAAGTACTGATAGCCAGGCCCTGCAAGTATTTGTTGACTATAGTGATTCCATGATCCCTCAGTACGTAACAATCATACATAGCTGGATGTAGTGGGTATGCACCACAATGCAAACACATGGAACTATGTATAGTAAATACACCACATATATCTGCATGTGCATGCCGACTAGTACAGCAATGAAGAAATAAATTATGTACAACAAAAGAGCTTTTCAACAAATCTCGTCTACTCGAGATAGATTAGATAAAAATGCATTTCTCACTAATTTCCTTCCATGCTACTGTAACTCATCATCACAGGAAAGATGAACCACTCCAAAAAGCAAAGCTTTTCCACATCTAGACTTTTCAGACTCTTGGGAAACAAAATAATTCCAAGTGCTCAAGCCAAAGCCTCTGAACGAACTGCCAGCCACTGAAGATGTCTGTAGTTGAACAAGATCAACTCAGAAGCTAAGCATTTCAATACTGCCTTCCACATCAGTGCTTCAGTGAACAATCTTAAGCATCCATTTAATTTGAAAATCAAATAATTGGTCTACCATTCAAATGCAATCTTATTCTCATACTTTTAGCATCTGAAGAGGCAGTGATACTTATGCTGTACTCACCGCAGCATCCACAGGAACAAGCTGGCCAGCAAGAAGCTTAGTGAGAGGCGTCATCACAATGGCACCAATAGTCGAACACCTGCAAATTTTTTTAAAAAAATGACAACCTATAGAGGGAAAAAATCAGGACAAACGCATCGAAAACTATCATGCAGAACATGTTTAAAGTTTGCACGGGCATGTTATTCAAAGTTAGTATCCTTTTTTTTATTTCCATATGGTCCACAATGATCAGCCAAAACATTTTAAGAGGTATGTCCATCATGTTTTCCACTCATGTTGATACAAAAAGCAAAAAGATAAGCAACGGTAGTATGCTCTAAAGATGCCTAACTTGCACACTAACAATACTCGGCACATGATGACTGCAAACCTGCAAATAGGCAAAAGAAACACCACATACTTATGAAATCAACTTGATATAGTAAAAAAAATCGATATCTCACACCTTAACTGCTCCCACACCTTCATTAAATAACGTTGTATTTAGGAATTTTAAAGTGAAAAGACGGAATATTGCAGCTTTGAAAGGAGAAGAAGAATTACAAAAATCCCACATGAGGTAAAATGTTCAGGAATTTACATATATCGCAATAGGAACATGAAAAGAACCGATCAATGGCAAGAGCTAACATGAACAAAATATGCAATGAAGCTTTGGAAAGAGGTTGTCTGCTTATGCTAGAAGAAGAGCGAAAGTTTACACATACGTCAAGACTTACGTTGTCATGAGGACGGAGAGTGCTACATTCCCCTTAGATATATAAGTAGCAACATTGGATGCTTGACCTCCAGGGCAGCAGGACACCAATATAAGACCAGTTGCAAGCGGTGCAGACAACTTTAAAGTCTGGAAAACATGGAAACTTTGTTAATGATAAATTTCAGAGACAGATGCACAATTTGGAACTCTAGATACACACCCAAGCTGGAAGATCATGGAAACTTGGTGGGTGACGAATTTCACAACAGGATACACTAGCATTTTGACAAATAGAGCTGCCAGCACATTGAAGAAAATCATACTTTAAATTGCTGAAGACAGCAAATACAAAGATATCTGCAGCACCTCCTGTTCTCAGAGACTTTTGCCATTGCAGTATCCATTGAGATTTTAAATATAATTTTCCAGCACTCCAAGAGTTTCTTTGCCAAACCCAATTCAGTTTGAAGATCCCAATTCGGAAGTATTATTTAAAGGCAGCAATTACTCATCGTATCCATATCCATGCAATATTTACAATAAAAGAATTGGGCATCACTTGGAGTCAGGCCTTCCAAAGGGTGAGGAGGCTAAGGTACAGATTTGGACATTTAAAGAAGGATAGAGTTCCCTGTGTGAGAAGATGAAAATATGGAAGGAAAAAGATGGGACAGGCACAAACACACAAAAAACCAAGTGCCAAGTGTGTTTTCACTTAGAATTACTTGATTGAGTATATCATAACACAGGAATCTTCTGTACTAATGCCATCAAAGGAGAAAGGAGTCCTGATCTGGCAAGAAACCAGGCATCTTAACTGAGACGCTGATAGTTTTGTCAAGGGAACATGAGTTGATACACAGAAACATCGGTCTTCCATTTTCCCAAAAAAAAAATAATAATAATTGCGTCATACAACTTTAGACACCCAAAAAATTTCGAGAACACTAAATTGTCCGCTATAATGATCCCATGAGAAATAGGACTGATTCTATTTAAGTTACAGGCATTTGAATTAGATTCCTAAAGCATCTACAGTGTAAGGTAATTTTGAAGTCCTCAGGTTTGCATCAAGAGTTCATTGTCAGAGATCAAAACAGGCCAAAGTAGGAACTTATGAATGGGATGGTGAAAGAAGTACCATTGCAATAACAAAGCCCAATAGTGGTTTGATGAGGTACTGGGCCAAAAATCCTACACCTACCTGCAACAATAAAGTTTCATAAGGTCAAAAAGTGAAATGAAAAAGATGACCTTTCATAAGGTTTGACAATTATCCTCCTAACTTATATGGATAAAGATGCCACTTACAGTCCAAGGATTCCGCAAACATCGCCTGAAATCCTCAAATGTCAACGTCAACCCCATAGAAAGCATGAGGAAACCCAATCCAACAGTGAAAAGATCAGTTTCCAGCCAAGTAACCTGAATGACATCCCAACAATGAAATATCGACAGAAATGACATTATCAACGGTAAAGGCAGCATGAAGGACTTGTACTTACCGCAGCTGGTTTGTAGATCCCAACAATGGTTCCCAAAATGACCTGGTGGAGTAAATGATTTTAAGATACTACATCTTCCAGAAAATAAATATCTCGAAAAACACACATATGGGGAGCCTCATGCACAGGCACAATGCAACTTGAAGGTGTAAGAGATACAAAGAAAATAACAGCGCATCAGAAAGCTTTAAAATAGGTACGTACCCAAACAGGAAAAAGGGTGGTCAGAGTTTCAACAATTCTCTCATACTGGCTCATCCCACCGGGAGTGCTGGCAGGAATTTCCCCAGGGGCATTTGTTGCAGCCTTGCACAAAGTTGCCAATTTCCTAGACATGAAATCCCAGAAAGTGATATTAGAGACATTGTAGATGTAAAAGGTCATGCTAGCAGGAGAGAGAGAGAGAGAGAGAGAACTACCGACCAAAACTCTCAAATATATTATTTCACGGCTATTTTGTAACAAAAACTGCCAATGACAAATCAATCTTGGTGCCCAGCCGACAACTTTAAATTGTTCAAATGTAAAATTCAAGACTAGTACTCAGCTGGCCAGGAAGCAAACCTCCTAGCAGGGGAATTTGCCATGACAAGAGATTGAAACTCCAAGAGAGAGACCATTCACTTATGAAGTGAAACAAAGAACTTATAATAAACCCATTGGCATTTGCAAGTATGATAAAGGATATACTTATAGTACTGGTATTATTATTAGATCATATCATCCTTGCAGAATTAGAGAACCAATGATCTCTATGCAAGGCCTACTCCTATAGATTAAATAAATTTCTTGGTGCACAACAATCCCAACAATAGAAAGAGGATGCAATCACCCCATGTATTTTGGATAGTTAAAAGTCCATGCTGGTTGGTCGGATCATACTAGTCAATTCTCAAAATCTTAGTCCAGGTCCAATCTTCCAATTTGCAAAGCTTAACCCCAGGCTCAATCCAGAGCAGAAACCTCCAGCAGAATCAGCACCGCTGAGCCACAAAAAGATACCTTGAAGATGGATTAACAGGAAAATGTGTTGTTGCAACAGCAACCGCAGAAGTCTGCAACCGGTTCTTGACAGCCAGACTCCTTCCATTCTGACAAACAGAATTGTCCCTACTGAGATCTAACAACAAACAAAAAAAAAAAATGAAGCAGATTAGCAAAATGAATGATCTTGAGTAGACCAAACTATGAAAAGACTAGGAGAACACACTCAAAAAGGTATGCACATCAAAGTACACGCACCACCCAACTAGCCAGAAAAGATGCAAAATTGAAAAGTACCCAGAAAGTAAAACTCCAGCCAAAACCCACAGAGGAGCATCAAGAGTTCAGACATACCAAGACCAGACATGATTCCCCGTGTCGGATAGCAAGAGCTTGCTCTGTAGCGAGCGCCACACGTCCGAACTTTGCAGTCTTTCAGGACCAATCCAGACATGGACGCCATTGCAAGAATTCTCAAGATTGAATCAAGAAGAAGGGTATCACAGACTAGTGATGAGTTGCGAGTTCAAAGTGAGAACGGACCTCCTTCGGTGGTCCCCGGAAGTGAGGAGGAATTTGGCAAAGGGACGGAGGGGGTTTCGCTCCCAAAACCCAGAAGGCGACATGGCGAGCGCTATCCGATATTTTCCATTGCCACCGTGGATACCGATGAGCCACACACGAAGTCGGAGCCGAAAGAACGAGATGGTCCCATCCAAGTGTGTCTGATGTTCTTCGTTTTCTCCGCCGTTTGCCCTTTTTGGGGATAGCTTGCTAGATGCGTTTGATAATCGTTCCGCTTCTAAAAATAATTTCTATTCAAATTTTTTATTCTAGAAAATAATTTCTATTCATTTGAAGGTATTTAATAAATGTCCAAAATTTTTATTTTTAGAATAGAAGAGAAAAGAAATAAAAATACATTTAATAACGACACAAAATTTCTTTTTATTAATAATATTTTGAATTTTTTGAAATTTCTTTCTTTTTATTTTTATTTTTTTTTCCTTCTTCTTCCCCTTCCTTGGCCATGGCCAAGTCGCCGATGTCGGCGACCAACCACAG
This sequence comes from Syzygium grande, assembly GCA_024733475.1. Classification (NCBI taxonomy): domain Eukaryota; kingdom Viridiplantae; phylum Streptophyta; class Magnoliopsida; order Myrtales; family Myrtaceae; genus Syzygium; species Syzygium grande. The sequence goes on along the minus strand of JAMXDD010000008.1, from coordinate 31,533,463 downwards.
GCCAAGGCCAACAAGGGCGTTCGACCGCCCCGGCCCAGCGTAGGGCCGGACCCTCCTTACACCGGGTGAGGGCCATCCTCGTCGGATCTAGTGAGAGTGGCAACAAGGGTCACCCATGCCAAATTCGACGAGGGCCGCGACACCCTCGTCGACCCTGGCCTATGGCCGATGGATGGTGGCCGACAAACCGGCTACTGGCCACAGGCCAGGAAGAAAACGAAGAAGAAAAAGAAAAAAAATTCTTTTCCATTTTTTATTCTTGTTCCTTGCCTTTTGATTTACATTCCAACTGATTTTGGGCACAAACTTGTGCTCGGGAATAAAAAATTTACTAAACGGATTTATGTTCTTTTTTTATTGGGAAAAAATCACCAAAAATCCCAAACTTTGCCCCATGTGACACATTTACCCCGAACTTTTTTATGACACCAAAAATCCCAAACTTTGCTATTTGTGATACATTTATCCCAATATACTATAGTCTAGGGTGTTTTAGTCTTTTTCCTTTTTCTATTTTTTTCTTTTTTTTTTTTTTCCAGCGGGGCTACCCTCGCCAGCATCGGGCGAGGGCCGCCCTCGCCTGGGCGAGCGAGGGCGAGCCTCGCCCGACGCCGGTGAGGCGAGGGCGGCCTTGGCCCGACGCCGGCGAGGCCTCCCTCGACGGAAAGGAAAAAAAAAGTAAAAAAAAAAGAGAAAAAACGGAAAAGACAAAAATGCCCATGGACAATGTACATTGAGGTAAATGTGTCACAAATAAGAAAGTTGGGGTTTTTGATGTCACAAAAAAGTTCGGGGTGAATGTGTCAGAGAGGCCAAAGTCTAGGGTTTTTGATGGTCTTTTCCCTTTTTTATTCCACGGAACAAAAGAATAAAATCAATCACTATTTGACAAATTACCAAACGCATCCCTAATGTCCGATGGTGGCTACTTCATTTAATGATTTGAGATGGCCTCCTACGTTATAAATGACTCGTCGTAACGTCATTCATAACACTGTACTTATTATGGGTGATCAGTTCCCGATCCGATCCGATTTTAAGGTGAAATAGGAAATCGAACCCAAGTTTGAGAACTGAGAACTGGACCAGTTGGTCCTAGGACTGAGAATCGGACCGGACCAGTCCGGTCAAATAGAACCGGTCACTTTTATATTTTTTTTCCCACCACAATGAGAAAGAGTGACAAATCTCAACATATTAACGAAAGGAACGATGAATGAAGAGTTATTGTGGTGCAACAATAAGGGAAAAGTATTGTATGTGGGTTTAGTTCACATTTTACTAACTTTTTTGAAGAAATAAAAACTAAAAAAAAAGTATATGTGGTCAGTCCGGTTCGATTTTCCCATGGAACAGGACCCGGACAGCCCGGACACCAATTCCAGGTGCCGGGAGCCGGACCAAATCAGCCGGTTCATTCTGCACACTTCTAATATTTAGTAGAATAATAGTAATATGGATAAGGGAAAATTTCAAATAAGGACATGAAGTGAGATTATTTTCTAAAAAAAGTCCTAAAGTGAATTTTGTTTCAAATAAGAGCATAAAGTAACTAAGTGAGTCTCAAACAAGGGCCTAAACTTACCAGCCGGCCAAATGTTCACGGGAAGACGTTTTCTGGCGACCAAAGCAGGGGTATTTTTGTCCAAAATTCCGAATTGTATTAAGATCAAATCTTACTTCAATTTTCCACGCTTTCTTCTTCCTCATCCGCTGTTCCTCAAGCAAATCCTTCTGGCCCGATCCTCAGTCGCTCTGTAGGGTGTTCAAATTTGGGTTTGAGTCTGATTTGGTCGTGACGGACGCCTTGATCACTTGAATTTGGCTTTCCAGAAGACCTAGAGTGCCCGCTTGGTGTTTGACGCCGGGTCTGTTCTGGATTCCATTCGCTGGAATGTTACAATAGATGGCTATTTGATAAATGCAGAAGTTGGTTCCGGTGCACGAACCGTTCGATGAAATGACTGAGAGGGACGCACTTGGACGTTGATGATAAGGGGTTACATTAGGGGGGGGAGATGGAAGAGGCGAGATGGTTTTTCGATAGAATGCCATTCAGAGGCACCTTTTTGTGGAATTGTATCGATGGGTAGGATTGGTTGTTTTTTGGTGGCTCTTGAGTTGTTTAATTCAATACCTTCTTGTAATGATTGAAGACACAATAATGCTGGAATTGTGATCTCTCAGTAGCTGTTGATATTGGACAAGTGCATACATTTGCTGTTCCACATGTAAATAACTATATTTTAAACAGAACACTAGGTGTTCGGAGTTTTTCTGGAATTTCTGAGTGTTAAGTTATGTGTCTTAATTGCACATAATGATAAGGTTATTTACTACCATATTATCAATTGATATGTCTGTCACTATTTTTCTCCTCTGTCACTATGATCATAATGGTTGCGTTATACTCTGCAAGGTGACAGTGGATTGTTTTTACAAGGGCACTTCATGTTGTGCTACTTCTTACCTTCCTGTGCACCTGACAAGCTGAAGTTTATGCAGATATCTTAGCTTTAACAACTTTAAGGGGGAAATTCCGACGGAGTTTGCAAATCTTCCTAAACTTTGATATCTCTATCTACAAGAGAATCATTTGACAGGATGAATTCCACCAGGATTGTGGCAACTTGCCAAATCCGCGTCACCCGTAAATTTTTCTACTCATTGGACAATTTTTCAATGGCGCACTCATCTCATTCTTACTAGTTATAAATGGCATTGCTAAGTTGTGCTTCCTTAGGACGTCAGCAACAGACATTTGGTTGGTACTTTGAGGGAACCGACACAAACGAAGGCTGCTTTCCAGCCTTTAGGAACTTGTAAGTATAATTGCTGGCAAGTATGTAGTTATTAACTCCAGAACCATCTCGCCTCTTAACCCTCTATCATAAAGGTCGAAGTGCATCCCTCTCAGTCATTTCATCGAACAATTCACGCGCAGAATCAACTTCTGAATTCATCACATAACATTTAGCAATGCAGCAAAAGGAGTCCAGAACAGACACCACGTCAAACACCAAGCAAGCACTCTGGGGCTTCTTGAAAGCCGAATACAAGTGAATCAAGGTGTTGGTCACGAAAAAATTTGGCTCGCACCCAAGTTTGAACACCCTAGTTGGGAAAGAAGGGACGACGGATGACTGACTGAAGCTCGCAAGGAGCGGGCGAGGAGCAACGAGGGGTGGCGAGGACCGGGCGCATAGCGGCTGACGATTGGGCGAGAAGCCGGCGAGGGTGATTTGCTCGAGAAGCAGCGGGAGAGGAAGGAAAAATAACATGAAAATTTGAAAGAAGAACTTGATTTTAATTCAATTTGGAATTTCGGACAAAATTACCCCTATTTTGGTCGCCGGAAAATGTCCACTGGTGAGTTCAGACCCTTATTTGAGACTGAGTAACCTAAACTTCAAACCCTTATTTGAAACAAAATCCACTTCATACCATTTTTTGAGAAAATGGCCCCACTTCATACCCTTATTTGAAATTTTCTCGACGGATAATAATAATAATAAAAGTAAGGGTTAATATCACAAAAAAATCCCAAACCAATACATCGACAAATTTACCCTGCGTTAGTTTTCATTAAATTTTACTGTCAAATTATTAAGTTGGATAATATATAGCAATTGATGGGTATACTAATTTAAGATTTAACCTCTTCGTTTGTCACTGGTTTAGCAATTTGTAGTTTTTCGTAGTATTAATCCAATTTAACGGATGATAAGTTTATTATGAGTATACCAGTTTGGGGTTTTTGATGATCAAAAAATTAGTATGAGGCAAATTTATCATAAGTATACCAGTTTGAGGTTTTTCGTAATATTAACCCTAAAAGTAATAGCTATAATAGTAAATAGTGAAAAGAGATAATTAACGTTAATAACCTTGTTGAATATCTTGAAAAAATGTTTTGAGATTGTGAACTTTGAATCTGCGTTGCCCTTATTCACAATATCAATTATCTTGATCATAGTAAATTATCTAATTATCTAATTGAATGGATTTGAGCCATCAACTTCGGTCATCATTTGTGATCCCCACTAGTTTATCTGTCTAGATCATCTTTTATGAAATCTTATGAAATTTTTGTTTATTTTTTCAGTATTTATTTAATTGGACTACCTATTTCAATGTATTTTAGTAGGATTCTGAAACGGGTTACTCTAAGTAGGAATTTACATTTCAAATTTATTGATTTTTAAGGTGTGTTTACTTCGGGAAAATCGGCAATTTGAAAGAGGATTTTTCTAACTTGGATCGTTTACATCACTTGGGAAAAACGAGCTGATAAAAACTATTAGATATTTAGGCATACGGTATTAATATTGATGAAAACATTTTCATTAACCCATTTTCCTTTAATTCCTACAATATAAAAGACCAAAGGTTGAAAAAATTTTTGCGAAACAAACACATCCCATGTCAATTCAGTACAAAAGCAATCTTTGTTCTGCAGTACCGAATCAAAGTCAAAATTCCTAATTATGGTGGAAACTCGTGGAAAGGTTATCCAATCTCGTGGAAGAAAAGGTGGTTCGATTTCTCCTTTCTTTTACCTAGGTTAGGGTTTTCTCTCCTTACTCTTGAAGTCGCCGCCTCTTTGGAGTGCCATACCTAAGGGAGAGACACACTCTCTCTCTCTCTCTCTCTTCGCTCTTTTGAAGCTCTCTATCTTTCTTTTTTCTCCCGATCTTGGGTGAACGTGGAGACTAGTTTGACCATTCGTTCAACAACCACTGCGAGAAGGATGTTTGTAATGTCGCTCGCAATCTTTTCGAGATTAAACCGCTCTTCCCTCCCGAATTTAGATTTAGGTCAAGTTTTGGAGGTTTTACTCTTTCAAATTAGATCTTACTATAAATTTGGGAGTTTCTTAGAGGTATTTGATATGTGTTCTTGTAATATTTTGATGTTGGTGATTCTGCATTGCGATAGTGATAAGAACGTTGAACCTAGATGCATATCGCAAGTCTTTGCAAATGGAGCGAGAAATCTCGACATGTACTCATCATTGAATCTAGTGATCGATTGTCGAGCGTTTACGATAGCAGATTTGTTCTTGAGGGATGAAAGTGTGCATCTAATTGCATACAATATTTTGTTATTTGCTTTTTGGCTTTTGCTTTGATATGCTGTTATTTGGAATTTATTGGGCTTGAAAGCTTTCTATATACCTCTTTAGTATTATTTTGATATATAAATAACATCTTTCTTTCGACAACAAAAAAAACTTGTGGAAGAAACGCTCATAGAAGCCAAATTCTTCTCATAGAGGGAGTACCAAGCAGGATGGATGTTCATCAAGACTAGAAATTTAGCTTGATCAATTAATCTACAAGATTATGACGTCACACTATGATAATTTCATTTATTACATAATATTTATGTGATTAGACTGCTATTTAATTAGATTATTTCAAGAAAGATCTGATTCTAGGTTATTATATGTAAGAAGCTGATCCTTCAAAGTAATGAGTTTTTCCTATGTGACTTGACTCATATCAAGAATTGTTTCCTACAGAGTTCTTTCCTACAAAGTTCTTTCTCTTTCGTCACTCGCTGAATCTCCTTTCCTTTCTATCTTCCGATCTCCCTATCACTTAGTGTTCGATTCGTCGATCCCATCCAGCGACCATGTTCTATTCAGCCCACATTTCCAAAGCTTGCCCTTCACGGGCCGTGGATTTTGGAAGTCGCCTGGCCCTCTTCCTTGCGCCGTCATTGTTCGACCGCAAGCCTCGTTGGGCTCGGTCCTATAGTCATAGATATACATACAGTTCCAGTATACGATCGAAATTTGCATGTTTAGTAGTGCCATCTTTTCTGTGCGTGCCCGTGGCACCAAATTCAAGTGCTTGCTTTACAATAATAGTACATAAACAACACAAATTACACTTACAACACATAAAATGACTCGGTCCATAGTATGATCAAACATCTAAGTGGGACGAAAAGGCGATACAATAGTAATCTCTTGACTCAATTCTGTGATTCAAAAAGATCAGCCAACGGGCTTTGATATATCATATACGAATCAAAACATTGACAACTTGTTTGTACCTCGGGCCTTGACTAAAACTTTTGCACAACTCTCTTCTCATGTAACTTTCTGGCTTGTCAATTCTGCGGCCCATAAAGCAAAAAATGAAGACAATGCTTCGCTTCAAGCGACCTTGGATATGCTATTTACATTTGAGAAATATTTGTCTCCTACCTTCTCCTATCTAATAGCAATTCATTGATTAAATATGGAAGTTTAGAAGGATGGAAACTATAAATTATACAAATTGCTGGACAGAAGGGAAAAAAATCGTGGTTAGGCCTGTAACAAATCCACCGATGAAGATCATTCATGTCGCACGAGACTTGGCGTTTCAATCACTTCTCCTTCGTTAATGCACGTTGAGATAAACCATCAATGACCGAGGTATGTTGAGACACCTGTAGGAGTCTTGTACAAGATAAAATGTCCACGTTCGGCTTGAAATATCATTTTCCCAGTTCCTCATTGCAAATCGTGTTTTGGTGAGTAAATGTGATAATCAAGGAAGATATAACAAAAGAGGAGGAAAAGGCTCTTTATCTATCGGAAGATCTTTTGTGATTCTTTTGTCTACCTCCAAAAGAGTTCTGTTCTCCCTAACGTAAAGGCGTATTTTAACAATTGGAGAGCATTATACTGGAAGAGCAAGCTTAACCTCTAACATCTCTATGTGGGAGCTTTGAGCTCCAATTCCCAAATTGAGAATGCACGTGAGATTTGGGTCCTATTTATAATCATCGTTTCGCGATTCTGAAAGCATCTAAGCTTTTGAAATGGGCGTACTGAACTATGTATCTTTGCATTCCAAATCGTATGCCCATAAAAAGTAAAATCTCTTAGTGAAATCTTGATCCATGACCTATCGATGCCGAATCAAGAACCAAGGTGATTGGAAGTATGTATTGAACCGCCAATCATGCATATTTAGGCTTCTTGGCTCAATATCCTTTGGTTTGCCATGATTGTAGGGACCTCAATTTTTGGATTCTAGGGATGTTTCAAGCAAGACAATGCGCTGGGTCATGGACCTTGGGGGTTGTACAAAATGTACAATCCTTGCCTCAACCAATACAAGAGCAAACAACATTGAAAGTGAAAAGATTGGTCATAGTTTCGATCAAGGACACTTAGGTCTCAAAACACAAAAAAACAAGCGGCAATAGTATTCGCTCATCCGATGAGTCAAATGAAAGAACGATGACACGCTAAACGGAATCAACCGTCCACATCATCAAACTTATGTATGTCTCACAAACCATGCGATCTCAACCACCACAAACGACCCACCCGCGTTTTTAGTAAGCTCCATTCTTTGAGATTCTTGCCGAAGATGAAGAGGAAAAACCTTAGTCAAATGATGGGTCTTCTTTGTAGAATGTTCATCACAATTCGGGTGGTTCTGTCCACAAACCAACTTGATTGACTAATCTCAGACCGTGACACTTCGTCACTCCAACAGGTTTTAATTTTCTTTCTTCCGCCATTGCTACACATATTGAACTAGTCACTCATTTGATCTTTTCTTTCCTTGCAAGAAACGACTATAGCACCCATCTTGGGGACAAAAGTTATTCCTGCCATGGTCAATGATCATTGTGTTCGATTTCCTTCTTTCTTTCCTACCTCTCCCCCCCCCTTCCTTAAACTGACAGCCAAACTTTCACCCTCCACAATAATTCCAATAATCATCAACTAGAGTTTATTGGGTATTATCCAACATGACAAGAAAATAATGATATGGTTCATGACTGTAGTTGATAGGTATGATTGTCCAAAAGGTCCTAAACCGTCGGCAATTTCCGATCAAAATTGATCGAAATGACTATATTGACAAATCGTTAAAAGATTTAGAACTAAATTGACAAAAACGAAAAGTTTATAACTGAATTGGCCATCGTACAATGGAGTTTATGACTTTTTGGATAATTTTTCCATAGTTGATACGTTAGATGATGCTAATTGAATATGAATTAGCTCTTTCTTGGAGGATTAATTAGGTTAATGGTTGCTCGCTCCTTGAAGAATCAAGTTGATTAGACAAACGGTCAAAGCATTGTTTACATCATCATTTGGTTGACCAAGATTTGACTAATGATGCGTTTCCTTTTTCCGTCAAACCCTGTTGCAAGCTGTGCATAATAATAATAATAAAAAAAAGGTCGTTTCAAATCCTCTCTTGCAATAAGCTAAGTAATGATGTATGGTGAGTAGAAAATTGTGAGTTTAGGAGAATTTGAGACGATGAGAGGAGGGGATCTCGGTAACATTTTGAGAGGTAACGAGATATACAGCACTAGAGATTAGTGCAGAGTTTATATCACAAGAAACATAATATCTCGTTTTCAATTCATTATGCTAAGGTCACACCATGAATATACAAGTTCTCCTGATGTAGATGATCCATCTGCGACTGGGTCAAGAAATCGACTTGTTTTGATTTGTAAAAGTTATGGTCCAAATATTATTCAATTGCGACATGTCAAGAAAGATATACGCACAAGAAAATTCTTATAGGTAGGATGTCTTTCAATTGGAGTTTATACAACATAGTTTTTTTTTTCGAAAGAAAATTATAATAATTGCTCAAAAGGATACATGAGAAGTACATGGACTTCATGACAAAGCAAATTGAAACAGAGCAAAACCCATAATGCTGCAAAATAAAGCCAAATCCAGAAAATAAGGAAGATCAACGAAGTACCAATAAGGTTAAGTACACACTTATTCCACAAAAACGGATATGTCAAGTAAAATAATAGACGGCCAATAACTGGATTTCGTATCTTCGTCGATGATGAGCACACACCGGAAATTCTTTCTCCAATAACAACGATGTTGCCGAGTTGGCAGTATGTGCATATGTTCAGCAACCTCTACACCATCGTCATATGGAGACAACCAAAACAGGTTGAACAAACACAAATTTAACGTGTGGAAGAGCAAATCTTCGTGGTTCAGCGAGACGTGAAGGTGCGATCATCATTGAAGCTGGAGGCAGAAAACTTGAACACAAGCATAGCAAAGGGGTATTGAATTCCTAAAAGCATATTCATTAAACTCCCAAATCTAAATCGGGAAAATATAGCTTCCAGATCTAAAAACTAGATCGGAAGAGTTGAAACTCTCAAATTTAGAACTAGACCGGGAGAAAAAGCTTTTAAATGTAAATCAGGAGAGAAGATAAAGCAAGAAAAGAATAATAAAACGCACACAAAATCAACAAGAGAGGGTGGGGAGGGTGAGAGTAGTTCAAACATTCCCCCCGTGGTTGAAGGTTGACGATAGAGAGGGAGAGAAAAAGATTTTTCAACTCTCCTTCTTCATATATTTCAATGAACGAGAAAAGTCATTGCACATTGTCGTCATCGCTGCTTGCCTCCTCAACTGTCATCATTGGAGGAGCTTTCATCGCCACTTTTAGACGAGAGCCATCACAACCCCAATAAATGATACTGTCCCCCTCTCTCTCTCTCTCTCTCGATCTCCACTGGCTCTATTGACAATGCCGGAGCCAATTGATGTTGGCTCGGTCATCGCCGGCGAAGCCACAGGTCATTGTGGTTGACAAAGTTAGCTTTACCTATAGCTACAGAGCCACCGGCTCGGTTGTGGATTCGTTCGGTCGGTATCGCGAATGCCTGTCTTGCGTCCGGGCAGAACCATTAATGCAACCATTGCCCCACCACCAAATAAGTATTTCGAGACACAACCACATCCTATAGCCTACCAGAGCAGGGCATGGTGTGCCATGTGATAATCGTTCGTCTTTTCTACAGCTAGAAGGCAAAAGAGCCAACCTAAGTGCCACCTACATTTTTAGTCGATCTTATGAATTCCTCAACTTCTTGTTTTGAAAAGGCAAAGAAAGAAGAACCGTTGTGCATGATTTCACAATTATGACAGGCACCTCCTGGCCATCCTAGTATAACACGAAACTGAGAGGGAAAATTAGTTCGGGTTTGGTAAGAAAACAGCAAAAGTCAAGGGGAGCATTAAAACTACGTTGCTAAGAAGTCACCCCCACAAACTTCGCACCAACGGCAACATCGAGCACGATTCGTTTGCACGGCACAAGCCCAACATAGGGCATGAAATATAATCACGAAAAGGGAATCAGAAATATGACATGACATTATACATTTGACTCTATATGCCGACAAAAACTAACACGTTTTCATTGTAGTTCAATTATTTTTCATATGAAATCAAAATTATGAAGTTTCATACTAGCAAGAATTGTTGCGGATTATTAGCACAGTTATGATATGCCAACGAGAATTATCAACCCCAACGATTAATGGGTATATACGCGAGTTGTTACTAGAAGAGCTCGTGTTGGGCTACGCCGATCCCCAAACTCACGTGATGGCCAAAACTCCACGCTCGAATAGGCACACCAACGCATCTTCTCGACGTCGCATTCAAAGGGCTTGCCCGAGCGTGCTCCGACAATTAACTAGCTTAACCAGATCGGAAGTTAGTTAAGACGTGTGGTGAGTATCGTAGCCCCGAAGGTTGCCCGAAAGGAAACGGGCAAAGCTTCTTTGACTCGTCCCCACTCGTCCGGGAAGAAGCGTGGGGTGGATCGTCACGTAGCACCATTTCGTCGCCATGTGGTTGGTAATGGACAATCGCCATCAAATCCTGTCCGCGACACTAATTGCTTTCGATTGCTGTAAAACTTGTCTCTTGACGATGATGATGAGTGAGCGAATGAGGGACCGGTGCCCTACCAAAACATGCACTGTTCCAACTCTTTAAAAAAAGCTACCCCTCCTCTTCTTTCGTTAATAAAATATGATAAGGCAGCTCTTGGTTTTCTTTCTTTAGTGCTCTAAAAGCGTTCCTCCTTTGCTGGTGACGGAGAGATATGAATCGCTTTTGTATGTTGTGTGACGGAGCGCATTTGGAAAGGAATGAGTAGAGGAGGGGCTTCAAGGGGAAGAGGAGTAATATAGGACGAGTGAGGCAAGATGCGTATCATTCGCTCTTCACCTGGATGGAACATCTTGAGGAGGCATTGTTGGATGTGTTCGAATACGCATGTTCCCAATGCAACCGGACGATTGGATCGAGTGAATTCCATGTGGAATCTCTTGTTTCTTAACATATCCCATGATCCGAATATTAGAATCAGGCACACAAACACAATGAAATGGAGAGTAAAGACGAGAAAGAAAAATTGAAACACGATATTTTATGGCGGTTCATCCTTAAAATAAGGTTACATCCAGCAAAAGATTCCGCTATAATTAGCATATTCCACCTCTCTATTGTAACTTTCAATTATAAGAGAAAGAGATTATATAAAGGCAGTAGCTATTCATAAACCCAAATCCAAACTACCAATAAAATACCGGTCCAGATTATAAAAGTCTTTTGGCGGGTGCTGCTCCCTCGACCCACGCCAAGGCAGGCCCCCCAGACCCCCGCCCTCTTATTGAGAGTGAAATCCCCATAACTTCCTTTCTATGGGGAGTGTGAACCACACTCCAACACTATGCGTTAGAGGTGTGCATACTAGATTTAGGTTAGCATTTTATAGTGTGTAACTTATTAGTTTGCCAAACCGATGCAAGTCTTGTTTCCTTATTCAACATACAATGTAGCTATAGAATAAAGGTCAGACTTTATGCGTCCTCAAATGTTGCATGCACATTATTGCGCTTCATAGACCAAGCCAACCTAATAAAAGGAGAGCTTCGAGGTTCAAGATTACCAAACAACTCCTCAAGCATGCTTTTGCTTTTCTTTTCTTTTTTTTTTTAATTTGAGGAAGATAGATAAGATGGTTTTTGTGTTGCAAATTCTAGGTAGAAGCCTTTGTTCAAACGAATTTCTGGGCTAAGTGCACATGAAACTGAAAAAGATTGATGGAGAATAACGTATCGACATCGTCAATCCGAATATTAGACGAGAGGAATATCCGAGGTCTTTTTCATGACAAGGAGAAGAAGCCCTCCTTTTTTTTGGTCAAAAAGAAAGAAACCCTCCTAGAGTACTTAACTTTTGGGTCCATGGAGTGCCTTAATGACCTAATGAACCAAGTAAAGCAGCGAGCCAAAGCACATATTGTCTCTGTCTTCGAAAGTTTTTGCGCACGATCTAAGAGAATAATGCATAAGAAAACTTTACATTCATGGGATGCTGTTTGAAAATAGTTACATCAATATGAGGAAAAGTATCAAAAAAGTCCTAAATTTATTGTATTAATACCAATGTTGTTATAAACCTCTCAATTAGACCAATTTAGTCCTAAACATTTTGTATTTGTACTAATTGAGTCCATTTAGTCAATTTTGGCCGAAAATCGCTTACATGGATGACAGTTGTCTCACGTGACATGACCAATATTGAGATGGACAATTTTTTTATATTTTTTATAATTTTCAGTGCTTTTTTTTCCTTTTTCTTTTCTTTTTCTTATTTTCTTTCCTTCCTTTTTTTTCCCAACTTTGGGCTGGCAAGATCGCCGACCGACCATCTTCAATCACAGATGAGGGCCAACGACCCTTGCCTAGTTTAGGCGAGGGCGTCGCAACCCTCGCTAGTCACAGCTAAGGGCACGGAGGCCCTCGCCGGCCAACAGGTGAGGGTGAGGGCCTTTGTACCCTAGCCAGGATCCAAGCAAGGCATTGCTGTCCTCATCCATTAGGTGAGGGTGTCGGTCACGGAAGCCCTCGCCAATCCAAAGTTGGGAAAAAAAAAAGAAAGGAAAAAGAAGTAATAAAAAATTGTCCTGTTGGCACTGATTGTGTGACAGTTGGTGTCCATATCATCAATTTTTTGTCAAAATTAGCCGAATAGACTCAATTGATATAAATTCAAAAAGATTTACAGTTAAATTGATCCAATTAAAATATTTAAGATTAAATTAATACTAATACAATAAGTTTAGAACTTTTATGATACTTTTCCTAGTCAATAGGTGATAGCTTAATTGCCTTAATCTATAAACCCTCTCTTGTTGAACTTACCGTTGTCCAGTCAACGATTGCTGTGATATATTTTTTTTTATTCTAACTAGAAAATTTGCTTTCCGTCTTCCATTATTTTTAAGTTTATTAATTCGTCAATAATCATATTACAAGACAGACATTTGTCAACTAACCCTGTACCCAACTTAGATTCGAATTCCTTTGCCTCATCATAGAGTTGGGTCCGTTTAGGTAGGAAAAAGGTTCCTTCAGCAACAAATTTTGGGTGGCTTCATAGTAGACTAATTGCTTTCTGATGATTTTTTAATTTGGTGACTTTTTTTTTTCTATTTGCCTTGTCAAGGATGCTTTCATTTAATACTGGAATAAACAATCTCCTAACACATGGGCAGCAGATTTTCAGCAGATGAGAACAATGGGATACGAGTATGGATGGTTAGAGGTGTTCATTTGGTGCATTAACTTAATCTTAATTTAGATTAATACGCGCTAGAAAGTCCGACCAAAAAACTTAAACCAATTAGTGGAGGGAGCATATGGGACCTGGCACGTGTAATTTGACTAATGGATTGGATGCACATTCGAGAAAGAAATACTATCAGCTCTAAGACCATATTAGGTAGTCCAACTCAAAAGTTTTAAGCCAGTAGGTGGATGGAGACTATGAGAATATAAAGAACATATAGGACCCGTTGTCAAGCGACGCGGAAAAATACTTCAACAGTATAAACGATTTGAAAAACAAGATTCATGTCATGAATTAGGATCCTTGTGGCTCCCTACGTTTTCGAACCTGACAAATTTTCCGACCTAAACAAATCGAGCAAATCAAATTGTTGCCAAGGATTGCACAAAAAAAAAAGGAAAATTCCCACTGAAATATATCATGTATCCAATCTGACGTAGTACTTTCTCTACAGAATATTAAGTAATTAGATGGAGCGCAAATGCAAAATATTCCTCTCTCTCTATTCATGTGTGACATTTGCATATCCTAACCTTGTTCTTAAGAATCGTTCAAGGGAATGGCCCGCACAATTAATAAGTATTAGAGAAGTGCACGCGGTAAAGAGACGCAGCCTATACATTTGGAGACACTACAATTCCTTCGTATACGACCGGGCAACGTGAGGAGAGTATTGAACCACATCATTCGAAAAAAAACCTCGTTGACAGGCCCAGAAAAAAATTGCTGAGAAAAATTTACAACCCAAGAAATTATGGTTTAATTGTCCAAAAAATCAAACCTACTGTATGACGGCAAATTTAGTCCCAAACTTTAAATTGTGCCAATTTAGTTATAAACATTTTTAACGATTTGCCAATTGAGTCCTAAACCTTCCTAGACCTTTTGAAGATTTGTCCATTTAGTAGCCCCGAAAGACTATATTGACAAATTATCAATAAGGTTTAGGACTAAATTAGTAATCGCCAATAAGATTTATGACTATATATATTGGTACAATTAAAAGGTTTAGAACTGAATTGGTATCAGTACGATAGGTTTAAGACTTTTAGAACAAGTTTTCTCGAGAAATTTTTTTTTGGCTCCTTTTTTAGCGTGGATTCTTGCATAATTGAAGCTAATTGTTCTAGGCCAAATATAATGATAAAAAAAAATAATATTCTTTTAACTTTGACCAAGTTGCGAATGTGATGGACAGTTGGACCAAACGACGTCCCCACGAACTCGGAAGCATTCCCATGTTGTTATCCCCTAGAGACAAATGGATAGAGCTTCTTGTTTAATTTCTTATTGTGTAAGATATCTTGGAGCGACATTAGAAACAGGTAAAGAAACAACAAGAAATCAAGATTTCAGGACGAATCACTTGCCCATGCGACATGCCGTGAATAGCGAACGTGAAATTGAAAACGAAAACTGCAGTTTTCTTGAAGTGCAAAGGGTCGAAAGATTTGTCTTACCTCGATCGGGTCCACGATATTAGGGAGGGGGAACCTCGACGCAGGACAAGTATCCTACCTTAATAGTTGGGACAAGAGTGCATTTCATTTCGGGAATCCCAATAGATGTACTTTTATATATTTGTGGTCGTGCTTTTGCATCAATTATTTAGGACATATAGATATTGAAAAACAAGTAAAATTAAGCAATCAAGGAGAAGTCTTTTCGCACGTTCACCGTTAGTTGGGCGACACATATATTTAAAGTTAACTTTGTAATCGAATTCTTCCACATATCAACCATCCGATGATGAGTGTGCGAATTGTTTTTTACACAGAAATGGAACTAATTAAAGGACAAGTTAAATGAAAAAGTCATCCAAATTCTCTCGATCTATCTTGGAGTTGGAAAGCATTAGTTAGAATCAATTCAATATAAGTTGTAATAAATTTACATTTTTTCATTAGCAATGAGACGGTGTCTAGGTTAGATTTGCGTGCCTCGATTGTTCCACCTCCTCAAGTAATTTTAAAGGCGCGCTCCCTCTTTATTGGCCTAGTGTGTTCAAAATTTTATTCATATCGTACTCCCAACGAGACTTGAATCCAAGAATATAAGGAAAAAGGGTAATTCTCTCTTGCCATCTAAGTCAATACCTTATTAAGAAGAAATGCGAATATAACCGTAGATAGTGAAAGATAAAATAAGCTACTAAGGGTACGTTCGTTTTGTGGAAAATAAGTGATTTGGAAAACAATCACTTGTATCGCTTACAAAAATAAATAAATGGAAATTTTTTTCATCACTCACGAAAATAGGTAGGCATAGATTGTAGTCAATGATAAAAATATTTTCCGTTGACTAATTTTTCTAAACCATATAAGCAATCATTTTTTGAAAAATGTTTTCCAAATCACCAATTTTTCGAGAAACGAACACACCTTAAATGTATTCATAGTATCAGTCTAGGTCAATTCCTTCTTTGATTTCTATTCCAACGGTAAATTGCCGATCAAATGTAGGAACGTGAAGAAAGTGAAAAAACGTGTGGAGATTTACTAGAAAGTTATAAGAGAAACAATTGCCAGATATCCCAAACTATGTTTATTATGACACGTTTAGCCCAAACTTTTTTTTTCCGTAACACCAAAAAACCCAAACTTATGTCCAAGCTACACATTTATCCTTTATTAGGGTCCTGCCAAAGGTCATTGTTAATTGAAGTGCTTTTTCTTTTTACACCGATTTGATATAATATGATTAATTTTTTCGAGTATCACATCAGAAAAAGATTAAAAAAAGAAAAAGGAAGCACCAAGAAAGAAATTTTGAAGTTATGGATAGTCAATTTTGATCGCACCTTTTGCCATCCAATCTAAACAAGCTCATAAATTCGTGCCCTTACCTAGTAATGCATAAGTATCCCAATGGCGCTCACCATGGGCCACGGTCATTATCTTGTTGGTCGAGGCATCTCATTTCTAGAACAATTTAATTGTTGAAACTTTCTCCTACTTAATTCTAGAGGTGCTCTACTTCCATCACCAAGCCTCCTAGTTTAAGAACTTTTAGTTATTAGAATTACCAACATCCATGAAAAATAGAAATAAAATATCACAATTACTTGCTCTCTCAATCGATAATGTATGAGATCGCTTCTAATTTTTTCTTTTTTACTCTGGCGGCAAATGTTAGAATCGATATTTTTTCTTTTTAAAACATGTTATTTTCTAAGAAGTATGTGGTAGGTACTTTTTACTTATTTTTTTCGTTAATATCACGAAAAACCCTAAACTGGTATATATTTGATAAATTTACTCCAAACTAATTTATTGATCGACAAAAACCCCAAACCGGTATACTTGTGATAAATTTACCCAAAATCAATTTTTGATCATAAAAAAATTCCAAACTGATACATTTGTGATAAATTTATCCTTGATTAGTTTCCGTTAAATTAGAATAATACCACGAAAAAATCACCTTTGATTAGTTTCCGTTAAATTAGATTAATACTACCAAAAATTATAAATCGATAAACGTAATATAACCGTATATATATATTTTATTTCACATGACATCCAACTCAACAATTTAACAGTAAAATTTAACGGAAACTAACAAAGGGTAAATTTGCCTTAACTAAATTATTTTGAGGTCTTTCGTTATTAAATTTTTTTTTTTGGTTTTCCGTAGTTTACTTGCTACTTGTTAACAAGTGGAGACTTCGCTTTACTCGATTATTTATTACCCAAAACAAGAGTGGCCGGCCTTCCCCCAAAAGGCGCACGACGTACGCGAGTGGGAGGAGGACGCGAACACAAAACATACGGATCCCATCATCGCCATCCGCGACATACGCTGCTGCTGCTGCTGCTCCTTCTTCTTTTCTTTTTTTTTCCTTTTTTTGGTATTAAGAGAGGGGGAAAAAAAGGGTCAAAGGACGAAAAAAGTCGGGGTATTTGCCAGCTAAGGAAGGACCTGCCGCTGCTGTTTTTCTTTCTCCACTCCGCTTTTTGGGCCTCGTGATTCTCTCCTCTCTCTCTCTCATCCCTCTCTGTGTCGTCCCCCTCCCCCTTTCAAAAGTTAACACTCTCCTTCCCTCACTCCCCCTAACCCCTGTTTTCTCTCTCTAACATTTTCCCCTCACTCCCCCCTCCCTTAACCCCTCTTTTCTCTCTCTACATTTCCCCTCACTTCCCCTCCCCTAACCCCTGTTTTCTCTCTCTGCATCCTCTCTCTCTCCCTCGCCCTCCTCGATCCATGGCTTCCCACCTCGGAGCTCCTCCTCGGCCCCTCAACCGCAAATCGATCCGCAGCAGGCTCGAAGCGCGCTGAAACCCCGTCGTTTTCCCCGCGCGCGCTCTCTCTCTCTCTCTCTGTCTCTCTCTCTGTCCCTGTCCCTGTCCCTGTCTCTGCAATGGGGGTGTCGCTTGCCTCCGGGCCGACCCTCTTCGTCTTCCTCCTGGCGGTCGCGTCGGCGCTGAGCTCTCGGGCCGGGTCGGAGCCGACCCAGGACAGGCAGGCCCTCCTCGATTTCATCCGGCAGACCCCGCACGCCGCCCGCGTCCAGTGGAGCGCCTCCGCCCCCGCCTGCGGCTGGTTCGGGGTCAAATGCGACGGCGCCAACTCGTCCGTCCTCGAGCTCCGCCTCCCCGCCGTCGGCCTCGTCGGTGCAATCCCGCCGGGCACCATCGGCCGGCTGTCCCAGCTTCAGGTCCTCAGCCTCCGGTTCAACGGGCTCTCCGGCCCGGTCCCCTCGGACTTCGCCAACCTGACCCTCCTGCGGAGCCTCTACCTCCAGGGCAACGAGTTCGCCGGCGACTTCCCGCCGGGCCTGACTCAGCTGACTCGGCTGATCCGGCTCGATCTCTCCTCCAACAACTTCTCCGGGCAAATCCCCTTCGCGGTCAACAATTTGACCCGCCTGACGCACCTCTTCCTCCAGAACAACCAATTCTCCGGCATCATCCCCAGCATCGACTCCAGCGGCCTCGCCTACTTCAACGTCTCCTACAACCACCTCAACGGCTCGATCCCGACCTCCCTCGCGAGGTTCGGCGCGTCCGCCTTCGCCGGCAACCTCGACCTCTGCGGCGGTCCCCTCAAGCCCTGCAACCCGTTCTTCCCCTCTCCTGCTCCGTCTCCGATCCCGCCTTCCCCGATCCCCATTGCTAAGACGTCCAAGAAGAAGCTCTCCACCGCCGCAATCGTCGCGATTGCGGTCGGCTCCGCCCTAATCGCATTCTTGATTCTGCTCCTCCTGGTGCTGTGCCTCCGCCGGCGTGGCGGCCGGCAGACGCCGAAGCCGCCGAAGCACGCGGGGGCGGCCGGGCCGCCGAGGTCCACGGCCGCAGAGGCAGGGACATCGTCGTCGAAGGACGACATCACGGGGGGCTCGGTGGAGGCGGAGAGGAACAAGCTGGTGTTCTTGGAAGGCGGGGTCTACAGCTTCGACCTGGAGGACCTGCTGCGAGCGTCGGCGGAGGTCCTGGGGAAGGGCAGCGTGGGGACGTCGTACAAGGCGGTGCTCGAGGAAGGCACGACCGTGGTGGTGAAGAGGCTGAAGGACGTGGTGGCGAGCAAGAAGGAGTTCGAGGCGCAAATGGAGGTGCTCGGGAAGGTGAAGCACGAGAATGTGGTCCCCCTGCGAGCCTTCTACTACTCCAAGGACGAGAAGTTGCTGGTCTATGACTACATGGCCGCCGGTAGCTTGTCTGCTCTACTTCATGGTAATGCTCTCTTGCTCTCGTTCTTGTTCTTGTGCATTCTTGTTCTCAATTAAAGTTTTAATCTTTCATGGACCCGCAATTCTGAATTTCGATTACGGAATTCGATCTGGGCATGAGCTTGAATCTTTCTGGGTGGAAACTGAGCTTCAGGATTGGCCATGGAAATGGAGGGTACACGAGATTTTTCTCTTCCGGGCAGTTACTGTTTGTCTTTAGGGTCAGTGTTTTATTTGCGGTAAATATTCCACATCATTTTCTTGGACAGTGACCGATTTGGTGTCTAGCGCTGTGTTTTGACCCTGCCGATGCCCTGAGCAGTTCTGGCCATGGACCATGGGAGTTTCTTTAGTATTTATTGTCTGAATCGTTTTTTTTCTTTAGTCTGACATATGACCGTGGTCGTTGAATGCCGGGCTGTTGAGGGCATTATGGTAATTAAAGCCAGTACCATGGGAGGGGGGGCGAACGCGAACCTGCACCGTAGAAGTAGATGGAGCGGATTTGCACTGCGATGCCCCTCAGATGGCGTTGCGAGAAGAGAACAGATGCTCTGCTGAAACAACAAAAAGGAATTCCTTCTTTTGCGCAAACATTCTTTGAGTGGAAGCTACGCACCCCGGCGCACGTTAGGCGGGGGGTGGGGTGGGGGCTGCGAATTTACTGCGATGCCACTGACACAGCAACATGAGCCCTCATGATTCTGTGTGGTGTCCCGACATCTTTTTCTGTGGCTTAACTTATTCTGTGCCCTAGATGATGAAGACCACATGCGCTCCTTCCCTCCTTTTTTGGCCCTTGATAGGGAACTGCCGTCTCCTTTACTCTTTCTCCCTCGAACCCACATTGCCAAGGCCTCATTTTTCCCTGTTTGTCCTTACCCAATTTTCTCTTGAATTGCCAAAAGTAAAGGTGTGGGAAAACTCACTATGAGCTTGGCATTATACAACTTGGGTACTTTGGTCCAGGGTCTGCTTTGCCAGAGAAGAAGACTCTTATTGCATTGGTTAAGTTATGACAGATAATGCTCACATACGTCCTTGAGTTGAAATGAAAGTAAATTTTCTGAGTCCAATTTCCTTGTGATTCTCGAAATTAATGTCTATTCTTTCAGAGATGGGATGCTACCATCTCCCATGAGATTTATGGGGGTGCTCTAAGATCCACATTGAAAAGATCCTTATATTGTGAAGCATGATTGGAATGTTACTGGGGCCAAGAAATTTGCTGGGCATGGTAAATTATGAAACTCCTCTACTAATCGCACCGCATCGCATTGCAGGCAGTAGAGGATCGGGGCGTACGCCGCTGGACTGGGAGAACCGGCTTAAGATCGCAATCGCCACTGGGAGAGGCCTAGCACACCTTCACGCTTTGGGCAAGGTGGTCCACGGCAACATCAAGTCCTCCAATATCCTGCTCCGACCCGACCACAATGCCTGCGTGTCGGATTTTGGACTGAATCCTCTGTTTGGCACCGCGACCCCGCCCAATCGGGTCGCTGGTTACCGGGCCCCCGAGGTCATGGAGACCCGGAAGGTCACGTTCCAATCCGACGTGTACAGCTTTGGGGTCTTGTTGCTCGAGCTGTTGACGGGCAAAGCGCCCAATCAGGCCTCCCTCGGCGATGAGGGCATCGATCTGCCCAGGTGGGTCCAGTCAGTCGTGCGCGAAGAATGGACGGCCGAGGTCTTCGACGTGGAGCTCATGAGGTACCACAACATCGAGGAGGAGATGGTGCAGCTGCTGCAGATTGCCATGTCCTGCGTCGCGGTCGCGCCTGACCAGAGACCCCCCATGGTGGAGGTGGTCCGGATGATGGAGGAAATGAATCGGGGCGAGACGGATGAAGGGTTGAGGCAGTCCTCGGACGACCCCTCCAAGGGATCGGATGGTCAGACTCCGCCCGCGGAGTCGAGGACGCCGCCCATAGGCATCACGCCTTAAAGCTCGGAGCTTCAAGAACGTTCTTGCGATTCATTGAGATGGGTCATTCTCAGAAACGTGCACAGGGTGAGTAAATAACAGATTCTCAAGTGTCCATCCAATTTCCATTTCAACCTGATAGAAGGGTCAATTTTTTTCTTTGTTCTCTTTGAAATTTCTTCCTTCTGTTCTTGAAATCTGCAAGGGGTCTTTCATATTTTTTGCCTGGTGGGGGTTGTAAATTTGATTCTTAGGGGGGGCAAGTTGGAGTTTCATTTGGGGAGTTCCATGACCTTATTGGAATTTGACAAGTGACCACTTTGGTGCGTGTAGTTGGGTTTATTTAAATTCTTTCCTTTATCATTACTTCACATATCAATGTACTACTGTGTCTCAACTCTACCTCACGGATTTTCTTCTCTTCTTCATGTGCATCTTCTCTTTCTTTTATTTTCTTTTTCCAGCTTTATTTTATAGTGTTCCTCGTGCATTTGAACCAACTGGGTCGTTTGAAAAAATTCACCAAAAATTGCTCATCTTCTGTTATGTAGTCACCTAAAAAATGGCCAAAATTCTTGGATTTGTTCTCGTTTTCCCGATGGACCTGCCTGAGGTCGGCCAATATGCGACGCTTTTGATTAATGGATAATTTAATATATATATATATATATATATATATATTATATATATATATATTTGGTTGATAAATACTTCTTGTTAAAAAGTAAGTTTACCATAGCATGGTCCGATGTCATTACATAACAACGAAAATAGAGAAATGGGGATAGTAGACAGCCACTTCATAGGTAATGAATCGTATCGGTGGGCTTTCGCTACCCAATCCGCAGCCCGGTTTTCTTCTCTTGAACAAGAAGTTACTGAGACACCCTCTAAGCAGCCCAAGAGGTTTGTGCAATCTTTGATTAATGTTTGGATGGCCCATGGAGCTTCAGCCCGACCCGTGATGTATCTCTCCAGCAAAGTACAGTCTGACTCGATCTTCACTAAATTTCTCCGTTCCATTAGTATGCTTCCTTCGTTCAGTCTGCTGGGCGAAGCTTCCCTCTAACTTTTCAGGCCCTGCCTCAAGGCTAGGGTTTCGACGACGAGGGCGGACGGAGCGACGATTTTTTTTGCGAAGCCTCCCACCAGCCGCCCGAGATGGTCTCTGCAAATTCCAGCCACTGCTCCTTGTCGCGATTCACTGCACGACGTTCAATTTCCACGAGCCCGAAGGAGGTGGTGACCATCCTCAATTGGTAAGCCTCTCTCTTCACTTTCCCTCTGTTTCCCCTCCTTTTGGTTCCGGTGTTCATATAGATTGAGGTCGCTAATTGCTTTAGTTATTACTCCCCGTGGTCGTGGTTTACTGTTCTGGAAAACCTTCACGTTCCGTTCTTTCCGGATGAGCCAGAGCACTCTGGCCAGAATTCCACCCGATTTTGACCCTACTTGGGAAGGTAGGTTCTCTGCGAGCCATTTATCTATTCAAGTGACTGCTTTCGTTGATGTCTTCAGCTTAATGTTTGAATCTAACCATATTTCCCTTGTCCAATCACACAGAAGGAGGAGATGTTTGACCGTTTCAGGAGCGTTCTTACACATCGGACACAATGGATTGGGTACAAGTCTTCTCTTGTAAAGGTTTTCCTTCGTTGGGAGAGCGTTGTTGCATACACTCCATAGGAAGAAGTGAATTTTCGAGTATTGCTGAATCTGCCATATGCGAGTCCATAGGTTCTTAGGAGGCTAATATGATGTTGATGCCAGGTTGGCGTTAAATTTTTTTGACTGGGAGCACATTCTGTTGTAGCCACTTTTGACCGAATATAAGCTCGTGCTGCTACTTGTCCACACTTAACTGTCCCTATGTGAATGGATGCTTAGCGGGATGGCGAAGATCTCCTGGACTATCCTTTGCTCAAAAAGTTCATTTAGCTTCACTAGGTTCCAGTCTTGAGTCACTGGTTCAATTAGTTCCTCTACGTATTTAGGATCATGTTGATTCGCCTGGCCACCGATGCGGCCACTAGGTAGCCAAAGGTCCTCCCTGATTCGGATACTTTTGCCATCTCCCACTCTCCATCTCACATCCGATTCAATTACCTCTCTCCCAGTTAATATGCTTTGTCACCCCCATGAAGGGTGGTTGCCCCTTCCAGCATGCCAGAATTCATCCTGTGGATAATATATTCTCTTCATAACTTGGCTCCATAGGTTTTGAGATGCTTGTATTAGTCTCCACGCTTGTCTATCTAGCATCGCCTTATTAAACTCCACTAAGTCCCTTAATCCTAGTCCTCCCTCATCTTTCCTTATTTTCAGTGACTCCCATTTCCTTCGGTGGATTCCTTTACGCTTAACATTTTGTTTCCACTAGAAATAGACAATTCTTCTCTCAATTGATATGCAAATTGAAACCGGAATTTTGAAAACGGACATCGCATATTGTGGAAGTGCCCGGACCACTGTCTTGATGAGGATCTCCTTTCCCGCTTTAGAAATTAGTTTCTCTTTCCAACCCTCCAGCTTCGAGTTGACACGCGCTAAGACCCAAGCAAACATCTATTTCTTTGATTGTCCCAATCGGAAAGAATTCCCAAGTATTTACCTGTTTTGTCAATAATAGGGACTCATAGCTCATTTACCATCTTCTCCTTTAATAGCAGCGGATAGTTTGGCTCAAAGAAGATGTCCGATTTGTTTAGATTTATTGCCTACCCTGAAGCATAGCAGTACTGGAAGCATCAGATTTGGACATTATTGCGTTCGCTTGCGAAGTGTTCGACAACTGGGGAGCTTTGAAGGCCAATATAAAATGAAGGAATGTTTCAATGCAGGCCATTTTGTTTAATGGCAAAAAGAAAAGAGGACGACAAGGCAGGCCATTGTACATAATAGCACTAAAAATATTTTTTTTTGGAAAAAAAATTTGTACTTATTGTCCATGTAAAATTTTCACACATTTTCTAGTCAATGTTCATTTACTTTTAATTCGTCTAATCAAGTCATTTTATTTGATAACTTTTTAATGAAGTTCCTCTGTTTGACCGCAAATCTGGTCGAATCCTGACTTACATGGCTGTCAGAGACGCGGTGGTGTGATGCGGATAAAAAATTTTCCGATAAATTTTTTTTCATCTGATAAAAACCTTTCCCATCCGGATGTCCATGTGGGCGTATACATTGATTGAATTTTATCTACATCATCCTTTGATGTGGCTTTCGATGGCTAAACCTTTTCCACACACGTCCACGTGAGCATCCAAATATTTTATCGGCATCAAACTTTGGGGTCATGTTGACTGAATCCGGAATAAGATGTCGGACGGATTTGATTAAAAAACTTGCGAAAATGACAAGATAAAATAAGAATGTGAGGACTCAAATAGAAAAATAGGGTTAAAAAAAAAGAAGGTTCCTCTTTTTTCCTATTTTGTGGTGAGGAATGGGAGAGAGATATGGGAGACAGCCTGTCCGGGTCGAGGTCTACCCCTTTTCTTCCTCTTACAAATGGGGAACATCTTTTGACCTGATTAATTCTTGATTTATAGGTTAATATAACGAAAAAAATCCAAACTGATACACTTATAATAAATTTATTCCAAAATAATTTTTTTGCCATCAAGAATCCCAAACTGAAATATCTGTGAAAAATTTATCCTCCGTTAGTTTCCGTTAAATTTTACTTTCAAATTGCTGAATCGGATGATACGTAATAGTTGACGATTGTACTAGTTTGGAGTTTTACCTCTCCATTTATCACAGGTTTATTATTTTGTAATTTTTCATAGTATTAATCTAATTTTACAAAGGGTAACTTTATTACAAATATACCAGTTTAGAATTTTTTATTATCAAAAAATTAATTTAGGATAAATTTATCATATGTATATCAGTTTGAGATTTTTGGTGATCAAAAAATTAATTTGAGATAAATCTATCACATATATATTAATGTGAAGTTTTTCGTGGTATTTATTCTTGTTTTATTTGATAATTTTTCACTTTCAATTGGTAAAAAAAGCTTATGAAAAAATTAACTCTTAAGAAATGGCCAGAGTGTGGTCAAACTTTATGGTGGTGGGCTTATTGGGGGACGTGCCTCTTCGGGAAAGCCACGCACAATTAGAGGAGTTTGGCGCACCGAAAGCATCTCATTGTAGCCAAAGCATCACTTCCCATCTGGCTTTCATTTTTTGCGTCATCTTCATGCTTTTAGGCCCTTTTCTTCCCTTTTTGTGGAATGCATCGTTCATGGGAATTTACCCTTTTGATTGTTAGGAACAATTGGCATGCTGTGGTGACATTCACTTGAAGTAAATTATGTCCCCCTATCATTTCTTTCTTCTCATGAAATGCCGTTCATAAACAGTGCATATATAGAAGAAGGTGGTTGGATTCCATTGAACGTTTCAAACCGAACTTCCATGATACATTTCCCTAAGTTAATTTTCGTTTCACAAAAAATCTCAAACTAGTGCGTCTAATCTAGATCTTAGGATTCCTTCCGATATCCAGTTGAAATGCCCATATGTTAATACACACAAGAGACTAATACAAAAATAAATCTGATGGGAAAAGTAGTTGTGTATCGATATGTGAGCATTTAACGGGGTACTATACAAAATGCTAAGGAGTGGTAAATTTGAATCAAGGGTACCGTTTTGTGAGGAAAAAAAACTAGGTAAATATTTCATGGATATGTCAATTGGGATTTTTAATGGTAGTAACCCTAAAAGGAAAAAAAAAGATAATTGAAAAATCCGATACCAATATACTTTCAAGACTACTTTTCTCTATTTAAAACTACGAATCAGTACGGCATGCACCTTCAGTGGAAAGCAAAGTTGGCAAGAGTGATCCACACACCATCGATTCGAGAGAGCGAGTGGTTATAATTCTCAAATCAAAGAGAGACGCTTCCATTCATGCAGTACATCGTACTCATCAGCGGTGCACGCCCTATTTCCCTCCGAAGTTATTAACCAATCGATTTCGTTAATGGTAATACATAAGCGGGCCATGACATTGACTAGACCATGTTTGGTTTAATCACCACTTTTAGGTGGGACTACGTGGGGGCGAAAAGATGCCCTTTTACACGTAAAACCTATGTGCTTAAGTTCAAGTTTGGTGGGAATATTAGATGGGGGGATGTCCTTATAAATAAATGAGACATAAGCGTAAACCATAATTCACACACAACACATCATTTCCCCTTTTTGATTTCCTCTCCATTGATGATGCATCCGATTAATTGCATGCCCACAACATCGCGACCCCACTCACACACACACACGCCACTGAATCTATGTCCCCATCATCACTTTGTCGGCACCAATGTCCAATGGAAGCTGAGAAAAAAATATTATGATTGGTCCAACCCCCCCAAAGTGTTATCTTGATGCGAGATAGATTCCTCAATAAGTTAATTGGCAATGGGAAAATTCCAAAAAAAGAAAAAAAAAAAAGGAAAGCTGAAAAGAAATGACCCCGCCACAAATTCACACTTTCTGTTGTTTCATAAGTCGGAAATTTATGTTTTCTATTTTGTCTTGCATTTTCTGGCTTTTTTTTGTCTGCCTTATTTCACATCTGAAACTATACGTTCCCACCTCTAACCCCCTGAGAAGGTGAGGAATCGAATTCCTCACCTCCCCCTTCCCAAGTAGCGTTTTAAGGCTTGAAGCACTCGAATATGTTATTGAAGTTTATAGGGATTAGTGTACCATAAGTCACAAAACTTGTCACAAATATCCAATTGAGTCATAAAACTAACAAAAAATGTAATAAAGTCACAAAACTTGTCACAAAGTGCAATCGAGCAATAAAACTTTCGAAAAAAGCAATCGAGTCCTAAAACTTATCACGAAAATGCAATCGAGTGCTAAAACTTTTAAAAGGTGCAATCAATTAAAGGACTTATTTGGACCAATTTGACAAGTCTAAGAACTCAATTGCGCTTTTTGAAAGTTTAAGAATTCAATTGCACTTCTTAACAAGTTTTAGGACTAATTGTACTTTTTAAAAGTTGTGGGACTTAATTGTACTTTGGTGACAAATTTTAAGACTTGCAATGCACTTATCATAATTTTATGTATGGAAGATCTATTTAATCCCATGTTGGTAGAAATCTGCTCCCGTAACTTAATCATAAAAAATTAGGTATGACTTACACAAGTGGAAAATGATGTAGCATGATCTCGATGCGGTAATTAGTCGATCTAGTGAGAGAATCCCAATCCTAAAGATGTACGAGAAGTATGTTATTAAACAAAATGAATTACTTGTATATGAATATTTACATTTTCAAATTACACATTTATCTAATAACTTAAAGTTTTAAAACAGCTGACAACAATCTCACGAAATTTGATATGGTTTCAGAGATTGAGTTGCCGATTTCAAATTTTTTCAGATCCCCTATTTATCGCCTCTCTTATTATGTATTTTCATCGAGTGCTTGTCCACGGGCGCGGTACCATTCGACTAATAATTCTAATGTTTCAAATAGATTGTATTTTTTAATGGCTAAGGAGTAAAAGCTTTGTTTTTTCCATTTCACAGTTCACCTACTAAATGTGGTTTGCACCTAAATTTTGGCCCCCCTAAATTGAGCTGTGATTTATGGCGTGTGTACCGCATTTGTCTATACTAATTGTAAAATTAGATCACATTGTACATCCCGCAATACATGCATTAACTACTCATCTTGTGAAATCCGATTATGTCCATAGCACAGTAGGCAAAGGATCGGTCCCACGAGAGATCATAGAAAGCCTCTTCCTAAATACACTACGATCACACCTCATGAGTTCCAACTTATGGAGGCAACGGTGAATTTTGTTCCTCTGTTGGCATCTCTCTATCAAACTTAGCGAAGCCGCATCAGAACTAGATTGCAAACTAATCATATCTGCACTAATCGAGTAAGTCGCGATTGGCATGCAGTGGCTGCCGAAAGTCTAGAGATGAATTCTCATTCTTGCTTCCCCTCCCTCGCGTAGCAAGGCAATCAGAGCATCGAATTTGCTTTGAAACTGTCATCGGACTGGACCGATCGGTTACGTCACGTTTCTGAATCCTTCATATGGTAATCTTTTAGGAGAGCAAGTTCATTTTGCAGTTGTTATGGAAATGTTGTCTGAAGAGTAGTCAGAAGTTGGAACAAAATCAGTGCCGGCAGTTTCCTGCTGATATGTGCTCAAGAACTCAAGCTAACACATAGATCTACAAGCTGGTCGACATAAAATTGATTAAACTACCATGCCGCCCAGATGAACAACACAATGCAAATGTGCTTTTAGTGCTTCATTACACTTTCGGCTTTGCCTATCTCTTCTGAAAGTTCAGAGCCTTCGTAGCATAGGTGAATACACTAACAAAGAGCAGTACAAATCCAATCAAGACGACCGATACCACCCACAAGAAGTCGGATCTGAAGCCGAAGTAATCCCTCAGATACTCCGCAACCGTCTCGCCCGAGTCAAGCGTACTATGCACATCACCATATTGTGCAGTGACCAAGCCGTATAGACTCCGAGCGAGTGGGCATATCCACGTATACCACCTCCACCACACAGCAATTCTCTGCAAGAGGAAGAAAGACCGTTAAGGTTAAATTACCCGGTGCGATCCTCGTCAAAATCAAATCTGCAAAGCGGTGTGCGAAGACGGGTGGACAAAACTTTACCGTCCTGGGAATCACAATGCCCGAGAAGAGAGTCCATATTGTGTAGGACATGCCACTGGTCGCCGCGGCGATCACTTGATTAGGACTGACTGCTACGATCATCATCCCAAAGTACAGAAAGTATAAGATGGAGATGAACAAGAAGAACAGGGTTAAGAGGAACCTTGAAGCCATCCATTCATATCCCATCATCGCGAATGTTATGGTCCAGGAAATAACAACCTGAAGTAACATATATGGAATCTCAATTGCAACCTGTAAATCAACAAGGATCATTCGTGATATTGTAAAGTAAGGATCACATTCAGAGTACTAATGCCTAAATCTCATTATGCCGTCTTTAAATGGCTCATTAGATTATATGCCTGCTGTGAATTGGAGCCACTCGGCTCTACAACTTAGTCTCCTACTATGTAAGTTTCTACGAGTCGATAAACATGAAATTCTACTTAATCACCTGAGCCACTGCATAAGGTATAGCAGAGTAAATTCCAGCTGCACGCTCTCTATAATACACGATTCTCTCAGCCACTATCATTGGACGCAACAGAGAAACACTTTGCGTTCCCATAAATGTGATTGTAATGAACATAGCACCCACTCCGTTCAGAATATCCTCTCTCGATCTCCTGCGCGACGAATCTCATTCATGGTTGCATAATAAACAATAACATGATGAGAGATGACAGTATAGGTTTTTTTTTATGTATCATACCTTTTGGAGCCAAGATCCCAGAACAAGATGCCAAACACCACGGCTGCAGACACGGTGAAAAGAAACCGTGCTGCTGTATATGATACATTCCGCCAGTAGGATTTGTGCTGTTTCCACAAGCAAGCTTTGAACTGAGACAGGAAGGACTGTGAGTACTTTGAGGGAAAACTAAGGGGATGTGATCCGAGAGAAGGCAAGCTCAATTACCTAATTAAAGCTTCATTTCTCCTGCACCAAGCAGTCCTTGAGGTGAGATATTTAAATAAAAAAACCCGTTGACTGTTCTTTCCTTTCAAATAAACAAGAGAAGAATTTTTTTATTGATACCTATAAAGTTCTGATCTCTTGTACTCATCTGCAAACTCTACATCCAAGATCTCTTCTTGTGCCCTTGTAGTGACTTCCAACACCCAGTTTGCAGGATTAGTATTGTCTCCTATTCTTCCAACTCCAGGTATGCTCTTCAAAAACCACCAATTCACACAAAAATGAGTCGGCCGATGTGATTATGAGGTAACTGAAAATGGAATTAAGTGCATATATAAGTGGATCAGGCTCTATTTAATGCAAATGCCCACCTCGAAATATGCTATCATCATACGACATTGCAGTCCCAAAGGACCTTCATATATTTCTCTTCCACCCAGGGTCAATAGGATCAACTGTGATTAGTTCAAAAAAGCAAAGTTATGTGCTTTGCCGAATGACATACTGAAAGAAAGCATGTTTAGTGTTGCTGATGTTACCTCATCGAAGGATTCAAATATGTCGAGACTTGGCTGATGAATCGTGCACACTACTGTCCTTCCCGTATCAACGGTACTTCTTACGGTTCTCATCACGATAGCAGCTGCTCAGGCATCAAGGCCTGAAGTTGGCTCATCCATGAAAATTATCGACGGGTTGGTGACAAGCTCAACCGCAATGGTTAACCTTTTCCGTTGCTCCACCGAAAGTCCATTAAGATTTGAAACTCCAACGAGAGCATGTCTAAGAGGCGTCAGCTCAATCAAGTCCATCACCTCCTCTAACACACATACTGCAGTTATTACCATCAGGCAAAAGCTCGTGTGAGATTATGCTGTTTGACACACAGAATTAGACGCACCTCTCGTGTCTTCCAGTTAGTCTCTGGAGGCAATCGGAGCCATGCTGAGTAGAGAAGGGACTCATACACAGTAACAAAAGGAGAATGTATGTCTTCCTGTTCGCAGTACACAGAGATCCGAGCAAAAGTTGCCTGCTCCTTTTGGTGACCTGATATGGTGATGTTTCCTTCTATGTATCCGCTGTTCTTCCTTCCAGCCAATACATCGAGTAATTTAGTCTTTCCAGCGCCACTAACTCCCATGAGTTAGTGGGAAAGCCCATGAAGGACAAAAATGGAGATTCCTATGCTTGTAGAACACAGGAAGCTTGTCAATCGTCATTGGAAGCTCAAAAAATCCGGCGAATAATATCATGTAGATCAAGAAATAGAGTGCGCCGAGATGCACCGTTCCATCTTCCACTGAATTATGCTGCTTTCTGGCTTGTCCAAATACCGTTGCCACAATGATTGAAGAGATCCAAATCTGACACACCAGTTAGATGAGGTCAAATTTTTTGAATTTGTAATGTAGCCTAGAAAAAGAAACTTCACTCACTTGAAGTGTCTTGATAATGTGCATGTGGGCATCCCTCTTCATTAGAGTTGCTTCCCTTGACAAGCAGGCATTCAATAGTTCCCTCTTGCTAGCACCGTACTTAGATTTCGTCAATGCTGCAGCATGATTTTTTGACCTAACAAATGGGGTCTTCAGCTCCTCTTCATTAGCTCTTCCCACATGAAATGACTTGAAGGCCTCAACAAACTCAGCAACTGGCATATAACGGTATAGCGATTCTTCATTGACCCAGTATTGCCTCTGATCCTTCCTTGAAGTCACCTTTTAATCACGGTCGAAGCAAAGTTAGGCCTGCAAAATTTGTTTGTCCAGGAGCAGGTTGTCACTTTGGAGATAGAATACTAGAGAGCCGATAGAAAGCAGATCATGCAACTTAAACTCATGTATTGCTTGGATAATAGAATACCCAACATGCCACCATGAATTCGTGTTCGTTCAGAAATTTCTCTATTCCTCCTAGAAACGTTACTTTTAAAAAAAAAGTGTGCACGGTTGACAATTGGAAAGATACGCCAAATAATTGCCATGTCATGAACTAAGCTAGCAATACTACATATATGACACTCATGCGATTACAGCAAACCTACTTCCTGCAAATAGTCAGCAACGCCTTTTCTGTCAGGACATCTGAAGCCCATAGATTCGAAAAATTCAAGAATGCATTCACGTGGGCCTTGGTACACTAGTTGTCCTTCTGAGAGGAGTATAATGTCATCGAAGAGCTCAAAAGTTTCTGGAGGTAGCTGGAGAAGTGAGACGAGAGCAGTCTTGTTAAATATGTGGATGGAATGCCTGATAGAATTTACTATCTGAAAGGTGGTCGAACTGTCGAGACCAGTTGATATATTGTCCATGAAAAGCGCATTTACAGGACCAACCAGCATTTCCCCTGAACCAATAAAATCAGAAAAAAAAAGTGGAAATAGGTAACCAATGCGCATCAAACTAAGCCATCTCATACAAGAATTACATCCACGCGGTTCTTGACCAGTAGTAACACGTTTCTTTTGTCCTCCAGAAATGCCCCTCCTCATTGCATTTCCTATCATAGTATCGGGGAAAACTTCAAGTCCTAAAATCTGGGAAAAATCAAAGCTTGGATCAGTGCAATGTGTGAGATATACGATCTAATAGTTCTAAAAATAGTTTGTTTTACCCTGAGAACATAGTAACTGTGTCTTCCTTGTGTTCCTTCAAAACCGATGCCTATACCACAATAAATTCTCAGCATAAGAACCTTTTGGCAAGAAAATAAGGAAAACTTGGAGGAGAATGTCTCCGAGTAAAGTAAGATATGTCTACCTTCATCAGAGCATCTATATAAGGATCTGGCTTAATTTTCAGTAATTTCTCCCTTCTCAGAAGTTCTGTAAGCATGTCTGCAGGTTGTGGATTTGGTAGAAGTCATGAAGATGCTAATTGTCTGTGTCTAACAGCTCTATTATTTGCAAATTTTAACTTACCGTAGCTAGAACCGAGTCCTTGACATTTTGCAGAGAAGCCCAATGTTTCTCTAACCGTCAACAGGGGAATGTGGATGTCATCCTGGCCAACGTAAGCAGCCAACCTTTCTGGCACGAACTCATGCATTTTGTGTCCATTGTATGTAACTACTCCTGAAAACTACAATTCACAAGGAAGTTATGAGATGATTGAAGACTGGTGCAAATCCCGTATGCCATAAGAACTGCAATATTTTTGAAGATAAATTCTAGAAGAAGGTTGTTATACGTTCAGTTCCGGATCTAGCTTTCCAGTCAAAGCTTTGAGTAAGGTGGTTTTGCCGGAGCCAGGAGGTCCCATCAGCAAGGTCATTCTGCAAACAAATTAATAAGTGTGCAATCTTCATACTGTGCACACGAAAGGGTCAACAGAACTGAAGAAAGTTGGCTGAGTGATTAATGGAAATCGGGTACCTTCCAGGTCTTATTATACCACTGACATTACGAAGAACTGAAAACCTTCTCTTATGACTCGGAAGGAGATGAAGACAATGTCCTACATCCTTTACGACAGAACAGACAATCACTATGAAAGCCTCGAGAATGACAACACAAAAGAAAGAAAAAACTCATAATTGAATTTATGTTCCAGTTTCAAAGGAATACCTCCAGCCGGTTGATAAAGGAATTGAGTACTGTCGGTAAAGCTCTATCACCCATGTAAGCTTCTGCCTCGACATTGAGATACCGGAATCGAACCTCAATTGTCGGTAATTTGAGACCAACCCTGTTCTTCAAAAAATATAAAAGACATAAATACTTTGATATACAAATGGGGCAGGAATTTGCTTATGATTTTTTCGACTTGCAATATCCATCTGTATAAACTTCTCGCAAAGAGAACCATCTTGAACTCTCAGAACGGAATGAATTAGCGGCTATCTCATTCTTCTAATACTAGTACACCTAACCTGTCTATCCTGTGCTTGAGCTTCTGCAGGTACTCTTCGTTGCTGTCATCTTTCTTCAGAAAACTATCCAATAAGCCTCGCCTCTCCTCAAACCCGAGTTTTGTGAGGTCTGTTTCTTTGAGATCTCCCATAACTCCATGCAATACCCCTTTCCGCACTCTCTGATATGTCGGCAGACTCTCGATAGCAGCCCATTTGAGAGCTTCTTCATCGTCTTGTCGATTCCTACTACTACTATGAATGCTATATGCATTTGAATAGGTCCTAATGTGGCCTAGCTCCATCGGCTACTTCACAATCTACAGATTCAGGAATGTAGAACACCCCAAATCATGCTTCTTGGCGTCCATTTATAATAGTTTCTGGCGTTCCAAGATAGGAAGAAAACAACATTATCAGATTTCTTAATAAGAATGAGGCAAAGTTTGAGCATCTTAATTATAGTAGATACTCTATCAGATTTTGCATTGAATGACTTTATAAATGACTGTAAATTTGGAAAGTGAACGTGTTTGTTGCTCTACAATCCTTTATCGGCAAAATGACATTAAAAGTGCCAAAAATTTTGTATGACGCCCCCTTAGTTCCAAAAGTTTTCGCCAAAGTTTTCGTTGGCTCGCTTAAGTATCAAATCGGAGAAAAAATAATTACTTAAGTGCCTCCGATGAGAATTTCAGGCCAAAAGTATTATGTGACATTTATAATTAAAAAATAAAAATGAGTTGGCATTTTTTTAAATAAAAAAAATACCAGTCCACATGGACATGCAAAATAAGGTCGCTTAATAGAACGTGGATGGGCAGGGCAAAAACGACGTCTTTTAGTCCAACCAAGCAAAAAGAACATCGCACGCAAGGAAGGTTATATGGTTCAATTGTCTTCAATGCTGGCTGACCATCGCGCCATTCTCCCTATCGCTGTCGTTCACCCACCGTCGCCATTGCTTGCCGTCTGTGTCACTCTCACTCACTTAAGTTCGTCATTCTCACACCCCCAACTCAACATAAATAAGAGCAATGACACGGCTGTCCTTTCACTTAAATGAAGCAACCTCAACGTAACCAAAACTCAACATAATATCGAAATATATACATCTGCATATATATTTGACAAATTGTTTTTTTGATTTGTATAAACCATCAAAGAGCTATATGAACAAACCCATCATAAAGTTTACTTAAAAGCTCAATAGCTATATACAACTCATATTAAAAAGTCCCCACTATAAAAAAAGTCCTCCCGATAACACTAACACACTCGTCCTACTTATGGCTCGATGAAGAATTTGAAAAGTAAATAAGATGAAAGGAATGAGCTACTGCGGCCCGATAAGTAATACATTTCTTTTAAGCAGATCAAACATTCACTATACATCATTATAAAACGATATCATATCATTTCAAATTTAATATATGATATACGTAAAATATTGAAAATGTATGATGACTTTCCAATAAAAATTTATACGTACAAGATGAGTCAACTCAATAATAACAAGCAACTATCAACAGTTTATTTCTTTAATTAATCTCATCAAATCACATGTTAATGGTCCATTTCATCGATTAATCTCAAATCACATGTCAATGGTTCATTCCGTTGATCAAACTCAAATCACATGTTAATGATCCATTCCATTGTCCGAACTCATGCTCCTATATCTAATCATGATCACGCATAATGCCAAGTGACAAAGTGACCAAGATTCCCTCTTGGCAAGGTCTTAACCTATATTGCCGGTTGCTCGGCCCAGAAGGATATCCTAAAATAGTATGTACATACCTACAAGCCCTTCAATGGGCTCATAACGATATTGAACATGAACACAAACTCACAACAATATCCTCCAAAATTCACAAAGTTAAATTAAAATGTATATTATAAATCAATTTCATAAACCAAAACACATAATCTTTCCACAACCCAGCTCTTCTGATGGAATTACTTTTTGTAAAGTATTTCTCAAATCTTTACCAAACTCATTTCATAAACCAATTTGTAAAGCCATATATATTTCATATAAATAATTTTATAATACCTTTCGAAAACCATTCTCAAATCATTCACAAATACTAAAAGGTAGTAATAGTTTGATTCAATTTATACTAGAAATATGCTCTCAATAACTCCTACTATATTAAAACTCTTCATTTTCAACATATGGGTTTGTAAATTCATAAAAGAAAGAGTAACACTCACCTGGGGAAAGCCGAAAACCAACCTTAGTTACTCAAGCCAACGTACTCGAATTCCTAACAATTAATTGAAAATCGATATCAAAAATCGAATAATACACTATTGTAACGAATGACACAACTAATTACACTTATTCTTCAATAAAATGGCACCCACACGCTAACAAATAAACTTGTTTATAGCAAATATCCATTTTTTCCTTACGTGTATTATTTGTTACGCATAACTCACTCATGAAGCTTTCAAACTTTATTCCAAACAAACCATACTTCGAAATTGATTTTCATCAAACACCACCGCTCCACAACACCCTAGGCTACTTATTCCATAAGAATCGCAGCTCAAAAACTCCTCAATTGAACCTCATAATCCAAAATCTACATAACTTCAAATTTGTATACTAACTTCCAAAATTATTACAATAATAAAAATAATAGACTTGAATACTAAATCGGTATTGCAATTCGCAGTTGATTCGGCTTGTCGATGTGTCCGGACGGTGAACGCACATAAATTTTCTCTCTTCTTTTCTCTTTCATGGACGAGCGACTTCTTTATTTCCCTTGTTTTTTTCGCCGATGGTCTTCTCCTTTTTAAGCTCACTTGCACGATTCGTTGAAGGAGAACGAGCCGTGGTTGGACTTGGGCTTGGGCTTTACTAAGAAAATAATTGGCTACTTAAGTACATTATCATAGTCATCCTCTCTCAGCCGCTCAATTATACGGAAAAATTAGGGCTTGAAGAAT
This sequence comes from Syzygium grande, assembly GCA_024733475.1. Classification (NCBI taxonomy): domain Eukaryota; kingdom Viridiplantae; phylum Streptophyta; class Magnoliopsida; order Myrtales; family Myrtaceae; genus Syzygium; species Syzygium grande. The sequence goes on along the minus strand of JAMXDD010000008.1, from coordinate 31,496,984 downwards.
AGGGGTAGTGACACTGAAGTGTGATAATAACAAATGTCACACCCAAACCCACTAGAATAGGGATACTGACATGGATTGAGATAGTGATACGGCCATCCTTCTTTTCATAGACGTAGTCTTAAAATCAAAACAATATATTAGAGTTTCAATAATCCATCAAAAGATATATATTATAAATATTCCCAACGAAGAAACTAAACCTCCACATATGACAATTCAGACATATCCAACTATTATATTCATACCTACAATTCAACTACCAAAAGTTATTACTCTTGTACTATTCGTAACTAACTGAAGAACTTGAAAAAAAATGGAAGGAATGAGGTCAGCAATCATAGCTCTAGTGTGTAATACATCTATTCTAAAAAGATCAAACATTCACTATGCATCTTTATAAATAGATATCAAACTCACTTATCTTAATCTAGTGTGTAATACACATACAAGATCAAATGAGTTATATCACTTTAAACTAATCATGTTCATATCAAAAATATTCCTTAATCAACAACTATTAGAATAAATATCAATGGTCAATTCCATTGATTGATCTCAATCAAATTAAATATCGATGATCTATTCTATTGACTAATCTAATACTCAACATCTAATTATGGTCACGATTTAACAATTGTGAAAAGGCAACCAAGTTTACTCTTCTTGGCTCGGTCTACCACCTATATCAACCGACGATTCAACCAAGAAGGATGTTCTAAAACAGTATGCATGCTTACCACCTTCAATGGGTTCTAATCATAGCAACATGAGCAAGATCCATCAACCTAAATCTCCAATAACCCGCAATCAACTCCAGAAATCATTTCAAAACTCAGTTTCGTGAGGTTTTTTTCTTGAAGATCTCCCGTAACTCCATGCAGAACCGCTTTCCACACTCTCTGATATGTTGGCAGACACTCAAGAGCAACCCACTTGAGAGCTAATGCTATGTGCATTTGAATAAGTCCTAATGTGGTCCGGCTCCATCAGATGCTTCACAATCTAAAGACTCAAGAATGTAGAACGCCCAAAATCATGCTTCTTAGCGTCCATTTATATTAGTTTCTAACTTTCCAAGATAGCAAGGAAACAACATCGTCTTATTATAGTTACTTAATGAGGCACATCTGAAAATCTTAATTATAGTGGATACTCTATCACAATTTGCATGGGACGTCTTCGAAAATAATTGTAATCTTGGAAAGTGAAGATGTGTTTATGTTGGGAGCACCTTCCTGATTTGGAAGTTTACCAATGTTGTTGCTCTACATTGCTTTATCTCCATGACCACACACGAAACCGATGAGCCACACACGAAGTCGGAGCCGAAAGAATGAGATGGTCCCATCCAAGTGTGTCTGATGTTCTTCGATTTCCCTGCCGCTTGCCCTTTTTGGGGATGGCTTGCTAGGTACGTTTGGTAACCATTTTGTTTTCGAAAATAATTTATGCCCAAAAATAATTTTTTTAAAATTTATTCTTGGAAACAATTTCTATTCATTTGAAGGCATTTGATAAATGTCCAAAATTTCAATTCTTGAAATGGAAAAAGAATATAAATGCGTTTGGTAACGGCACAAAATTTCTTTTTATTATTAATATTTTGAATTTTTTAATATTTCTTTCTTTTTATTTTTCCTTTTTTTTCTTCTTCTTCCCCTTCCTTGTCCATAGACAGGCCGTTGGTGCCGGCGACCAACCACAGGCCAAGGCCAATGAGGGCACCGTGGCCCCGCCAACCACAGGTGAGGGCTGGACCCTCACCGCCTGAGCGAGGGTCGCCCTCGTCAGATCTGGTGAGGGCGGCGGCAAGGGTCGCCCACGCCAAATCCGGCGAGGGCCGCGACACCCTCGTCGACCTTGGCCTATGGCGGTGGTTGGCAGCTGGCGATTGGCCACATGCCAAGAAGAAAAAGAAGAAAAAGAAAAAAAAATTCTTTTCCATTTTCTGATTCTTGTTTCCTGCTTTTTAATTCTGTTTCAAAACTGATTCTAGGCACAAATTTGTGCTCGGGAATAAAAAAATTTACTAAGGGTCTGTTTGGCAACTTGCCAAATAGTAACTGATTATATTCTTTTGTTCCCGAATTAGTTTGGGAATAGAAATCTATTTGTTAAATTTTTTGTGCTCGGGCACAATTTTGCAAAAAATTGTGCTCAGAATCAATTTTTGAACAGAATCAAGAAGCAAAAAAAAGTAGTTTATTGATTTTGGAACAATTTTTCCAGAACTGATTCTTCTTGGTTTTTTCTTTTTTTTGGTTTGTTGTTGTTCTTTGACCTTGCCACTTGCCGGCCGCCAACGACCGGCCACAGGCCAGGGTCGACGAGGGCGTCATGGCCCTCGACGGTGGCCGGCGAGGGCGGCTCGCGGCTGCAACAGAAGGCCTCACCCAGCCAAGGCGAGGTAGACCTCGCCGTCGCAACCGGCCGCGAGGGTCGTGACGCCCTCGTTGGCCTTGGCCTGTAGCCGATCGCCAACGCCAGAGGCCGGCCATGGCCAAGAAAGGAAGGAGAAAGAAATAAAAATAATAAAAATAATATTTAAAAATTCAAAATATTATTAATATAGAGAAATTTTGTGCAGTTACCAAACACATTTCTGTTCTTTTTTATCCTAAGAATAGAAATTTTGGACAGTTACCAATCACCTTCAAATACTTAGAAATTGTTTCCGCACGAATAAAAAAAAAAAAAATCATTTACGCCTAGAATCGATTCTAGGCGCGAGAATAGTTGCCATCTTGCGGCCTAAATGGGATTTTTTTTAAATTCCATGGAACAAAAGAATAAAATCAATTACTATTTGACAAATTACCAAACGCATCCCTAATGTCCGATGGTGGCTACTTCATTTAATGAGCTGAGATGGCCTCCTATGTTATGAATGACTCGTCGTCGCGTCATTCATAACACTGTATTTAGTATGGGTGATTGGTTCCCGATCTGATCCGATTTCAAGGTGAAATAGAAAATCGAACCCAAGTTTGAGAACCGAGGACCGGACCGATTGGTCCTAGGACCAAGAACCGGACCAGATCCAATCCGATCCAATAGAACCGGTCACTTTTATATTTTTTTTCCCACCATAACGAGAAAGAGTGACAAATCTCAACATATTGACAGAAGGGACGATGAATGAAGAGTCATTGTGGTGCGACGATAAGGGAAAAGCATTGTATGTGGGTTTAGTTCACATTTTACTAACTTTTTTGAAGAAATGAAAACTAAAAAAAAAGTATATGTAGTTGGTCGGTCCGATTTTCTCTTGAAACCAGGACCCGAACAACCCGAACACCAATTCCACTTTTAGGAATCGGGAACCGGATTAAACCGGCTAGTCCGGGGGATCCGATTTTGCACACCTCTAATATTTAGTAGAATAATAGTAATACATATAAGGGAAAATTTCAAATAAAGGTATGAAGTAAGAGCATTTTCTAAAAAAAGGCTTAAAGTGGATTTTACTTTAAATAAAAGCCTAAAGTGACTAAGTGAGTCTCAAATGAGTATCTAAACTTATCAGCCGGCCAAATGTTCGCCAGAAGACATTTTCCAGCTACCAAAGCAGGGATATTTTTGTCCAAAATTCCGAATTGTATTAAGATCCGTTCTTACTTCAATTTTTCACGCTTTCTTCTTCCTCATCCGCTGTTCCTCAAGCAAATCCTTCTGGCCCGATCCGCAGTCGCTCTGTGCCCGGTCATCGCCACTCATTGCCCGATCCTCGTTGCTCCTCGCGAGCTGCAGTGTGTCTTCCGCGGTGGTCTCTTCTTTCCCAGGTAGGGTGTTCAAATTTGGGTTTGAGTCTGATTTGTTCATGACGGACCCCTTGATCACTTGTATTCGGCTTTCCAGAAGACCTAGAGTGCCCGCTTGGTGTTTGACGCCGGGTCTGTTCTGAATTCCATTCGCTGGAATGTTACAATAGATGGCTATGTGATAAATGCAGAAGTTGATTCCGGTGCGTGAACTGTTCGATGAAATGACTGAGAGGGACACGCTTGGACCTTGATGATAAGGGGTTACATTAGGAGAGGGGAGATGGAAGAGGCGAGATGATTTTATGATAGAATGCCATCAGAGACACCTTTTTGCGGGATTGTATCGATGGGTAGGATTGGTTGTTTTTTGGTGGCTCTTGAGTTGTTTAATTCAATGCCTTCTTGTAATGATTTAAGATACAATAATGCTGGAACTGTGATCACTCCGTTCCTGTTGATATTGGATAAGTGCATACATTTGTTGTTCCACAGTTCCACATGTAAATAACTATATTTTAAACAGAACACTAGGTGTTCGGAGTTTTTCTGGAATTTCTGAGTGTTAAGTTATGTGTCTTAATTGCACATAATGATAAGGTTATTTACTACCATATTATCGATTGATATGTCTGTCACTATGATCATAATGGTTGCGTTATACTCTGCAAGGTGACAGTGGATTGTTTGTACAAGGGCACTTCATGTCGTGCTAATTCTTACCTTCTAGTGCACCTGACAAGCTGAAGTTTATGCAAATATCTTAGCTTTAGCAACTTTAAGGGGGAAATTCCGACAGAGTTTGCAAATCTTCCTAAACTTTGATATCTCTATCTACAAGAAAATCATTTGACAGGATGAATTCCACTAGGATTGTGGCAACTTGCCAAATCCGCGTCACCCGTAAATTTTTCTACTCATTGGGCAATTTTTCAATGGAGCACCCATCTCATTCTTACTAGTTATAAATGGCATTGCTACGTTGTGCTTCCTTAGTACGTTAGCAACAGACATTTGCTTGGTACTTTGAGGGAACCGACACAAACGAAGGCTGCTTTCCAGCTTTTAGGAACTTGTAAGTATAATTGCTGGCAAGTATGTAGTTATTAACTCCAAAACCATCTCGCCTCGTAACCCCTATCATAAAGGTCGAAGTGCATCCCTCTCAGTCATTTCATCGAACAATTCACGCGCAGAATCAACTTCTGAATTCATCAGATAACATTTAGCACTGCAGCAAAAGGAGTCCAGAACAGACACCACGTCAAACACCAAGCGAGCACTCCAGGGCTTCTTGAAAGCCAAATACAAGTGAATCAAGGCGTTGGTCACGAAAAAATTTGGCTCGCACCCAAGTTTGAACACCCTAGTTGGGAAAGAAAGGACGACGGATGACTAACTGAAGCTCGCAAGGAGCGGGCGAGGAGCAATGAGGGGTGTCGAGGATTGGGCGCATAGCAGCTAACGATTGGGCGAGAAGCCGGCGAGGGTGATTTGCTCGAGAAGCGGCGGGAGAGGAAGAAAAAAAACATGAAAAATTGAAGGGTTAATACCACAAAAAATCCTAAACTGGTACACTTGTGACAATTTTACCTCGAACTATTTTTTTTACCACAAAAACTCCAAACTGATACACCTATGACAAATTTACCCCGAACTATTTTTTTTACCACAAAAAACCCTAAACTGGTATACTTGTGACAATTTTACCCCGAACTATTTCTTTGACCACCAAAAACCTTACATTGATACACCTGTGACAATTTTACCCCGAACTAATTTTTTGATCACTAAAAACCCCAAACTGGTACATTTGTGACAAATTTACCCTCTGTTAGTGTCCGTTAAATTATATTAATATCACAAAAATCATAAATTGATAAACTTGTGACAAATAAAGGGGTAAAACCCAAAATCGGTACACATGTCAATTACCACGTGTCATTAAACTTTGCAATTTGATAGTAAAATTTAATGGAAATTAACGGAGGGTAAATTTGTCACAAGTGTACTAGGTTGGGGTTTTTGGTGGCCAAAAAATTAGTTCGAGGGTAAAATTGTCACGGGTATACCAGTATGGGGTTTTTGGTGGTCAAAAAAATAGTTCGAGATAAAATTATCACAGATGTACCAGTTTAGGATTTTTCATGGTATTAACCCAAAATTGAAAGTAGAACTTGATTTCAATTCAATTTGGAATTTCGGACAAAATTACCCCTATTTTGGTCGCCGGAAAATGTCCGATGGCAAGTTCAAGCCCTTATTTGAGGCTGAGTAACCACTTCATGCCCTTATTTGAAACAAAATCCACTTCATACTATTTTTAAGAAAATGGCCCCACTTCATACTCTTATTTGAAATTTTCCCTACGGATAATAATAATAATAAAAGTAAGGGTTAATACCACGAAAAATCTCAAACTAGTACACTGACAAATTTACCCTGAGTTGGTTTTCATTAAATTTTACTGTCAAATTATTAAGTTGGATAATATATGGCAGTTGACGGATACACTAATTTAGGATTTAAACCCTCCGTTTGTCACAGATTTAGCAATTTGTAATTTTTCGTGATGTTAATCCAATTTAGCGGAGGCTAACTTTGTCACAAGTATACCAATTTGAGGTTTTTTATGGTAAAAAATTTAGTATGAGACAAATTTATCATAAGTATACCAGTTTGAGGTTTTCCGTAATATTAACCCTAAAAGCAATAGCTATAATAGTAAATAGTGAAAAGAGGTGATTAACGTTAATAACCTTGTTGAATATCTTGAAAAAATGTTTTGAGATTGTGAACTTCGAATCGGGGTTGCCCTTACTCACAATATCAATTATCTCAATCATAGTAAATTATCTAATTATCTAATTGAATGGATTTGAGCCATCATCTTCGGTCATCATTTGTGATCCCCACTAGTTTATCTGTCCAGATCATTTTTTATGAAATCTTAGGAAATTTTTGTTTATTTTTTTAGTATTTATTTAATTTGACTACCTATTTCTATGTATTTTAGTAGGATTCTGAAAAAGGGTTACTCTAAGTAGGAATTTACATTTCAAATTTATTGATTTTTAAGGAGTGTTTGCTTCACGAAAATCGGCAATTTGAAAAAGGATTTTTCTAACTTGGATCGTTTACATCACTTGGGAAAAACGAGCTGATAAAAACTATTAGATATTTAGGCATAGAATATTAATATCGATGAAAACATTTTCATTAATCCATTTTCCTATAATTCCTACAACATAAAAGACCAAAGGTTGAAAAAATTTTCGTGAAACAAACACATCCTATGTCAATTCAGTACAAGAGCAATCTTTGTTCTGTAGTACCAAATCAAAGTCAAAATTCCTAATTATGGTGGAAACTTGTGGAAAGGTTACCCAATTTCGTGGAAGAAAAGGTGGTTTGATTTCTCCTTTCTTTTACCTAGGTTAGGGTTTTCTCTCCTTCCTCTTGAAGTCGCTGCCTCTTTGGAGTGCCATACCTAAGGGAGAGACTCTCTCTCTCTCTCTCTCTCTCTCTCTCTCTCTCTCTCTCTCTCTCTCTCTCTTCCCTATTTTGAAGCTCTCTTTCTTTTTTCTCCCGATTTGTTATGGGAGTTTGTGTGCATGAATAAATTTCTGCTGCAAATCTTGGATGAACGTGAAGACCAGTTTGACCATTCGTTCAAAAATCACTGAGAGGAGGTCGCTCCGCAATCTTTCCGAGATTAAACCACTCTTCTCTCCCGAATTTCGATTTAGGTCAAGTTTTGGCGGTTTTACTCTTTCAAATTAGATCTTAATATAAATTTGGGAGTTTCTTAGAGGTATTTGATATGTGTTCTTGTAATATTTTGATGTTAGTGATTCTACGTTGCGATAGTGATAAGAACGTTGAACCTAGATGCACACCGCAAGTTGTTGCAAATAGAGTAGGAGATCTCGGCATGTACTCATCACTGAAATTGGTGATCGATCACCAAGTGGTCATGATAGTAGATTTGTTCTTGAGGGATGAAAGTGTGCTTCTAATTGCAGACGGTACTTTGTTATTTGCTTTTTGGCTTTTGCTTTGATCTGCAGTTATTTAGAATTTATTGGGCTTGAAAGCTTTCCATATACCTCTTTAGTATTATTTTGATATATAAATAACATCTTTCTTTCGACAACAAAAAAAACTTGTGGAAGAAACGCTCATCGCAGTCAAATTCTTCTTATTGTGGGAGTACCAAGCAGGATAGATGTTCATCAAAACTGGAAATTTAGTTTGATCAATTAAGCTACAAGATTATGATGTCATACTAGGATAATTTCATTTATTACATAATATTTATGTGATTAGACTGCTATTTAATTAGATTATTTAAATAAAGATCTGATTCTATGTTATTATACGTAAGAAGCTGATCCTTCAAAGTGACGAGTTTTTCCTATGTGATTCAATACACTAGACTCATATCAAGAAGTGTTTCCTACAAAGTTCTTTCTCTTTTGTCGCTCGCTAAATCTGCTTTCCATTCTATCTTCCAATCTCCCTATTGCTTAGCGTTCGATTCGTCGATCTCGTCCAGCGACCATTTTCTATTCGGCCCACATTTCCAAAGCTTGCCCTTCACGGACCGTGGATTTTGGAAGTCGCCTGGCCCTCTTCCTTGTGCCGTCATTGTTCGACCTCAAGCCTCGCTGGGCTCAGTCCTATAGTCATAGATATACATACAGTTCCACTACACGACCGAAATTTGCATGTTTAGTAGTGCCATCTTTTCCGTGCTTGCCCGTGGCACCGAATTCAAGTGCTTGCTTTACAATAATAGTACATAAACAACACAAATTACACTTACAACACATAAAATGACTCGCTCCACAGTATGATCCAACATCCAAGTAGGATGAAAAGGCAATGCAATAGTAATCTCTAGACTCAATTCTATGATTCAAAAGATCAGCCAGCGGGCTTTGATATAACGTACATGAATCAAAACATTGACAACTTGTTTGTACTTCGGGCCTTGACTAAAACTTTTGCACAACTCTCTTCTCATGTAGCTTTCTGGCTTATCAAGTCTGTGGCCCATAAAGCAAAAAATGAAGACAATGCTTCGCTTCACGCGACCTTGGATATGCTGTCTACATTTGAGAAATATTTGTCTCCTACCTTCTCCTATCTAATAGCAATTCATTGATTAAATAAAGAAGTTAAGAAGGATGGAAAGTACAAATTATACAAATTGCTGGACAGAAGGGAAAAAAATTGTGATTGGGCCCGTAACAAATCCAACGATGAAAATCATTCATGTCACATGACACTTGACTTTTCAATCACTTCTCTTTTGTTAATGCACGTTGAGATAAACCATCAACAATCGAGGTATGTTGAGACACCTGTAGGAGTCCTGTGCGGGATAAAATGTCCACGTCTGGCTTGAAATATCATTTTCCCAGTTCCTCATTGGAAATCGTGTTTTGGTGAGCAACTGTGATAATCAAGGAAGATATAACTGTTGACACTTAAATTTTGTCTAATTATTTAGGCTACGTTTGGTCATCCGTATAAAACTCAGGATAGGATATGTTTTATCCTATTCCGTGTTTGGTAGGTGTTCCGGATAGTATAATGTTGGATATAGAAGGGATATAATCCGGATAAAAAAATCCGATGAGAGCGGGTAGGATAAGGTCGGATAGGATTTCTCCTATCCGTCACATAAAAGCAAATTTTTAGAAATCCTATCCTTCATTCACGCACTCTTCACCCACGCGGCTCGTCGAGATGCTGAACTGGAAGGACCTGCAAGAGGAGGAGATCAGGTGGTCGTCTGCGGAAATACTGTTGAAGCTTGTTGGGAAGAAGCGCTTTTTCGCACCTCGCCAGCGACATCAGAGAAGCTCCGAACCTCTTCGTCGCTTCTTCTTCTTCTTCTTCTTCTTCTTCTAGGCACGTCGACTGCTATGCTCGCTCTACTCAGGTATTGTTACTGTCCTCTCCAGTTTCGCACCGTCGTCAATGGCGTTCATCGTGTTCGTCAAATGGCATCTAGTCGCGGTGGAGCAAGGAATCGGTGGCCCTTCGTTCTTGCAATTGTTGATTTAGTTCTATTCGATTTGTTTGTTTCGAAAAACAACCCGATTGCGGATGATGAAGGAACCCACCATCTCGCTGTTTCAATTGTTTGTTTTGGGCTTACGATGCTCTGTGGTTCAGTGGAGTTGAGGTTTGGTAACTTGGAGCTTGTCTCTCCGCTCTTCGCGGCTTCAGTTCATGTCAAAGATGACCTTTTTATTTCACATTCGAGTTCCATCTTTGTTATCCCATTTAAGATGTTCTTCCGACGTTGTTATGTGTAAACCCTGGTATTTGATGCTTTTGCAAATCAATGGGTGGCCTGGCTATTAATAAGAAAAAGAAGGGTACGGGTGCGGTGAAGCCTCCGCCTAAGAAGAAGCTGAAGAATGATTTGTTTGCGGAAAAACGCTTGAAGAAAGAAGATGATGACAATTTTCTTGTCTCATTTGTTTTGTATTTTCATTTTTTTTTGCAAAAAAAATTGAAAATCTAATAAAATGTCATATTTTCAAGTTTATTTGTGTATGAGAATGTTATTTTTATAGTAATAAGATCGAAATATTTCATGAGCATCACGTAGGGGTATATACGTCATTTATATTGATATACAGTTTCTACCAAATGCAAGATAGGATAGGATATGAGAATATTTAACTTTAAATCCTTACTTCACCGAACAATGGATAGAATATGGCCAAATCTCTAGATTTCCTATCCTATCCTATCCAATCCTATCCCATATATACCGGACGACCAAACGCAGCCTTAGGGTTTTACCGCATAGAAAATTAGGGTTTAATCTTTAATCCCTAAACAAAAATATTTTCATTAAGTTACATGGCATATAGATGTTAGGCGCATTTGCATTAGTGGAATTTAGTGAAACATATTTTCTTTTTATTTTATGAAAAAGAAAATCATCATTATAAAAATTATAAAAAAAAAAAAAAAAGAAAAGAGAGAGAGACAAAAACGTGATCTCTTCCCTCTCCCTCTAGGCACTCTACCTACACTTTCACAAAAGAAGCAAAAAGGAAGAAAGGACACATAAGAAAGGGCTCGGCGTGTTTTCATGGAGAAAAAAAAAAGGTAAAGCTGACCAGAAGAGACAAAATAGGGAAAAGCTCTTCTTCTTCCTCTCGATCAACACACGTGGATCGGAGGGACCGAAAGAAAATTAAAAAAAAAAGGGATGAAGAGAAGAGAGATCCAGAGAGAGGGAGTTCGAGAGCGTTGGAGAGCGAGATCTGAGGGGTGAACGGTCTCCTGTCGATGACCGCCACGCCTCAACCGTGGCCGGCGAACCTCCGGCGCATCCCGTCCCACACGGTAGGTCCCTGTCCGAAGCCCTTCTCGAGTTGTGTGTTGTGATTTGGAGGGTCACTTTCCGAGAATCTCAGCTCGGAAGCGCGGGAGGTGATCGAACATAATCCAATCTGTCATTCACCGCCGCCAAGCCGAGTAGGGAGCTCCGTCGACTCCCCTTATTTCACCCGAATCGCATCCTGTTATTGGGTCTCGGCTGACTGGGGTTGACTCACCGGCGCCCGACCGTACGCAGTTTCGAGCGTCGGCGATGGCGAGCCTTCCCCGGCTATTGTTGTGTGTTGCCTTTTGTTTTATGTTGATTATGGTTATGGGTTTGAGCCTTAATCGGTTTTGTTCCTATTCCCAGTCAGTCACGGACTGCACTTCACGTATTTGATAAAATGCTCAAGAGAGCTCCGAATATGTTTTTGTGAAATCGACACTCTAGCACCCTGTTACATGCTCGATTCGTTCTAGTATTATTGCTGACTTCAAGCTATCCATGTTTTTGCGTGATTTCGTGGCATGAAAATCGTTTCCTTAACGTCGGCCATGGACGAGCACATGAGTTGAAGTCGCTGTTTGTTCCTGGCAACGCCTTGGTTTGGAATCCCACTGTGTTAGTTTTATATGCTTTACTTTGTGCGTGTATGCTTGTATGTTCGGGTTGGAGTCAAATATTGATTTGTCAGAAAGCGCGGAGATATGGTCATTTTCGGCCACCGGTGTCATTGCCGGAGCATCGGCCGGCGGTGACGGTGTCGGCACTTGCGGCTCGAGCCGACGGCCGACGTTGGGCGTCCCCTGGCATAGTCACGGTAGAAGTTCGCGTGTGAGGGAAGCCCCCGGTGAAGAAGTCCCAGCGAAGGACGGGATACTCCAGGCAGAAAGGCCCGAGGAGGAGGAGGAGCAGAAGAAAAGCAAAAAGAAAAAAAAAAGAAACAAAAAGAAAAAAAAAAAAAAAAAGGAGGAAAAGTCACAGAGAGGAACGTCTAGAGGAAAAGACCACGTAAGGAATGAGGAGAAAAGGAAAGAAACAAAAAGAAGAGGAAAATAGAAAAAAGGAAAGAGAAAATTACTTCAATCCGGATGTAATGGGTGTGGATTGCGAGCGCTAGGGTTTCAAGTGAGTTGGGTCGACAGCTGCAAGTCAAATCGGGTTCGTGGGTCAAAATCAGGTAGGGTTTTATTTAGTGTATGGGCTTTAGAGTGTTTATTAGGTTTTGAGTCATTTCGCAGGTGGGCCAGATTGATCAATTTGGGCTAGTTTTTTTTTAATTTTTATTTTTAGTGGGTTTTGAGCTTTGTTTGTTTTTATAAAAAAAAATGAAAAATTTCGGGCTAGGCCCTTTTCCTTTCCTTAAAAAATTCCGAACAGACCGGGCTCAATAAATGAGCCCGGTCCGATTGTGGACCCGTGCCGGCACGCTCGGGTCAGTCCTGATCTGAGTCGGGTGTGGAGATCCGACCCGAGTCCATTTATATTATTTTATTATTTTAATATTAAATTAATTTTTTAAAGAATTAATTAAAAAATTTCGAAAAATCAAAAAATTTATTTGGACTTTGGAATTGATTTTTCTTGCCTTATTGTGTGATTAGTGTCATATTTGATCGCACGTTACTTGGTTCACACACTTTTAATCGCGTGTTTAATCTAACTCGCATGAGGTCGATTTTGCACGTTAGGTTCATGTGTTGATTGTTGCTTACCTTAGTTTGGTTAGAAATCAAATTTTGGAACTCCTGATTAGTGTGAACACGTTAGGCGGTAATTGAATAAGGTTAGGTACCGAAAGGGCACTAGTTTGTCAATTAATGTAACTAAAGTCCCCGTACCCATTGAATTTCTAGTTCTTAGAAGTGAAGCATTTCTCCCGTGCTTCACTTGGATGTTTAATCGACCCACCAAAAATTAATTAGTGGCAACTCCTAGATAAAATTGATTTGCATGTTAATAACTTAAAATTAAGTCGCGAATTGGTATGGGTTTGGGAGAGTTCGAGTTAGGTTTAACTTAGTAATCCATTAGCAAAATCCCTTAGGCAGCAGGGCCGGTTCGGGTAGGTTGCGACAATAACAAAAGAGGAGGAAAAGGCTCTTTATCTATGGGAAGATCTTTTGTGATTGTTTTGTCTACCTCCAAAAGAGTTCCGTTCTCCCTAACGTAAAGGCGTATTTTACCAGTTGGAGAACATTATACTGGAAGAGCAAGCTTAACCTCTGACATTTCTATGTGGGAGCTTTGAGCTCCAATTCCCAAATTGAGAATGCACGTGAGATTTGGATCCTATTTATAATCATCGTTTCGCGATTCTGAAAGCATCTAAGCTTTTGAAATGGACTTGTTGAACTATGTATCTTTGCATTCCAAATCATGTGCCCGTAAAAAGTAAAATCTCTAAGCGAAATCTTCGATCCATGGCCTATCGATGCCGAATCAAGAACCAAGGTGATTGGAAGTATGTATTGAACCGCCAATCATGCATATTTAGGCTTCTTGGCTCAATATCCTTTGGTTTGCCATGATTGTAGGGACCTCAATTTTTTTGGATTCTAGGGATGTTTCAAGCAAGACAATGTGCTGGGTCATGGACCTTGAGGGTTGTACAAAATGTACAATCCTTGCCTCAACCAATACAAGAGCAAACAACATTGAAAGTGAAAAGATCGGTCATAGTTTCCATCACGAACACTTAGGTCTCACGACACAAAAAAACAAGCGGCAATAGTATTCGCTCATCCAACAAGTCAAATGAAAGAACTATGACACGTTAAATGGAATCAACTGTCCACATCATTGAACTTATGTATGTCTCGCGAACCATGCAATCTCAACCACCACAAACGACCCACCCGCGTTTTTAGTAAACTCCATTCTTTGAGATTCTTGCCAAAGATGAAGAGGAAAAACCTTAGTCAAATGATGGGTCTTCTTTGTAGAATGTTCATCACAATTCTGGTAGTTCTGTCCACAAACCAACTCAATTGACTAATCTCAGACCGTGACACTTCGTCACTCCACCAGGTTTTAATTTTCTTTCTTCTGCCATTGCTACACATATTGAACTAATCACTCATTTGATCTTTTCTTTCTTTGTAAGAAACGACTTTAGCACCCATCTTGGGGGCAAAAGTTACTCCTGCCGTGGGCAATGATCATTCTGTTCAATTTCCTTCTCTCTTTCCTATCTCTCTCCCCCTTCCTTAAAATGACATCCAAACTTTCACCCTCCACAATAATTCCAATTATTATCAACTAGAGTTTATTGGGTATTATCCAACATGACAAGAAAATAATGATATAGTACATGACTGTAGTTGATAGGTATGATTGTCCAAAAAATCCTAAACCATCGGCAATTTCCGATCAAAATTAATCGGAAAAACTACATTGACAAATCGTTAAAAGGTTTAGAACTAAATTAACCAAAATGAAAAGTTTATGACTGAATTGGCAGTCGTACGATGGAGTTCATGATTTTTTGGACAATTTTTCCGTAGTTGATATGTTAGATGATGCTAATTGAATATGAATTAGCTCTCTCTTGGAGGATTAATTAGGTTAATGGTTGCTCGCTCTTTGAAGAATCAAGTTGATTAGACAAATGGTCAAAGCATTTGATGCCAAGCGTGCGAAAGAAATTAGGCTAAATAGAAAAATCGAAACGATAATAAGGAACAAATTGTTCTCTCAATCGATTAACAATCAAAATATCTAAAAGGCTCCTCAAACGAAACCCTAAAACAAGCTTATATATCCCCAAAATTAGTAAACTTCAAGACGTAAAATTACAAAACTGCCATTTACTAAATTAACCCATAAAAAATACTAAAATAATAAAAAAACCCATCTAAACGACCCCGAATTACTAAAATCCATCATTAGTCACAGCCAACGACTGTGAATATTGATCAGCACGCCGTTTCGCTTCAGCCGATCAAATTTGCGCTCAATCCAAGATCGTTGACTTCGAGCCCGTCGGTTCGTCTAATCGCATAACGGGTCCACCGGTCCCCCTAGGTGCATCATCCTCCCCTGTTAGAGAAATATTCGTCCTCGAATCTGCTTCGCCTTCATTGTCGTCAATCTCTTCAGGATCTTCTTTCTCTTCAATGTAGTAAGGTTATAAATTTGCTACATTAAAAGTTTCGGATACATTATACTTATCCAACAAATCGATCTTGTGAGCATTGTCACTAATTCGCTCCAAAACTCTGAAAAGTCCATCAGCTCTAGGTTGAAACTTGCCAAACCTACCCGCTGAAAATTGTTCTTTCCTTAGGTGAATCCAACTAGATCACCTTCCTTGAAGACGACTCTTTTCTTGCATATATCCACACGCTAGTTATACTTCATGTTCTACTGTTGATCTGATTATGAACCTGGGAATGCAGCACTTTGATATGCTTTGCATGTTCTTCAGTTTCCGAACTAAATTGCCTGAGAATTGGTATCGGTGTGAGATCCAATGGAGTAATTGGATTATGCCCATAAATCACCTCAAAAGGAGTCTTGTCTATAGTTCAGTTCTCAGATCTATTATATGCAAATTCTGCCTGAGATAATGCCAAGTCCCACTATCACGGATTATCTCTAATCAAACTCCGCGGCAAATTTCCTAAGGTTCGATTGACAACTTCTATCTGATCATCAGTCTGAGGATGGTGAGATGAACTAAACTTCAAACTTGTACCAATGTACCTCCAAAGAGTATGCCAGAAGTGACTCACAAACTTCACATCACGATCTGAGATTATGGACTTAGGAATTCCATGCAGCTTAACAATCTCCTGCAAAAACAATCGAGCAACCTGTGAAGCATCATAGGACTTACTACACGGGATAAAGTGGGCCATCTTCGAGAACCTATCGACAAACACCATTATTGAATCCTTACTCCGCTGTGTTCTTGGCAAACCCAAGACAAAGTCAAGATTGACATCCTCCCACGGTGCAACTGGAACAGGTAGAGGCATATACAATACTGCATTAGTACTCTTGGTCTTTGCTACATAACATACCCTACACCTTTTTATAAAACGTGTCACGTCACGCTCCATCCGAGGTCAATAAAAATGTTCACTCAACAAGGCCTTCGTCTTATCCACGCCAAAGTGCCTAGCTAAACCGCCTACATGTCCCTCAATAATAATAGATTCTTTCAAAGAACATTGAGGAATGCACAATCTGTTACCTTTAAATAGGTAACCCTTTACGATATGAAATTGCTGAAAAGGTTCCGTTTTGCTCTTCCTCCAGATATTCCCAAAATGAGGATTATCAATATATAAATCTTTAAAAGTATCAAAGCCTAGAACCTTTACCTGCATTGTAGACAGCAAAGAGCGTTTTCTACTCAATGCATCTGTCACACTATTTAGCATTCCTGCTTTATGCTTGATGGAAAAACGGAAAACTTGCAGGAACTCCACCCACTTTGCATGCCTTGCGTTCAATTTGTGCTGCCCATTGATGTATTTCAAGGCTTCATGATCAGAAAATAAGATAAACTCTTTCGAAATAAGATAGTGTCTCCAATGCTCCAAACTCCTCACAATAGCATAAAATTATTTATCATAAGTTGAATATTTCCTTTTCGTCTCATTCAACTTCTCACTAAACAATGCTACAGGTTTACATTTTTTACTTGGGACACCCCCAATACCAACACCTGAACATCACAATGCACCTAAAAAATCTCATTAAAGTTAGAAAGCACGAGAACAGGTGCTTCAGTCACCTTCTTCTTTAATAATTGAAAGGCAGCTTCTGTCTTCTTAGTCCACACAAATTTACTTCCTTTCAGACAATCCGTCAGAGGTGTAATAATAGTACTGAAATCTCGAATAAATCTCCGATAAAAAGACGCAAGCCCATGAAAGCTACGTACCTCATGAATATTTTTCGGAATCTCCCAATTTGTAATAGCCTCAACCTTAGCTGGGTCCATATGAATGCCCTCCTTAATTACTATATATCCCAAAAAGGTCACACGATCAGTCAAGAAGTGACACTTCTTGGTATTAGCATATAATTTATGCTCCCTCGATGTCTCGAACATCCTTGTCAAATGCTGCAAGTGTTGATCAGTCGATGCATTATAAACCAAAATATCATCGAAATATACAACGACAAACTGGCCAATAAAAGGACGAAACACCTGATTCATCAGTCTCATAGCTTGGTACGTTAGATAACCCGAAAGACATCACTATCCACTCATATAGATCATCTCAAGTTTTAAAAGCGGTGTTCCACTCATCTCCAAGACGCACCCTAATCTGATGATATCCACTCCTCAAATCTATCTTCGAAAAGATAGTCGCTCCATACAATTGATTAATTAAATCATCAAATCTCTAGATAGGAAAGCGATACCTAATAGTGATCTTGTTAACAGCTCTGCTATCACGCACATTCTCCACAACCCGTTTTTCTTAGGAATCAACAAAGCTGGCACTGCATAAGGGCTCATGCCCTCTCAAATTGCACCCTTTTCTAATAGTTCCTGCACTTGCCTCTGCATCTCCTCATGCTCCTTAGGATTCATTCTGTAAGTTGCCTTATTGAGAATAGCAGCTCCAAGAAAGAGATCTATACAATGCTGAATGTCCCTCATGGGTGGCAATCCAGGTGGCAATTCCTCTGGTATGATATCAGCAAATTCCTCAAGTATAGGCAAAACTTGAGTTGAAATTTCTGGACTATCAAGATTCTGCTCCATGACTACAACAGCAAAAAGCTCTGGAGCATTCACCGCCTCTTCCTAAAACTCTGATTTGGAAAATAGGTTACTTTTCCCTTTTTTTCTCAAATCTGAAGGATCCAAAGTAATGGTCCGCCATTTTTCTTGAAGGTGTATGTATTTTTGAATCTGTCATGCTGTGTTTTCCTGTCAAACTACTAAGGTCTTCCTAACAGAATATGACAAGCATCCATTGGAACTACGTCACCCCACACTTCATCAGTATATTTCTTCCCAATCGATAGCTGCACTAAACACCTGTTGCTCACTTTTACCTCATTCCCCTTCTTAAGCCGTGACAGCTTATGTGGTTGAGGATGTTCGACAGTTTTCAACCCTAACTTTTCTACCATAGTGGTAGATATTACATTCTCGCAACTTCCCCCGTCAATTATCATACTACACACATTTCCCCCCACTAGTGCACTTAGTATGAAAGATATTATGCATGAGCCACGATTCATTATCTATCTCATCAATATTTAAAGCTCGACGCATAACTAAAGACTCACCAGAATCAGTATAGACAATGTCCTCCAGATTTGGATCCGCATCTTTTTGCTCTCTATCAGATTCATCATAAGTTGGGTCTTCATCAAAAGTTGGATTATCTACAAGTATCACAAACTATCGGTTCGGACAATCAACGTAAAATGCCCGAGTCCTTGACACTTCAAACATCGCTTGCCTGCAACTCCTCTCCTACGAGATCCAGCACTACCCTACTCTCCTTTTGTTGCAAGTTTTGAACCAGCACCCTTAACTGCTGCCGGGGCTGAAGAACTCCCTGCTTTCCCTCGGGACTCTTTATCTGACCACTCGGAACTGCTGCCTGACCACTTAGAATCGCTGCTAAACCACTTAGACTTACTGCTCTTTCTTTTAATTGCCCCTCCACCTTTAGGGCTAGTCTGCATATATCCTCATATGTCAAATACTGCTATAATTAGACAACATTAGATATCTCATATCACAACCCTGCCAGATATCGGGCAACCGTCTGCTTGTCTTCCTCCGCCATATCACAACACATCCGCAAGTGATCAAATTCCTCTATAAATTCATCAACTGTTTTATCACCTTACTTGACGTTATGATACTCGATAAATGCCTCTTGCCTATAATGGGTAGGCAAAAAAAAAATTTTGCAACAACTTTTTCATCTTCTCCTAGCGATCTACCTTCGGCTTTCCCTCTCTAGCGTGTTGCTTTTTCACGTGTTCCCACTAAATCGAAGCATGTTTTCACAACCTAATAGCCACTAACTTCACTTTTTGCCCCTCAGTTAGGTCTTTAAGATCAAAAATTCGTTCTACCGTATGTAACTAATCAATAAACTCATCAGGATGAACCTTACCATTAAATTCGGGAATCTCGATCTTTATCCCGAAATTTTGCGAAGAGCGCTGATTTCCAGGTCGTGCTCCTCGATTCCACCCCTAGTTCAGAACCACGTCCTCCTCTTTATCATCGGATGGATCCTCAGATTCTGCTTCTTCTTTGGATTGAACGCCCAACCTCGCCTCCGCAAGTTGTCGCTCCAAATCCTAAATTCATCTTCTCTGTTCTTCAATTTTTACGTCTCGTAGATCTCTTAGACGTGGTTGGTCGTATGCTTCGGGAACGCCTCCATGCCCCCGGCCACCACAAGCCTGCCGTCCACGATCGCGATTCTGTTCAGCCATTGATTCAAGCAACCTGGCTTTGATACCAATTGATCCTGAAGCGCGAAAGAAATTAGGCTAAACAGAATAATCGAAACGATAACAAGGAACAAACTGTTCTCACAATCGATTAACAATCAAAATATCAAAAATCTCCTCAAACGAAACCTTAAAGCAAGCTTATATATCCCCAAACCTAACCCTACTAGGATTAGTAAACTTCAAGACGTAAAATTACAAAACTGGCGTTTACTAAATTAACCATAAAAATACTAAAATAATAGAAAAACCCATCTAAACGACTCCGAATTGCGAAAATCCATCTTTAGTCACAGCCAATGACTATGAGTATTGATCAGCACGCCGTTTCGCTTCAGCCGACTAAATTTGAGCTCAATCAAAGATCGTTGACTTCGAGCCCGTCGATTTGTCTAATCGCATAACGGGTCCACCGGTCCCCCTTAGGTGCATCAGCATTGTTTACATCATCATTTGGTTGACCAAGATTTGACTAAAGATCCGTTTCCTTTTTCCATCAAACCGTGTTACAAGCTGTGCATAATATAAAAAAAAAAGGTCGTTCAAAATCCTCTCTAGCAATGAGCTAAGTAATGATGTATGGTGAGTAGAAAATTGTGAGTTTAGGAGAATTTTAGACAATGAGAGGAGGGGGTCTCGATATCATTTTGAGAGGTAACGAGATATACAGTACTAGAGATTAGTACAGAGTTTATATCACAAGAAACATAAGATCTCGTTTTCAATTCATTATGCTAAGGTTGCACCATGAATATACAAGCTCTCCCGACGTAGATTATCCGTCTGCGACTAGCTCAAGAAATTGACTTGTTTTGATTTGTAAAAGTTATGGTCCGAAATATCATTCAATTGCGACATGTCAAGAAAGATATACGCACAAGAAAATTCTTATAGGTAGGATGTCTTTCAATTGGAGTTTATACAACATAATTTTTTTTTCAAAAGAAAATTATAATAATTGCTCAAAAGGATACATGAAAAGTACATGGACTTCATGACAAAGCAAATCGAAATAGAGCAAAACCCATAATGCTGCAAAATAAAGCCAAATCCAAAAAATAAAGAAGATCAATGGAGCACCAGTAAAGTTAAGTACACAATTATTCCACAAGAATGGATATGTCAAGTAAAATAATTGATGGCCAATCATTGGATTTCGTATTTTTGTCGGTGATGAACACACATCGAAAATTCTTTCTTCAATAATAACGGTGTTGCCAATTGACAATGTGTGCATATGTTCAGCTACCTCTACACCATCGCCATATGGAGACAACCAAAATAAATTGAACAAACACAAATTTAACATGTGGAAGAGCAAATTTTCATGGTTCAGCGAGACGCAAAAGCTCATGCGATCACCATTGAAGCTAGAGGCAGAAAACTTGTACACAAGCATAGCAGAGGGTATTGAATTCCTAAAAGCATATTCATTAAACTCCCAGATCTAGATTGAGAGAATATAGCTTCCAAATCTAAAAACTAGATCGGAAGAGTTGAAACTCTCAAATTTAGAACTAGACCAGGAGAAAAAGCTGTTAAATGTAAATCGGGAGAGAATATAAAGCAAGAAAAGAATAATAAAACGCACACAAAGTCAACAAGAGGGCATGGTGTGCCACGTGATAATCGTTCGTCTTTCCTACAGCTAGAAGGCAAAAGAGTCAACCTAAGTGCCACCTACAGTTTTAGTCGATCTTATGAATTCCTCAACTTCTTATTTTGAAAAGGCAAAGAAAGAAGAACCGTTGTGCATGATTTCACAATTATGACAGGCGCCTCCTGGCCATCTTAGTATAACACGAAACTGAGAGGGAAAATTAGTTCGGGTTTGGTAAGAAAACAGCAAAAGTCAAGGGAAGCATTAAAACTACGTTGCTAAGGAGTCGCCCCCACAAACTTTGCACCAGCGGCAACATCGAGCACGATTAGTTTGCACGGCACGAGCCCAACACAGGGCATGAAATAAAATCACGAAAAAGGGAATCGGAAATATGACATGACACTATACGTTTGACTCTATATGCCGACAGCGACACGAACTAACACGTTTTCATTGTAATTCAATTATTTTTCATATGAAATCAAAATTATGAAGTTTCATACTAGCAAGAATTGTTGCGGATTATTAGCATAGTTATGATACGCCAACAAGAATTATCAACCCTAACGATTAATGGGTATATACGCAAGTAGTTACTAGAAGAGCTCGTGTTGGGCTATGCCGATCCCCGAACTCACGTGACGGCCGAAACTCCGCGCTCAAATCGGCACGCCAACGCATCTTCTCGATGTCGCATTCGAAGGTTGTGCCCGAGCGTGCTCCGACAATTAACTAGCTTAACCAGATCGGAAGTTAGTTAAGACGTGTGGTGAGGATCGTAGCCTCGAAGGTTGCCCGAAAGAAAACGAGCAAAGCTTCTTTGACTCGTCCCCACTCGTCGGGGAAGAAGCGTGGGGTGGATGGTCACGTAGTACCATTTCGTCGCCATGTGGTTGGTAATGGACAATCGCCATCAAATCCTGTCCGCGACACTAATTGCTTTCGATTGTTGTAAAACTCGTCCCTTGACGATGATAATGAGTGAGTGAATGAGGGACCGGTGCCCTACCAAAACATGCACTGTTCCAACTCTTTAAAAAAAGCTACCCCTCCTCTTCTTTCGTTAATAAAATATGATAAAGCAGCTCTTGGTTTTCTTTCTTGAGTGCTCTAAAAGCGTTCCTCCTTTCCTGGTGATGGAGAGATATGAATCGCTTTTGAATTTTGTGTGACGGAGTGCATTTGGAAAGAAATGAGTAGAGGAGGGGCTTCAAGGGGAAGAGGAGCAATATAGGACGAGTGAGGCAAGATGCGTATCATTCGCTCTTCACCTGGATGGAACATCTTGAGGAGGCATTGTTGGATGTGTTCAAATACGCATGTTCCCAATGCAACTGGACGATTGGATCGAGTGAATTCCATGTGGAATCTCTTGTTTCTTAACATATCCCATGATCCAAATATTAGAATCAGGTACACAAACACAACAAAATAGAGAGTAAAGACGAGAAAGAAAAATCGAAACACGATATTTTATAGCGGTTCATCCTTAAAATAAGGTTACATCCAACAGAGGATTCCGCTATAATTAGCACATTCCACCTCTCTATTGTAACTCTCAATTATAAAGGAAAGAGATTATATACAGACAGCAGCTATTCATAGGCTCAAGTCCAAACTATCGATAAAATACGAGTCCAAATTATAAAAGTCTTCTGGTAGCTCATGGGCTCTGTTCCCTCGACCCACGCCAAGGCGGGCCCCTAGACCTTGCCCTCTTATCAAGAGCAAAATCCCCATACCTTTCTTTCCATGGAAAGTGTGAACCACACTCCAACACTGAATGTGTTAGAGGTGCGCATACTAGATTTAGGTTAGCATTTTATAGTGTATAACTTATTAGTTTGTCAAACCGATGCAAGTCTTGTTTCCTTATTCAACATGCAATGTAGCTATAGAATAAAGGTCAGACTTTATGCGTCCTCAAATGTTGCATGCATATTATTGCGCTTCATAGACCAAGCCAACCTAATAAAAGGAGAGCTTCGAGGTTCAAGATTACCAAACAACTCCTCAAGCATGCTTTTGTTTTTTTTTCTTTTTTTTTTAATTTGAGGAAGATAGATAAGATGGTTTTTGTATTGCAAATTCTAGCTAGAAGCCTTTGCTCATACGAATTTCTGGGCTAAGTGCACATGAAACTTAAAAAGATTGATGGAGAATAACATATCGACATCGTCAATCCGAATATTAGACGAGAGGAATATCCGAGGTCTTTTTCATGACAAGGAGAAGAAGCCCTCCTTTTTTTAGGTCAAAAAGAAAGAAACCCTCCTAGAGTACTTAACTTTTGGGTCCATGGAGTGCCTTGATGACCTAATGAACCAAGTAAAGCAGCAAGCCAAAGCACATATTGTCTTTGTCTTCGAAAGTTTTTGCGCACGATCTAAGAGAATAATGCATAAGAAAACTTTACATTCATGGGATGCTGTTTGAAAATAGTTACATCAATATGGGAAAAAGTATCAAAAAGTCCTAAATTTATTGTATTAATACCAATTTTGTTATAAACCTCTTAATTAGATTAATTTAGTCCTAAACATTTTGCATTTATACCAATTGAGTCCATTTAGTAAATTTAGGCCGAAAATCGCTTACATGGATAATAGTTGTCTCACGTGACATGACCGATACTGAGATGGATAATTTTTTTTATTTTTTTTAATTTTTAGTGCTTTTTTTCCGTTTTCTTGTCTTTTTCTTCTTTTCTTTATTCTTTTCTTTCCTTCCTCGTTTTACCAACTTTAGGCTGGCAAGATCGCCGACTAACCATCGTCAATCATAGGTGAGGGCCAGTGAACCCTCCTGGTTTAGGCGAGGGCATCGCAGCCCTCGCTAGTCACAACCGAGAGTGCGGAGGCCCTCGCCGGGCAACAGGCGAGGGTGAGGGCCTTCGCACCCTAGCTAGGATCCAAGCAAGGCATTGCGACCCTCACCCATTAGGTGAGGGTGTCAGTCGTGAAAGCCCTCACTAGCCCAAAGTTGCGGAAAAAAAGAAAGGAACAAAAAAAGTAATAAAAAAATATCCTGTTAGCATTGATTGTGTGACAGACTGACAATCGGCGTCCATGTCAATAATTTTTTTATCAAAATTAGCCTGATAGACTCAATTGATATAAATTCAAAAAGGTTTACAGTTAAATTGGTCCAATTGAAATATTTAAAACTAAATTAATACTAATACAATAAGTTTAGAACTTTTATGATACTTCTATAAACCCTCTCTTGTTGAACTTATCGTTGTCCAGTCAACGATTGCTGTGATATATTTTTTTTTTATTCTAACTAGAAAATTTGCTTTCCGTCTTCCATTATTTTTAATTAAGTTTATTAATTCGTCAATAATCATATTACAAGACAAACATTTGTCAACTAACACTGTACCCAACTTAGATTCGAATTCCTTTGCCTCATCATACAGTTGGGTCCGTTTAGATAGGAAAAAGGTACCTTCAGCAACAAATTTTGGGTGGCTTCATAGTAGACTAATTGCTTTCTGATGATTTTTTAATTTGGTAACTTTTTTTTTCTATTTGCCTTTTCAAGGATGCTTTCATTTAATACTGGAATAAACAATCTCCTAACACATGGGTAGCAGATTTTCAGCAGATGAGAACAATGGGATACGAGTATGGATGGTTAGAGGTGTTCATTTGGTGCATTAACTTAATCTTAATTTAGAATAATACCCGTTAGAAAGTTCGATCCAAAAACTTAAACTGATTAGTGGGGGGAGCATATGGGACCTGGCATGTGTAATTTGACTAATGGGATTGGACGCACATTCGTGAAAGAAATACTATCGGCTTTAAGACCATGTTAAGTAGTCCAACTCAAAAGTTTTAAGCCGATAGGTGGAGGGAGACTATGAGAATATAAAGAGCATATAAAATCTATTGTCAAGCGATGCGGAACAATACTTCAACAATATAAACGATTTGAAAAACAAGATTCCTGTCATGAATCAGGATCCTTGTGGCTCCATACGTTTTCAAAACTGACAAATTTTCCGACCTAAACAAATCAAGCAAATCAAATTATTGCCAGGGATTGCACACAAAAAAAAGGAAAATTCCCATTGAAATATAGCACGTATCCAATCTGACGTAGTTCTTTCTCTACCGAATATTAAGTAATTAGCTCGAGCGCAAATGCAAAATATTCCTCTCTCTCTATTCATGTGTGACATTTGCATATCCTAACCTTGTTCTTAAGAATCGTTCAAGGGAATGGCCTGCACGATTAATAAGTATTAGAGACCGTGCACGCGGTAAAGAGACGCAGCCTATACATTTGGAGACACTGCAGTTCCTTCGTATACGACAGGGCAACGTGAGGAGAGTATTGAACCACATCATTCGTAAAAACCTCGTTGACATGCCCAGAAAAAAATTGCTGAGAAAAATTACAACCCAAGAATTATGGTTTAATTGTCCAAAAAATCAAACTTACTGTACGACGGCAAATTCAGTCCCAAACTTTTCAATTGTGCCGATTTAGTTATAAATATTTTTGACGATTTGCCAATTGAGTTCTAAACTTCCTCGACCTTTTGAAGATTTGTCCATTTAGTAGCCCGAAGGACTATATTGGCAAATCATCAATAAGGTTTAGGACTAAATTGACAAATCGTCAATAAGATTTAGGACTATATTAGCACAATTAAAATGTTTAGAACTGAATTGATATCAGTACAATGGTTTAGGACTTTTCGAACAAGTTTTCTCGAGAATTTTTTTTTGGCTCCATTTTTTGGCGTGGATTCTTGCATAATTGGAGCTAATTGTGCCAGGCCAAATATAATGATAAAAAAATGATATTCTTTTAACTTTGACCAAGTTGCGAATGTGATGGACAGTTGGACCAAACGACGTCCCCACGAACTCGGAAGTATTCCCATGTTGTTATCCCCTAGAGACAAATAAATGAGCTTCTTGTTTAATTTTTTATTATGTAAGTTGTCTTGGAGCGACATTAGAAACAGGTAAAGAAACAACAAGAAATCAAGATTTTAGGACGAATCACTGCCCATGCGACATGCCGTGAATAGCGAACGTGAAATTGAAAACGAAAACTGCGGTTTTCTTGAAGTGCAAAGGGTCGAAAGATTTGTCTTACCTCGATCGGGTCCGCTACATTAGGGAGGGGGAACCTCAACGCAGGACAAGAATCCTGCCTTAATAGTTGGGACAAGAGTACATTTCATTTCGGGAATTCCGATAGATGTACTTTTATAAATTTGTGGTCGTGCTTTTGCATCAATTATTTAGGACATATAGATATTGAAAAACAAGTAAAATTAAGTAATCAAGGAAAAGTCTTTCCGCACACTCACCATTAGTTGGGCGACACATATATTTGAAGTTAATTTTGTAATCAAATTCTTCCACATATCAACCATCCAATGATGAGTGTGCAAATTATTTTTTACACCGAAATGGAACTAATTAAAGGACAAGTTAAATGAAAAAGTCATCCAAATTCTCTCCGTCAATCTTGCAGTTGGAAAGTATTGGTTAGAATCAATTCAATATAATTTATATTAAATTTACATTTTTTGATTAGCAATGAGACAGCGTCTAGGTTAGATTTGCATGCCTCGATTGTTCCACCTCCTCGGGTAATTTTAAAGGCGCGCTCCCCCTTTGTCGGCCTAGTGTATTCAAATTTCATTTATATCGTACTCCCAACGAGACTTGAATCCAAGAATACAAGGAAAATGGTAATTCTCTCTTGCTGTCTAAGTCAATACCTTATTAAGAAGAAATGCGAATATAACCGTTGATAGTGAAAGATAAAATAAGCTACTAAGGATGCTTTCGTTTTGTAGAAAATAAGTGATTTGGAAAACAATCGCTTGTATCTCTTACAAAAATAAATGAATGCAAATTTTTTTCATCGTCTACGAAAATAGTTAGGCATAGATTGTAATCGATAATGAAAATATTTTCCGTTGACTAATTTTTCTAAATCATATAAACAATCATTTTTCGGAAAATATTTTACAAATCACCAATTCTCCGCGAAACGAACACACGTTAAATGCATTCATAGTATCAGTCTTGGTCAATTCCTGCTTTGATTTCTATTCCAACGGTAAATTGCCAATCAAATGTAGGAACTCTTTTACATGGGTGAAGATAGTGAAAAAACGTGTGGAGATTTACTAGAAAGTTATAAGAGAAACAGTCGCCAAATACTCCAAACTATGCTCATTATGACACGTTTAGTCCAAACTTTTTTTTTTCATAACACCAAAAAATCCAAACTTATGTCCAAGCTATACATTTATCCTTCATTAGGGTCCTGTCAAAAGTCATTGTTAATTGAAGTGCTTCTTCTTTTTACACCGATTTGACATGACATGATTAATTTTTTCAAGTATCACATTAGAAAAAGATTAAAAAAAGAAAAGGAAGCACCAAGAAAGAAAATTTGAAGTTATGAATAGTCAATTTTGATCGCACTTTTGCCATCCAATCTAAAAAAGCTCATAATTCGTGCCTTAACCTAGTAATGCATGAGTATCCCAATGGCGCTCACCATGGTCCACGGTCATTATCTTGTTGGTCGAAGCATATCTCATTTCTAGAACAATTTAATCGTCGAAACTTTCTCCTACTTAATTCTAGAGGTGTTCTACTTCCATTATCAAGCCTCGTAGTTTAAGAACTTTTAGTTATTAGAATTACCAACATCCATGAAAAATAGAATTAAAATATCACAATTACTTGCTCTCTCGAATCGATAATGTAGGAGATCGCTTATAATTTTTTCATTTTTACTCTAGCGGCAAATGTTAGAATCAATGTTTTTTCTTTGTAAAACATGTTATTTTCTAAGAAGTATGTGGTAGGCACTTTTTACTTATTTTTTTCGTTAATATCACGAAAAATCTTAAACTGGTATACATTAGATAAATTTATCCCAAACTAATTTATTGATCGCCAAAAACTCCAAACCGATATACTTATGACAAATTTACCCCAAATCAATTTTTGACAATCAAAAATCCGTAACTGGTACATTTGTGACAAATTTACCCTTGTTTAGTTTCCGTTAAATTATATTAATACCACAAAAAATCATAAATCGGTATATCTGTAATCCCAAACTGATATACTCGTTAATTATTTCACGTGACATCCAACTCAGCAATTTAATAGTAAAATTTAACGGAAATTAATGAAGAGTAAATTTGCCGCAATTATAACATGTTGAGATTTTTCGTGGTATTAACAATTTTTTTTTTTTTTCGGTTTTGCCGTAGTTTTACTTGCTACTTGTTAACAAGTGGAGACTTCGCTTTACTCGATTATTTATTACCCAAAACAAGAGTGGCCGGCCTTCACCCAAAACGCCCGCGACGTACGCGAGTGGGAGGAGGGGAGGAGGACGCGAACGCAAAACGCACGGATCCCACCATCGCCATCCGCGACATGCGCTGCTGCTGCTGCTGCTGCTCCTTCTTCTTGTTTTTTTTACTTTTTTTTGGT